>JAJHZJ010000602.1:0-522500 GCA_023548195.1 Bettongia penicillata ogilbyi | reverse complement strand
GAAGTTGTAGCAGATGTAATTAAGTTTCCTTGTGGCTTTAGATCTTGAATTCTATGATCCTATAAGAGGTCAAGAATTTGCTCCCTGATCAATTACTTTCTCCCCTTCGGGCAGCTAGATGGTGCAGTGGATAAAGCAGGAGTCAGGAGGACCTGAGTTCCAGTCTCACCTCAGACACTTGACACTCACTAGCTGTGTGACCTTGGGCAAGTCACTTAACCCCAATTGCCTCATCCTGGATCATCTCCAGTCATCCTGATGAATATCTGGTCACTGGATTCAGATGGCTCTGGAGGAGAAGTGAGGCTGGTGACTTGTACAGCCCTCCCTCACTCAAAAATCAAGTGCAAGTCATGTCATTATTCCTTTGATGGCATGGTCTTCTTCGGCAATGAAGGATGAACACACACACACACACACACACACACTTTCTCCTCATCCCAAATTGAGGAAGTCATAAAAGGAGGCAGGCAGGAGTAATAGAAGGGTATTTCAATCAATGGGAATGGGAGAACAAGGAAAGGATTTTTGGATGGGGAATAGGTTAAGTAATAGGAGGTCAAGGTAGTGGATAGAAGTAAAATAGAGAAGTCAGGAGGGATAGGACATAAGAGATATACACAAATATAAAATAAAGGTCAGAAGTAGTATTTGAGAAAAAAGCAGGGGTAATAATCATGATCTTTGACAAAGTTAAATCTAAAATAGATTTAATCATAAGAGAAAAAATAGGGAAACTATATGTCAGCCATATTAATTAATATTGTTTTAGACTAAAATAACTAGACATTGTAAGATGGAATATTGCTGTGGTGTAGTAAATGAATTGGTGGACTTAGGAAAATATGGAAAGACTTGGACTTATGAAAGAAGTGATAATCCACTCTCAGAGAAACAGAGGACAAATGAGCGTAGTACAGTCTCAACACAGTTGCATATGAATGTATGTCTACATATGAGTCTGATTATAGATATCTATGTGTATGTGCAAGTATGTGTATATATGTGTATATCTATGTATATATTTGTATGGATATGTGTATATATGTATTTCTATGTATATATGTATGTGCATGTGTGCATATCCATGCTTAATTGTATCTTCTAGAGAGTATAGATGGGGGCCTGGAGGAATAGGGAATAAAAGAAAAAATTTTAAAGTTTCTAAAAGAGAACAAAAGAAAACTTACATGGAAACAAAGAAAAGATGGACAGCTCTGAACACAACTGGTAATATTTATTTATAGGCTTTCTCGAAAGGGAAATGTATTGCTGTATATTTTGAATCCTCTCTCATGTTTTGCTGTGCGCATGGTAATGCTCTATTTCTTTTTTTATTTTATGTTTGCTTCGATATTTTAAGTCTATAATGTTTATTTTACTTCTTTTATTGTGTATTTAAATTTTTGTAATTAAGTTTAAAATAAATAAATGAGAAAGGGAGAGTCAGGCAGGCAACATAGATGCTAGATTTTAATGTGTTCAAACAAAAAATGTGAAGTGTGAAATACATCAGGAGAGGTAGAGGTTAACTAAGAGAATATCTTTACATTAATATTATTGAATTATCATGATAACAAATCATAAAACTAAATGTATAAATGCCATTGATAAATTATTAAATAACTAGACATTACAATATCTCTTTGCTGGCAATGTACCCAGAGAAAGTGCTAACATTATCTGCTGAAAGAATAAACCATCTGCACTGGGACTGGAGGAAACTTCTCCCCAGAAATTTCACATCCACTTGGTTAGCACAGGGTCTAAATCACATGACTAGAGAGTCCTTCCTGAAGGTTACACCATCTCCACTCATACCATTTTAGCAACCTCTCCAGGGCTATCTCCCTGTTGTGAAGTATAAAACAGATTTCCCTAATAGAATCTGAAGGGCATCTGGTGGTTGGCTGACTAAAGATCTTCCACAACCCTGTGGCACAGAAGATAAGCCTGCCAGGTCTGAATATGCAGGCAAAGTTGATGTAGAAAAAAGTTTGTAGTGTGAGCCCCGGACATTTAAGGGAGGAGAGTACAGAAAGAGGTGATTTTTTTTCTCTTTCCTCTCCTTTCCTCCACCTTTAAAATGTCCTCTTACAGAGGAATTACTTACCTCATGGGGGACGATGCATCTAACAGAGAGCAGAGAAAAACCACAGACACAGAGAGGATGGGTCAAGAAACAGCCTCAAAGAACATGACCTTTGGTAGTATGGAAGGATGATTGGATTTAGGAGAGAACAAACCCTGACAATCAAGATTGAAACTGCAGAGAGGAGACCCAGGCAGTTCATCTAATCAACCTACTTAATAGGAATGTTGTGCCAACAGAAATGATAAATAATGACTAGCATTTATATAATACCTACTATGTGTTAGACACCATGTTACGTATTTTACAAATATGAACACATTTGATCCTTACAGTCCTTGGAGGAAGGTAAAATTATTATCCTACTTTATAGTTGAGGAAACTGAGGCAAAGTTAAATTAATTACCCAGGGTCACACAGCTTCTAAGTGTATGAAGTCAGGTTTGAACTCAGATCTCCCTGACTCCAGATCTAACACTCTATCCACTAAGCCACTAGCTTCCCCTTTGAAATTCTGCCCCTGGGGTGTCTAAGACATAAACTGTATTGGCTCTATGGATCCTCTGTATGTATATTCCACCCCCATTATCCTCTAGGTTTGTGTCTTTTTTCCCTACTGATTCTATGTATATTTGTGGGAGAGTGAACATGTAGGTACATGGGAAAAATGGGTCGTTCCTGCTCTTATAACACCTTACTCTTTGTTTTGAGCAAATTATGTCCACTTGATGACCATTAAAGATAAACATGCTGGTGGACATTTGTGAGCCATAGTTTTAGGACTGTGAACCCACAGAGAACCTTGCTTTTCAGGTTGTAGTTGCCTTCCTGGGGGCCAAACCTTCAAATCTGTGATTACGAAGGTGGGGAAGAGTAGCCCTGGTGAAGTCACTATAATCCTATGACTAGAAAGAAAGGAGCCTATGGCAAGAAATCTCTTAGGATGTGATTTTAGAAACTGAGATAAGCAGATGGACATGGAATTTCTGGGGAAATTGTTGTTCGGTCATTTCATTTATGATATTGGAGTGGTTTGCCATTTATCTCTCCACATCACTGCACAGAAGAGGAAACTGAAGCAGAGTTAAGTGACTTGCCCAGGGTCATACAGCTAGTAAGGGTCTGAGATGAGATTTGAACTCTGGAAGATGAGTCTTCTTGATTTCATTCCTGGCACTCTATCCACTGCACCACCCAGCTGTCTTAATCCCAGCGTGTTGAAAGCTATCCTTTCAGTCAAAATAGATAGCACGTTCTTTAGGTAGATTGCCAACAAAAAAATAATACAATGTTCAATAATTTAATAACTTGCTCTGCAAAGATATTCTGTTAGTTAACTTATACCTCTCTTGATACAGTTTAAGTATATTTCTGAGACATGTCTGGCTAATTTAGAATAAGAGCAATGAGCTATTTCTGACAGTAAATATCTTGCAAATTCATTATAATTAGAAACAGCAAACCTTTAAAGGTTCAAAGAAGAGGTGAGCTGAATCCATATGTACTCCAAAAGCTTCAGCTCAGGTCAAGGCAAGGTTGAGCAGAGGGCTGATGTTTTCTGAGTTGGGTTGCCAAGCCCTGATTTACTAAATTGATGAGTAGAGCAGAATTAGTAACATGACATTTGATCTGCAAGAGAGTAGGATTCTCAGGCTTGCTATCTTCTTATCTGTTCTTTGAAAAGACTGATGTAAAAAGAAAAAAAAACAAAAACAAGTTTGAAGTAACTGTAAAGTATGACAGAGAGAATATATTAATATCTGTCTAATCCTATGGTCTATTAGGACAAGTAAGCTATTTCTGAAATAAATTGTTTACTCAAGTAGAGAGCATGGACTTGTCTAGGAATACTGAGTATGATCCTGGAAGATAGCATTTACTTATTTTAAGAATACCATGGTGATGAGTTGCCTTCTTAAATCAGAAAAAGAAAGAAATGTCTTGCTTCATAGGAAGAGTACAGCTGTTGTTAACATGAAGCTGGCACAAAGGAAGTACTTAATAAATCCTTATTGATTAACTTGTTTGCCACTTGGAAAAATTTGAGATTTATATATGGTACCTATATGAAATACTAGTCTCTCTTGTCAGGCTCTGTATCTCCTCATTATTTCCTATGTTCATTGTGTGTTTTGGGTTTTTTTGTGATTGGTACCTATTCAAATTCAAGCTCCAAACACTGACCAATGACTCTGGATGATTCATTAAATCAGAGCAAAAGACATTTAATTAAAACAGTATGCAAGGTAAATAGCATGAAATTAATTCAAGTCCCTAATTAATCCCTCTGTCTCCCCAACACAGCAGGAGAGGAACACAGATCACTTATGGCAGGGTGTTGGAGATTAATGCCTGTAACAGACTCTACTTAGTGACTTCCTTTTAAGTCTTAGTGTATCAACGAGTAAGCATTGATTCCTCTAAACTTCGGGATGTCTGGGTCAGGTGGGACACTATGTACTCCTTCTGCCTGGTTCTCAAAACCCTTAATATAGTTTATGTAGCTGCCATTGCATCTCGTATCTCAAGTCTATCTTAAATTCATCTATATCTGCCTGTATCTTCTCACTATCATGAGATCTTGGCAACCTTTTTGAAACTGCCCATGAGAGAGGTGTTTTCTGTTCAACGAGAGGGTGAACTAGAAGACATCATCAGCCTGTGGATTCCTACATCCTTCTAGGAAAAGAAGTTCAGGGAATCTTCCTCAGTGACTGAGCACTTCAGCTTCAAGCATTGTTGAGGCATGAAACCTATCCATGAGCACAACCCTCTGCAAAGGTGTTGAGCATTAGCTAGGCACCCTGCCTAACCTCTCCTCTGCCAATCTGGCAGAGAGAATGAGGACTCAAAGGAAAGGAGGGATAAGTTTCTTTCTCCTTTTTCAATTACATTTATCCCCAACCAAATTTCTGTTCTTAATTAATTGCAGAATATAGTGGAAGAATTCTAGCAGCTCTAATTCATTTGTCCCTTTTGTTCAAGGTCCACTTTCTAGGAAATGTATTTCTAGTAGGCAATTTCTTTTAATCAAGGGAAGACTTTTTTAATTTTTAAAATCAATTTCTATTGCTATCTTTTGTTCTTGTATCATTTTAGTTTTTCCTTGTATTCCTCCTTTTTATTTTTAGCTTTCAAACTTCCTCATTATTTCCTTTGATTTTCCCTGAATTTTTTTTTAATTACACAAGAGGATTAAGGAAAAATCAAGATGTAAAATCAGACAATTTGTGTAAATTGTCATTAATATAATATTTTATGCTTTTCTTCACAACAAACCCATGGAATAGGTAATACAAGCATTATTATTTCCATTTAACAGATAAGGAAATTAAAATTTAGAGAGGAAAAGTGATTTACCTGCAGCAAGGCTTCTAATAAGTATTAGATAATTATTCATTTTAAGTATTAATCTAAGTATTAATAATAAGTATTAGAAACTAGATCTTATTATACCCTTAGAAGATTTCTAAGATAACCTAGGGGTGTGAATTGTCCTATGAGAAGAAGTGACCCTGGGAGTATATGTACCAGGAGCCTCTGTTTCTGTTCAAGGTGACAACAACCTCAATAGCTTAAGATACTCTGTTATCCTGGAAAACTGCAGCAGATCTTTGTCTTATACTACTTATGCTTTTCTTTTACTTGATTTTCTTTATGCACTTAGGAGAGAAATAGAATTCATACATACTCTGAAAGGTGATATTTTCAACTCCCTCTCCTTCATTCTTTGACTAGGAAACTAGCACAAAGTTGCTGTTTCTCTCGTTGTCGTAGGGACAACACTGAGGAATTTAGGGTATCTCATTCCAATATTTTAATACTATTACTCAAAATTCTCCATCTCATGGATTCCTCCCAACATTATCACTAGTTGGTATTCCCTCAGCATCACTTGTCCTGTGATTATTGCCCCAACACGATGGTGATCAGTTGATCTCCTTAATATCAATTAACTTTCATTAGTCTTTTACCAAGGGACATTTACTGAGAAGATATAGCATGACCCAAAGCACAAAAACTTACTGTTAGACCAGGTTATATTTTCTCCATGTAGCCACTTGGTGCCTGGAGGAATAAGATCAAACTTAAAGAGGTTACTATAAAATGTTTTCCTATGTATAGCCTATGTCAGATCGCATGCAATCATGGGAAGGGGAGAGGGAAGAGAGAGGGGAATTAGAACTCAACATCTTATAAAAGCGAATGTTGAAAACTAAAAAATAAATATTTTTAAAAATAGATAAAAGGTAGAATTTAAAGAAAATTTTTTTCCCCATTAAGTTTACTTCTGGCTGGAGCATGACTCCAAAGAATGACATTTCACTTCCTTACTTGGAAGACCCAATATCTCAGCTGCTGGGCTGATTCATTGTAGCCATCAGCAGACATTTTGGCGCTACTAAACTCACAATCTGGTCCATTCCCTCTTGGATATTAATTCACCTGAGATCAGGAAAGAATAGACACACAAAGGACAGAATAAACTGAGGCAACTATGAAATATAGGTGGCATGGAGGTCCATGTAGGGAGATAAGACAGCTGAAGGTAGCATCTGCTACTTCTCTCCACATTGGATACCTATGGTATTTCTTGTTTCAACTGCCACCAAAGAAGAGAGAGTGATTTCATCTATTTGTGACATTTTCATGCATTCTCAGTTTTAATCCAACAACCAATTAAAAGGATTTTCATCATTGCCCAGTAAACTTATATGAAACAGAATAGATACCCTTGGTCTGAAGCAGGGAACAGACTCCTCCATCACCATCATTAGGCATTTCTAATGCTTTCAAGATATTTTATTAACTCTGTCCTTCAGGCACTCATTTTTAGTCCATTTACATTCATAAACTTGAGCACAAGGTATAGGAAATAACCATGGTTCATTTGCATTTTGAAGAAAAATAGCATTTAAGGTGGATCCAAAAAGTCAATTTCAGGCTGAATTAAAACCACAGCTTTATTACCGTGCCTTCTAAAACTTTCTCCTCTCCCTATCCTTCCAACTTCCATTACTAGTACAGTGGTCATGCAAAAGACATAAATAGAAAAGCATTAGAAAATGCACAGCAGTGTCGACGGACATAACTCCTGATTAAAGTCAGAAAAGCTACCAAAGTTTTAGACTAAGCTTGGGGACTTCACCACACACACACACACACACACACACACACACACACACATGTTATGCCACCCTTTAGTTATATAAAACTTTGGGCTAATTTCCAGTCTCCTTGTTTTCACTCATGATAGCACCTCATGCCTAGTTAATGAAAATATTTTCCCATTCCTCCATTGCCCATATGGCTATTTGCCATTTTTCTTGGAGGCCAATATCACATGTTTATGGTGGTTTCTTTGTCCCACTATTCTCCTCTATGGAAGTTTGTCACTTTCCCAGGCCATCAACAACTGAGAGATGTTGAGGCATAGATACCTGAAGTCCCCTATAGGTTTTGAATTTTCTACTTTATCTTGACCTCTGTAAGGGGATCAGCACTTGATTTATGTTTGAATTATCTAACTCATTTACTAAAGATTAGTGACTTTTTGCTCATTAGAATTAATATCAAAGTTGGAATTCAGATCTCATAAATTTTCTGAATTCTTGAACCTTAGATGAAAAAATAGCTCCAAATGTTTGAGTATATATTTATCAGAGAAACTGAAGGAAAAGGAAAAGGGAGATAATTTATATATTAAAAGATGCTAATTATATTCAAACCTGTCTTTCCTTTCAAAATTTAGCTTTTATATATAAGGGACTTTGGTATAAGGGAAGAAGGAACAGACAGCTGTTGCAGCCCTAACTCATTCATTGTGACTTCCCAAAGCAAAAATATAAATTACCACTTCCAATATATTCCAAGGAATTAATTTCATATTTATGAGAATTTGGCTCAACAAGTAGAATACTGAGGAACCATGTTGATTAGGTAACTTAAACCATTTAAATAAATAACAAAGATGGGATATGTGTTAGTAGAAGCTGTAGTGTCTGAGAATTATTGCTGGAGCACATGAAATTAATAAAATTCCAGAAACCTACTGACTTTTAGTAGTATGTGTGAAGTCAAGAGTAAAAAAATAGATATCTTCTGGGGAAAATTGCTGTTTTATTCTTAATAAACTGTCAACAAGTTTTATAATACAAAGACTGCGATGTGACCAAACCCTGCCCCACTTTCTCCATGTTGAATATCCTTTTCAGTAGTGAAAGCTAAATGAGTTAGGAGAAAACAAATGATCCTTTCTTTTAAAATTCCCTTTAGTATTTGACCTTACTGTCCCATACATTGCTACCTTCATGTTATGAGAACTCTCTCAAAGAGATCATGTTATATAAAGATTGAATTCTAGATTGACATTTGTTCAAATTTAAACTTCTATGTTTATTGCTTCAATTAAGAAGCATCTGTTTCCTCTCTCTTTCACTTTATCTCCCACTAATAATAAAAAAAGAAAACCCTCAAAACAAATATTCACCTCAATAGTTGTAATTACTTATATTTGAAAGTATTTCATGTATTACATCACTAATACTCCTATTCCTTAGATATAGAAACATTATAGAGACATTTCAACATGGTGGAAAGACAGTTGAACTGGGAGTCAAAATAGCTTATGTTATCGTCAAGGTCCTGCCACTCAATAGCCATGGGACTGTGGGCAAGCACTTTGATTTTGTTAAACCTCCACTTTTTACACACCCCCAGATCAGGATAACTGATCAATATATGGGAAAAAGTCTGAAAACATGTGCAACATATCATACTAGTAGATCTTCAACATCTGCAAAGAGGTGGGGTGGGGGTGTCTTCTCATATCTCTTCTTTCTAATCATGTTTGTTCATTGTAATTTTGCATCATTTACTTTTGATTTATGAATGTATGTGTGGTTTACATTGTTGTACTCCTTATATTTATTGTTTCCTGTGTATCAGTTCATGTAAAATCCACATTATAGATCTTTTTATCACATTTTTCTTTTCTTATAGCAGAGTAAAATTCCATTACATTTTTGTACCACAATTTGTTTTGAGGGAGAATTGCCTTCTCTTATGACTGGACATCTAATTTGTTTTCAGTTCTTTGCTACCACAAAAAAAGTACTGTTATTCTTATCAGTGACCTCTGAGGTATTAATATAGTAGTGGAATCTCTGGATCAAAGAATATAGGTAATTCAGTCATTGTATATGCAAAATTCTGAATAGCTTTCCAAGATGGTTATACTGATTCCTAGTTCCACCAGTAATGCACTAGTGTGCCGATCTTCCCACAAACCCTCCAACATTGGTTATTCCCATCTTTCGTCATCTTTGCCAATTTTTAGGTTATCAGGGGAAACATTAGGTTGTCTTGATTAGTACTTCATTATTAGTGATTTGAAGAGTTCTTTCACGATTGTTAATAGTTTGAAATTTTGCTTTTGAGAATTATTTATATCCTTTGACTACTTATTTATTGGGATATGGATTTAGACATATGCATACATTTGTAAATGTACATATGTCCATACAAATGTACACATAAATACATAAATATGTTCCTATAATATTGTTGCAATTGTTGTTCAGTAATGTCTGACTCTGACCCCATTTGGGCTTTTCTTGGCAGACATACTGGAGAGGTCTGCCATTCCCTTCTCTTGCTCACATTTTACAGATGAGAAAACTAACGTAAGCAGGGTTAAATGACTTGCCCAGGGTTGCCCAGCTAGTAAATGTCCAAGGCCAGATTTGAACTGAAGATGAGTCTTCCTGACTCGGCACACTATCTACTGTGGCACCTAGCTTCCCCTTGCATGTAGCATACGCAGGTACCTATGGCATGTATATGTATAACATACATGTGAGCTAATTGTTTATATATTTGGAAACCTTCATCAGGGAAAATTGATGCAAATATTTGTCCCCATCTGCTGTATTTACTATTTCTGTCTTTTTACATTTGTTTGCAGTATCTCTATGTCCTAATACATGATCAATTTTTGTACCACCTCCAAGTAGTGTAAAGAAATATATATATATATTCCTTAGCAATCTCATTTTGGAAATTTCATAAATCTTTTATAATGACAGTCTTTCTTGTGATTCATTCAATTCTACATATTTCCTCTATATTTGTCTTACTAAAAGATTTGTCCAAAATGGAGAGAACATGACAATTTCCTGCTAATGTAATATTGTTGACTTTCTTCTTTTAATTCAGTTAATTTTTCCTTATTAATTTAGATGTTAAAACATTTAAAATATGGAAATTTTATATTATATTGGTTTGTTATCTATGGTTCTTTTAGCATACTGTAATTTCCTTATTCATCTCTTTTTATGGTGTGAATGTTTTTGCTTTGCTTGATAATGTGATTGCAATTCCTGCTTTTTCAAGTTTACCTATGAAATTTTGTTTCAGTTGTTTCATTCTGTTCACATCTTTTTAGGTGTGTTTATTATAAACAACAAATTATGGGATTCTATATTCGGTCTCCAAACTGTCACCTCTTTTTGTGTTATTGGGTTGTATAATCCATTCACATTTTAATTCAGAGTTAGATTCATATTTTTATGTGATTCCTCTTTACCTGAGGTGGCATGTGTAATTTCTCTATACAGTTCTAAGAAATTATATTTGTCATAAGGACTTTTTCTCCATCTATAGTATAACTGTCTCTTTCCATGGGAAAATTTTTCATTGGGACCTCTCCCACCAACGAAACAAGATTGACCCCTTTTCCTCCCCTGTTTCAATCCTTCCCTTTGCCTCCTCAACCATTCTCCTGTAGGACTTTTTTCTTGAGCAGTGACAGGAGTTATTTCAATTTATTTTTAACCTTTGACTTATTTAGGGTAAATCACATATTGCCCTCTATCTTCAACCTCTCTTTCCCCTTTTATATACTTTCCCATTCTGCAATTCAGTACCACAAAAACACATTTGTTCACTTGTAGGCAGGAAGTTGTGAAGTTTAGTTCATGATAATTCAGGCCTATTTCTCCACCAACATTTCTTTTATTTGACTTCAGTGTTCACTCCCATCTCCTTGCATACCTTTAGAAAGAAATCTTGTAATGGTCTATCCATTATAATATTGTGATTGTTTTCCATTTTTGTGAACCTCATACTTGTTTTTTTATTTTCCTTTTTCTGGGATAATTTATTTCATTATCTGTTATATGGAGTGTTGGCAAAGCAAACAATTTGTTTATGTCTGATTTTATTTGTAGAAATGCTTCAAATGCCTCTTTCTATTGGATAACCATCATTTTTCATTAGTGGTTAGGCTCAGATTTTCATGGTATGTCACCTTGAGTTGCATTTTGTGCTTCTTTGCCCGTTGGAACACATTAATCCATTTCCTACTTTAGTTTCTTGTCTTGTTTTATTTAAAGTTATTTTCTTTTATATTTGAAAAATCTTTTCCCTGGTCAATTGCACAATTTGCTGTTTGTCATTGCAAGTGTTAAATTTAACCGTTATATGTCTTGATGTAAGCAGCATAGAGAATTTTTGCTTTTTCCAGGAGGTGAACTGTGGAATCTTTCAATTAGCCCTTTACTTTCAGTGTTCAAAAGTTCTAGTTGGCTTTCTTGTATGATTTCTTATATTATGGTATTCAGGTTTTTTGACTTGTCATGTTCTTCTGAGAAATCTATAATCCTTAAATTGTCTCTACAATATTATCCATGAGGTAGATGTTTTGCTTATGTGTAAATATGTTTTTTCTTCTTACATTATTGCTTGTTGACTTTTCTTCTCCCAGATTTTCCTTCACTTTTATGTATCTTGCATCCCCAAGAAGTTGTTATTGCTTCTGTTTCTTCGGTGTGGTTGGACTATTCTTCCAATTATTTCTGCTTGTTGGGTTATGATCGTTCAGGGACTCTGTTGGGAATCCATAGATTACTCTTCCTCATCAGTTTTTGATTTATTTTCCTTTGCCATGCAATATTTATTCCTAGATGTCTGGACTTGTTTAGCTGGTCTGAAGGGCATTCCATTAAATATCTTCCCTTTTGGTTTGTCTGCATATATTCAAGGTCTTTAAGTTTTATTCTTTTTGAGACTTTTGGTAATTTCAATCTTTTCCCCATATATTTCCCTGTTTCTGAATTTCTGACCCTTTCTCTCTTTTATGGAGATTACCCTAGATGTTGGACTTCAAAGCTATCTTGGACCTGTCCTATACTGGAGAATTTATGTTTCACTAGTGTCAATTTCTGCCCAAGTGACCTCTGGGGTGTGTGTGTGAGGAAAGACACCCCAGCTGGATACCACTCTTCTTCCTCTGAATCCTAGAAGACCCCCACATATGCTAATATCCTTCTCCAGTTCCCTCTGGTGGTACAATAGATAAAGCCCTGGACCCGTAGTCAGAGCTATCCAAGTTCAAATAGGGTCTTAGTAACTTGTGAGCTGTGTGATCCTGTGCAAGTCACTTAACTTCTGTTTGCTTCAGTTTCCTCAATATAAAATGGGGATAGCAGAAGCAACCCCCTCGCAGGACTGTTGTGAGAATCAAAGGAAAAAATATTTATAAAAACCACTTAGCGCAACACCTAGCACACATAAGTGCTGATCCTTTCCTTCCCCGCTTTCTTCAGTCTTTATCTGAGCAGTGCTGTAACTGCAACTGCACTGTCATGTGGAAATGCCAACCAGAACAAGCTTCAGCATTTCTGTTTCCTGTAGTGTCGGCAGAAAGAGAGGGGAATATGCAGAACTGAGTTCTGTTGCAAGCTCTAGTACTAGTTAGTGATTAGCCTTCTCATCTGGTTAATTAGGTTTCTTGATGTCAGACTATGGAAAGAGCTGAAATTGTTTTATCTCTTGCACATAATTCCTATTTTGAAGAGTTTAGAAGTTAAGAGGATCACAGAAAGTTTCTAGTCCTTCATCTTATTGGTATGTGATTCCCTCTTCTCTTTTCGCTCTATAGTGTCTTACTTAAATGTCTCATTAGCTCTCAGGGGTTCAATGATCATCTCTATGCAGATAATTCCAAGATGTTTATTTCTAACCCTATTCTCTTCCCTGATCTACAATCATGCATCACCAACTGTCTCTTGGATATCTTGAACATGCTGTCTTTTAGGTATCTCAAACTCAATTTGTTTGAAGTAGACTTCATTATAAACCCCTCCTATTCATTTCCTCTTCTATAATTTTCTATTATTATCAAAGACACCATCCTCCCATTACTCTGCTTCTCAACCTCAGTGTCATTCTTGACTCCTTATTCTCACAATCAACATTTTCAACAATGAAAAATTTAGTCATTTCTCCTTCATTAACATCTCTTCTACACATTACCTTCTTTTCGATCAGACATCCACAACCCTATTATTACCTTTCACCTAGACCCTGCCTTAAATTTTTCCATATTTCAATCCATCTTCCATTCAGCTTCCAAGACAATTTTTCTAAAGTGGATGTGGGATTATACTATCTTTCAGATCATTGAGCTCCTTATTATTTCTTGGATAAAATATAAATTTCTCTTTATGGAACTTAAATTTTATATTCTGACCCCTTCCTACCTTTCCATTCTTGTGCTTTACTCCCCTGCATGAATTCTATGATCCAGTTACATTGAGTAGAATTTCAGCTGCTTTTGCCTTTCTTTGTATCCACAGTGCTTAGTGTAGTACTTAGCATGCCAAATCCTTAATAGATGCTTGTTGACCGACAAATCCAAATCATATCGCATGATGTTTTTTCTCCCAAACTCACCCCTCTTGTGAATTTCCTTATTTCTGTCAAGAACGTCATCATTCTTTCAATCACCCAAATTACTAGTCACCCATGTCTTAATCTTGACATAAATCCCAGACTACTCACTTAGCCTCACCACACAGAGCCAATTAGATGCCAAATCTTTTCATTCCTACTACTAAAAATCTTATTCTTCTTCATTTTTCTCTATTCATACAGCCACCACCCAAGTTCAGACTCTCAGAAGGTATTGCTTGGATTTTTAAAACCCACTTAGTTAACCTCCTTGCCTCATATGTCTTCTGTCCCTAGTCCAACTTCCACATACCTGCCAAGGTGATTTTCCTAACATTCAAATCCAACCATCTCACTCAAAAACTCTAATAACTCCTTAATGCCTCTGGAATCAAATCCTCTTCTTCTAAGAATATTATTATTATTTCTATACTTTTGCCACACCTTTTTCCCCCAAAGTCAGTACATTGCTTTCTTGTGTTGATAGATTTTTTTAGTGACACAATCTGTTCATACTTTGCAGAAAGTACATGGGGAATTCAACATGTACATAAATGATTATGGCAGATAAATATAGAGTAAAATACAAGGACATTCAAAATAGTTAAATACAAAGTACTAGCAATTAGGAGAAATCAGTAACCATTTCAGGTAGATGTCACTTTTGACAAAAGATAGGGTATCATAGGTGACGGACAGAGGAAAGACCTGTTGGACTGGAAGAGAGACAGTAATTTCCAATAAATCTAGAAAGAGATTGAGATCAATTTGGGAAAGGGTTTAAAAGTTGAACAGCAGAGTTTATATTTCATTCTAAAAGCAATAGGGCAGCTAGGTGGCACAGCAGACAGAACACCAGACCTGAAGTGAGGAAGACTTGAGTTCAAATCTGCTCGCACACACTTAATAATTGTATGACCCTGGGTAAATCACTTAGGTCTGTTTGCTTCAATTTCCTCATATGTAAAATAAGTTGGAGAAGGAAATGATAAACCATTACATTGTTTCAACTAAGAAAACTTCAAACAGGGCCATAAAGCACCAGACATGACCGAAAATGACTAAACAAGAAAAGGCAATAGGGAGCCATTGGAATTGAGCAATATGAGTGAGATTATGCTTAAGGAAAAATCATGATTTTATAGACTTGTTCTCTTCCCAATTGAACGTAAGTCTTCAGAAAGGAAGAACTATTCTATTTTTTTCTTTGGATCTCCAGATCCAGAAGGTGTTCAATAAATATTTTTGATTTATTGATTTGGTACAATTTCCTTGTTGACTTGAAAACTCTATCTAGGCTGATCTATAGCAGCTTTACCTCCCTGAAAGGTATGCTTTGTATGAATCACTCTTAGCATTATTCTTTTGGTTGAATGCTTTAAATAGAGAAGAATTTTCCAAAAGTTAATATGTCAATTTCATAATATAAGTTAAATTAGCATTCTTACTATAATCAAATCTATTTAAAAATTTTCACAAAAAGCAGTGATATCACCTTGTCAGCAAAGGTCTGTGTAGTCAAAGCTGTGGTTTTTCCAGTAGCAGTGTATGGCTGTGAGAGATAGATTGCACTGAGTGCTGTAAGAATGGACACTTTCAAATTGTGGCGCTGGAGAAGACCTTTGGATCCTTGGACAGGTAGGAGATCAAATTAATCAATACTTAAAGATATTAATTCAGACTATTCACTGGAAAGTCAGATACTGAAGCCGAAGCTTAAATACTTTGACCACATAATGAGAAGATGGGACTCATTGGGAAAGACTGGTGTTGGGAGGCAAAAGGAAAAGGGTATGGCAGAGGTTGAGATGAATTGATCATGTCATGAAAAAATAAACAGACAAACAAACATGAATTTGGACAGGCTTTGAGAGATAGCAAGGGATAGAAAACCTTGGTGTGCTATGTTCCATGGGATTATAAAGAGTTGGACATGACTGAATGAATGAACAACACACGACTGAGCCATTAGTGTGGAACTTGGTCAAAGGTTTATACTAATCAATAAATTGATGCAAATATTACATGTTACAGTCCTTTGGGATAGTCTGCTAGGTGGCACAGTGGATAGATTGCTAGACCTCATGTCAAGAAGACATGAGTTAAAATCCAGTTTCAGATACTTACTAGCTATGTGATCCTGGACAAGATATTTGATGTCTGTCTACCTCAATTTCCTCACGTGTAAAATGGGAATAACAATAGCACCTCACTTTCAGAGTTGTGAGCATAAAATGAAATATTTTAAATTATTTTGCCAACTTTAAAGTGATATATAAATTCTGCTTTCTTCTTCATCATCATCTTCTTCCTCTTCTTCTAAGAATATTATTATTATTATATTTTTGGCATACCTTTTGCTCCAAAGTCAGTACATTGTTTTCTTGTGTTTATAGATTTTTTTAAGTGACACAAGCTGTTAATACTCTACATAAAGTACATAAACATGTAATTGTTCTATATTTGGAGAGGTTGCGGTTTTCCCATCTTTTGGTAATAAATCTGTGATGCCTTCTGTTAGAAAAGATGGTGTCAGTCTTTCTTCAGTGAGGAATCTGGTAAAGTGCTTTACTAGTGATTTATGTGCCATTGTGAAGTATTTCAGCCAATAATCATGACTCTTATTCAGCCCTGCTGCTTTTCTCTGTCTTACAGAGAAGCTGGGCTTTCAATCACCTCCCTTGATGTAATCATTCCTACTTCATTTTATTAACCATATGCAAGTTATTTTGTGTTTGATTCTACTTGTACTTTTGTTACATTGGACATCTTTGAAATATAGAGACAACCAGACGTTTTCCATATTGTACTTTTAGGAGTTCTCTTTGTCCCCTAATTTCTTTGTTTCCTCAAACCTCTTGAAGTTATAGTCCTGGAATGATTTTGAACTGTTTATTTTATTTCCTTTGTGTGCCCTGCTTTGACTTCTTTTGTCATTTTA
Organism: Bettongia penicillata ogilbyi; assembly: GCA_023548195.1. Classification (NCBI taxonomy): domain Eukaryota; kingdom Metazoa; phylum Chordata; class Mammalia; order Diprotodontia; family Potoroidae; genus Bettongia; species Bettongia penicillata. Next base: position 505,734 of record JAJHZJ010000602.1, on the reverse strand, counting down.
ACTATTTGACTTTTGCTTGTCAGATATTTCAAATATACTTTTGTTCTCCAGATTTCATTTCATTTTTAAATTTTTTGTTGCTTTTAATGGACAATATGGTATTCAAGATTTTTTTTTTAACTGCATGTAACAACTAGATAGAGATGCAATCTTGCAATGTCATTCAGCCGATTTTGAATAGGTTTTATCAAGCCATTATCATTGTGGTATCTGATACCTGTCCTTAGGAATATTCCCATATTATTCCATATTTTATTACCATATTTTATTATGTGACTCTTACTGAGTTAATGGTTATATAATTGTTTGCCGGTCCTAAAATATTTTCATATTCACAAATATTGTGGGAGAATATGCTCATTCATTATGGCTATAGCAAGTATCAACTTTTAAAAAACGTATTGGGTTTTTTTTTGCCATAGGGTTATTGTCAGATTTATGCCATCAGACTTAGAGAGAAATTATAAAAATTCTGCTCTAAGTTTGCCCATCTCCTAATGTCATTTAAAACATTGGAATTATTTTCCGTCCATTTTATTAAATATCTCTTCTGCTTGACAAGAAGAAATATGAAGACTTTACTTATAATTATTACTATTTTTCCATTTTTAAATATCAAAATATATTAAAAGCATTTACATCTTCAGTCCATTTATTTGCATTTATGGTTTGATTCAGTGACTTGCTTATGGTTAGTGCCATATGCAGGAATGGTAGTGGTATTTCTGATTTATTCTAATTTATCTTTCTTAAGGTATGGCAGTATGAAGGAATACCTTTTCTTTTTCTTTTTTGTCTTTTCTTTTGCTGTCCTCCATATTAAGTGGAACAACTAAATAATTTAAAATGGTCTAGCCTGTAACCTTACACTGCCCAAATAACTTTTGAGACTCATAGATGTAGTTGTATCCCATTGGCTGGAGGGCTAACCCAATTAATGAGATAACCAGAGTGGAAGTGCTGAAAATTTCTGTATTCCTGCCAAGCTGTCCCAGCTACATATAGTGGTTTCAATGATTACAGAGGCAATGCTGGTATATTACCCTGAATGGTATTTGTCTGCTTTGTTGTTGTATTATAAGTCATTTGACTTCTTTACGTTCTTCTTTCCCTCACTTATAAAATGACCTCAAAGCAACTCTAAAAATATAATCTTATGAAATTATGGATGAAAGATTATCTTTAAGAGGATTACTGTTGCTGTTATCATCATTATTATCATTATTTTACAAAACAGTGACCTTTATTAAAAGAACATATTATCCTTAAACCACTTTTAAAGATATATATTTTTTAAAATTAAGTTACTTCATAGTAATCTTTAACTGTTATGATCTCAAATCCTTTTTTATTAAAACTTCAAAGAGAAAACCCTTTAGCTCATTTTCCTCACCTACTTGATAGTGTTATAACACTCAGGTTTATTTATAGTTACGATTTCAGTTCTTCCGTTTCCCTTGGAGTTAAGTACCCATGTAGGAGCTTTCATTATTTCAGCTCTGACCACCTATAGACTTCTTTTTGTCACTGAGCCCAGTCACTGTGGGACACCAGGGAAGGAGGGAGGGAAGAAGAGAGAGAGAGAGAGAGAGACAGAGAGAGAGAGAGAGAGAGAAGAACAAGTAAATATTCATAGAGGCTCTAGTATATGCCAGGCACCATACTAACTGCAGGGTCTATAGAAGGAAAAAGCTAAATGGTCCCTGCCCTCAAGGAGCCTATATTCTAATAGAGGAGAAAAAAACACATGAAAGATGAGTATAAAGGTATCTCTCCATGTATATATACTATGTGTACATAAATATATAAATGTATGATTTAAATACACATACATTATATATATAAATATGTGTGTTATATACGTAAAATATGTATGCATATACTATGTATACATAAACAAACGTGTACTATATATACTATGTTTATGATATACATATACTATGCATACATACGTAAATATATGCATACTATATACATATACTATACACTCTACTATATACATATATCATGCAAACATGTATAAATATATGTATACTATATACATATGATATATAAATATATAATATATAGATATATATATGCCTATATCTATGTATCTATGTATCCTTTTATTGTGCAGTCTTTTTCCCAGTTATGTCTGACTCTTTGTGACCCCTTTTGGGTTTTCTTGGCAAAGATATTGAAGTGGATTGCCATCTCTTTCTCTAGCTCATTTTATAGAATATTTATATTTATAAAACATTTACATTTACAGAACATTTACATTTAGAAAACAAAAGACAGATGAGGAAACTGAGGCAAACAGGGTGAAATGATTTGCCCAGGGTCTCACAGCTAGTGAATGTCTGAGGCTGGATGTGAACTCAGAAAGAAGAGTCTTCCTGACTCCAGGTCTGACACTCTATCCACTGTATCATCAAGCCACCCATTTTTATGCATGTATGTATACATATACATATACGCAGACACACATATACATATATGTATATATACACATGACATGCATGTACTATGTATATATTTGTAATATACATACACATGTTATTTACAAATAAAGTGTATGTATATATGTATATATACAATTTTTCTTATATGTATTTTATTGATACATGTGCGTTTATATGCATTATATACACATAACAAAGTACAAATATAAGTAAATACATAACACATATAAGATTTCTTTGAAGAGGATGCCCATTGCATGCTAGGAGAATCAGGAAATTCATTATGCAGCAGAGGCTCTTGAGTTTAGTCTTGAAGGAAGAAAAAGGTTCCAAGAGGCAGAGAAGACGAAAAAGGTCATTCTAGATATGGAGAGCAGCCTTTGCAAACAAAGCAAGGAGATGGGCCTTGTTCAGTGGGCAACAAGGAGTCCAGTCTCCCAGAACAGTAGTGTGTGTAGAGGGTAGCAAGATGTGAAAAGCCTGTAAAGGGAGGGTTGATGAGGTGGTGAAAAGCTTCCAATACTGCACAGAGAGGTTTCTATTTAATTCTGGTGATACCACAGAGTTACTGGAATTTGTGGATCATGGAACGACCTGGGAATATCTGCTCTTTAGGAATATCACCTTGAGTGCTGGGTAGAAAATGGATTGGAATGTGTATGGACTTGAGGCTGGGAGAAAGTTAGTTACATCAATGTTCCAACTGAGTTGGCTCTTCTACAGGCAGTCTGTCTGAAATCTATTCCTACATTTATTTGTATACAGAAGAAACAAAAAGAATTTCTACTCATATAGCATGTCTATTTACAGACATAAAAACTCAGTTACTTTTTCCTAGTCAGAAGTTTCTTTCCTTGAAAAGCTATTCCCCACCCACCCTCTACCCCTAGTCACACATAATATTGCCTTATTTTAATCACTTCACCCCAACCCAACTTGTTTTACTTCCTTATCTGCCTCTTGTTTGTTTTGTCAATCTGCATAAAATATTTCCCTTAGTAAACAGAAACTTTTACCAGGTGCTTAGAATATAGAAGTTGGAATTTAAAACAAATATATAGATATATATATTTGTTTTAAATATAAATATATATTATAAATATAATATTGTATATAATTATATGTTATATTATATATTATATACATTATATCATATATAATTTGTATGTTATATACACATATATTATATAATATATAAATATAATAAATGTATAAATATGAATATTTATATAAATATAAATGTATATATACACACATATGTGTATATATGTGTATATATTTGTGTGTATATATACGTAATACATGCCTCAACTTACACCAGAAAGTATTCTCTAAAACAGAAAACATACTTTACAACATCTTTATCATAAATTTTTAAAGATACATTTTAAGGAATCATAATTTTTTTTTTAAAAAGAGATATTAAGTAGAAAAAAGCATCAGAAGAAAGAATAAAAAGGCTGCTTGGTGTGGACAAGAGAGCACGACTGCTCAACTTTTATTTTGCTTCGGTCTTCTCGGCCAAGCAGATTCCTTTTTGGACTGGAAAGGATAAACAAAAATGTTTAATAAAGAAATGATGCCTAGGATTAGGAGAAACATTAAGTGAGAACTGAGCCCAGATGAGCTACATTCATAGGCACTGAATGCACTGACAGATGTGATCGCTGAGCTACCGTCAGAGATTTTGAAGAAATCTGGGTGAATGAGAAATGCTTCAGGACTGGGGAGCAACACATGTCCCAGTTTTCATATAAAAAGAAGAGGTTAATGTTCACAAAATATAGGTCAGTGAGCTTGGTGTTGATTTTTGGCAAAACTGTAGAATGTGTTGTTAAAAATTTCTTGAGTAAATAATTAGAGAAGGAAGCAGTGATTATACACACCCACAGAGGTTAACATCATCACAGTTTATTTCAGGATTTCTAGACTTGAAGAACATGGGGACTGTTGAAGGTTTATGTTACCTAGATTATAATAAAATATTTGAAAAAAGTATTTCAGACTATTCTTGGGGTGACTAGGTGGTACAGTACATAGAGCATGACTCTGGAGTCAGGAGGACCTGAGTTCAATTTGACCTCAGAGACTTAATAGCTGTGTGACCCTGGGCAACTCACTTAACCCCAATTGCCTCACCCCCTCAAAAAAAGGCATTTCAGACTACTTTTTTTTTGGCAAAAGGAGAGATGCAAGCTAGATAGTAGTATAATTAGAAGGATGCAGAAGTTGAAAGACTGGACCCAAATAGACACAAATAGCTTGATGTCAACTTGGAAGGAAAGCCCAAGTGGAGATCCCCAGGGATCCATGCCTGGACAAGTGCAATTTAAATTGTTTTAATTACTTGGATAAAGACATAGATAGCATGCTTATAAAAGCTGTAGATAAAAAAAATTGAGAGGAATAGCTGGAGAACACAAGAAGCATTTAAAAAATCTTGACATACTAGACTATTGAGCCAAATCTAATCAGATGGAATTTAATTGGGATATATATATATATATATATATATAAACTGTTACATCTGGGCCCAAAGAAGTCATTTTTAAAAGTACAAAATGAGGATACATGTATACTCACTTATCAGGTTGTTTGAAAAATCTGGAGAAGTGGGGAGTTTAGTGGAATGCAATAGAAAGAATCACTACCATTTCTAGAGTGTTTGCAAAGTATTTTACACATATTATCTTGATCCCAACAATTCCAGGGAAGTGCTATTTTTATACTCTTTTTATTTTATTTTTCTTTTTTGAGATAATTGGGGCTAAGCAACTTGCCCAGGGTCACACAACTACTAAGCGTCTGAGGTCAGATTTGAACTAAGATCCATGTGACTCCAGGTCTGGTGCTGAATCAACTGAACCACCTAGCTGCCCCCATACTCGTTTTATAGATGAGGAAACTGAAAATAAAAGAGATTTAATTGGTTTACCCAGGGTCAAACATTAGTAAGTGTCTGAGGTAGAATTTGAACTTTGGTCTTCCTCCAAGTCTAGCCTCGCGTGTCTCTTCTGTCACCTGGCCACAAGTTCGTCATGAGTCAACAGTATGATGTGGCCGTCAAGAAAGTTAATGAAATCTTGGGCTCAGGATGCGTTAGGGATGATGGGATTGTATTTTGTATTTTTAAGTGATTGTGTTCAGTTTGTGCTTTTACTCTTTAGGGACTTCAATAAATTATAGAATATCCGTAGGATGTCTGCCAGGATAGTTGAGGACCTTGAAACCATGCCGTGTGAATATTTCATTGAAGGAAAGAAAGATCTTTATCCTTGAAAAAAGATTTAGTGGGGAACCAATGGCTTCTTTAAAGCATTTTAGAGGTAGAAGAGGGACTGGGCTTTTCAGCCTGGATTTGATCCTAAATGATAGAAATAAAAGGAATGAATCGAAATTTTAGAGAAACAGATCAAGACTTGATGTTAGGAAACTTAGTCATGATTTGTGGTTGTTGGGTCATTTCAGTCATGTTTGACTCTTCCTGACCCCATTCAGGGTTTTCTTGGCAAAGACACTGGAGCAGTTTGCCATTTCCTTCTCTGTGTCATTTTACAGATGAGGAAACTGAGGCAAACAGGGTTAAATGACTGGCCCAGGGTCACACAGCCAGGTAATGTCTGAGGCCAGATTTGAGCTCAGGAAGATGAGTCTTCTTTAATCCAGGCCTGGAGCTCTATCCATTGAGCTACCTCATTGTCTAAAAGTACTCTAGGCTGCCTCAGGGAGATCAAGGTCGCTCCACTAGGGCTCTTCAAGCAGAGATGGGATGGCCATTTTTCAGTTATATTATAAAATAAATTGTTGCCCAGTAAAAGGCTGGACTAAATGACCTCTGAGGGCCTTTCCAGCTCTAAAGTTGTGCTTTTTCCTTCAATGATGGAAAAAGTGGAAGATAGTGAATTCCTTCAAGACCCAATTCAAGTTGACATCAACCCTGAAGTTTTCTTCAGCTCATGCTGTCTTGCTATTTATCATATTTTCATGGGCATTATTTTTATTTTTTCCTGCCCCAATGTAAGGTCTTCTGAGGCAGGGACCATATCTTCTGTTATTACAATAGCCCCTATATTTCCCAGTACTGTACAAGTGCTTAACAGCTTGACAAAAGAACCCTGAACTGGAAGTCAAAAAACCTCAATGTGAGGTTTTCTATTTACTATTCCATATGAGCTGTGTGACTTTAAGCAAATCACTTAACCTCTCTGAGACCCCATGTACATATCACTAAAAGAGAAAAATAATATTTATACTACTGACTCCACTAGTAATGAAGTAATATGTATATAACTGCATAGCTCTAAAGCACTATAAAATATATTACTACTAGTACTGTTACTATTATTTATTAGACATGCTACCCAAGTGGATAATGTCCTTTTCCAAACTAGTGATGATCAGTGCTGCTACATGTCATTCTTTCAGGTGTCTGTAAGCTTTCTGAAAGCTTTATCACCCTTTAGGAGAGTAGAGAGTCCTTACTGAATGGATGAATGAGAAAATGAAAGAGCTCCCAAGGATTTCCTACATTGATTTTTTAAAAAAGTAATTAATTATTCTTTGCCACAATAAAACTGTACAGTAACTTGTATTTCATAGGGGAAATATTGTTAGATTTGGAATCAGGAGAAATCCAGGTTCAGATCTCACCTGAGATACTGCCTGGTTATGTGACAGGCAATCACAGACTTTCCAGGAATTAATATCCTCCTTCACAAAATCATAGTGCTAAAACTGAAGTACCTACAGTTGTTGCAAGGGTCAAATGATATAATATCCATAACATAATATCCATAACATGTTTTACGAATCTTATAACTCTCTATGAAAATCAGTGAAAATTTTTATCATTTTGAAGGCTCAGATCTGTGGCTTCATCAGGGTAGGAAGCAGCCGGTGGGTACTAGTTGTATTTTTGTGATTATTGCAGGATGGGCTTCTCCTGTGATTTAATTGGAGTGGGAAACTTTAGAACTTATAGTCTTAGACACTTAATATGAAAGTATTGAGGTTATATAACTTGCCCAAATCACACAGTAGGTACGTGTCAGAGAAGATAGTTGATTCTAGGTCTTCTTAACTCCCAAACCAGAATTCTGTGTAATATAACAAACTATCTCTTAGTATCACCATCGCTATCCCTTTCAATTATTTTATACTATTGTCACACAGGGAAGCTGGAGAGAGTAGTGAATGGGCTACTAGGCCTAGAGTCAGGCAGACCTGAGTTAAATCTGACCTCAGACACTTATTACCTGTATGGCCCTGGGTAAGTCATTTAACCCTGTTTGCTTAAGTTTCTCATCTTTAAAACAAGCCAGAGAAGAAAATGGCAAACTATTTCAGTATCTTCGACAAGAAATCCCCAAACGAGGTCACGAAGAGTCAGATGTGACTTAAAAAAACAACTGAACAGGAAACACTGTCACGTCCCTCCTATGTTAATTTTTTTTAAAGATGTTATATTCCATTATATCAGATCTTGAAAAAGGGACATACTTAGACTCCATATTTTCCTGATTTTCAACATAAACTTCCGGGTGAATAGAATTGATTAACATTGAAATGAATAACATATGTTTTATTGACAGTTTCACTTGGAAGTAAAAATGATGCAAATTTGAAATCAAATAATCAAAAATTACTTTATATTTAAAAGGGCTTCTGCTTTCAATTTTATTTGCATTTAATTAATGTGGATATCTAGACCTCAAAACCTCACTCTTGCTCAGAGAATTTAATTTTAATTCTGAAATAACAACACTGTTTACTATTTGGAATGTCCACATTCTCAAGTAATGATTAATTAAATTCTTGGGTATTTCTGTTCTTAAAAACATTGATCTTCTATCAGAATCAATTAGCCTACAGGTTAAAGAAAGCGAATGTCATAATGGCATGCTAATTAATGAACTGGAGAAAAATTTCATTTATACAAGAAGTTCTGATACTGGAATTCTTTGGATACTGATAGTCTAGCTTGGGTATTGGAATGGAAAGAGATAAAATAACATCCACAAGATTATAGATTTAGAGCTGGAAACAACCTCAGCAGCCATCCAGTCTCCTGTCCTCTCATTTTACGTGTGAGGAAACTGAGGCACAAAAAAATGAGGTGATTTGCCCAACAGTGGGGTTTGAAACCCATTTTTCTGACTCTTTTTTTGTCTGAGCTCACAATTGACAACTCTGCTTTTCTGGATTCACCTGATGCTTATTTGATTCTACCGTAGCCCTACATTTTAACTCTTATGTGACTATGTTGCAGGTACATGATATATAAACAACATGGCTGTTTGTGGTTTTGCTTTTCAGTACATTTTGCCACCCTCCTCTGTTTTACTGGTAAGCTTATGCCATTCACACTTATAAGTGGTAGGGATGTTTTTTCCTCCATCATATCCTATCATATTATTTCTACTCTTGGCCCTTCATTTCCTACTTTTCAAAGAAAGGTAAGGTGAGGGAATAAAAGAAAAAAGATCCGCACATGTACAACTGTAATGATTTAACATTTGCTCTCAGTCCTTCTCTTTACCTGATGTAGGTCTGAGCAATTTACCATTCTCTGCTCCTTCTCTGAGTCTCGAAGATAGTGAGGTCCTGAAGGGACAATTTCTTTCCTCCAGTTAGGGGTTTCTTTTCCCCCAATTAGGGTGTGAACATTGATCATCATTTAGGCCTTTCAAATTGCTCATATGTATCCACATTTCTAGGTTTCTCTTGTCCCAAGTGTTTGTTCTTTAATTAAACCCAGCTCTGCTTTTCTCATCAGCAATGTTTCAAAGTTATTTATTTCACTAAAGATATGCTTTCCCCCTCTAGAATTATATTTACTCAGTTTTATAGATTATTCTTTGCTGTAAGCTTTTTTCTTTTGACTTTTATAACACGTTTCAAGCTTTCTGTTTCTTTATAGTAATTGTTATATAATGTGTAATCTCGGTTGTTTCTTTATACTTGATTACTCTCCTCTGGGTTGCTTGCAATATCTTGGATACAGAAGCTCGAGATTATAGTATATGTCAAGTGTATACACATCTTGGCTTATTAAATTTGTTTCACTAAAGTGGTAATTAGTGGAATCCGTCAATATTCACCTTGCCCTCTGATTCTAATAGTTTTGGGCAGTTTCCCTTTATGACTTGTTGAAATATAGGGTCCTAGTTTTTTTTTTTTTGATTTGGTCATGTTTTTGTGAATCTAAATTCTCTCTTTTCAACCTCTTTTCAGGTCAGTTGTTTTTCATAGTAGACATCCAATGTGTTCAACTAAAGTAATTAACACGTCAACTAATTATGACAGTATCGTCTTCTCCCAGTCTTGCTTCCTACTGTCCAGACTTTTCTATCATATCTTGGTTGCCATCTTATTTTAAAGTTTCCTTCATTTTCTGTGGCCTTCTTATTTTGGAAAATTCATCTACTCCTTTTTTCCCACTGGTGAGTTCTTTATTGAACCTCCATTTTGAGAAATGATCCAGACCAGTCACCATTCATTCCTCTCCTGTTTAAGACTCTGTAGTTTACTACCATACCTCCCACTCAACTTTAAAATTCCTTTTTATGTGTCATCTTCTCCTATTAGAATGTAAGTTATGTGAAAGAAGGAACTGTCTTTCTTTTGGTTTGCATTTGAATCCCTAACTCTTAGCACTGTGTCTAATATAGAATAAGCTCTTAAGAAATGCTTGTAGACTAGTGTTCTTGGCAGTATACATAATATTACATTACCATGATTGAGTGTGTGTTCATCCTTCGTTGCCGAAGAAGACCATGGCAGCAGAGAAATAATGACATGACTTGCACTTGACTTTGTTCTGAGTGAGGGAGGGCTGTGCAGGTCACCAGCCTCACTTCTCCCCTAGAGTCATCTGAATCTAGTAACCAGATATTCATCAGGATGACTGGAGATGACCCAGGATGAGGCAGTTGGGGTTAAGTGACTTGCCCAAGGTCACACAGCTAGTGAGTGTCAAGTGTCTGAGGTGAGATTTGAACTCAGGTCCTCCTGACTCCTGCACTGGTGCTCTATCCACTGCACCACCCAGCTACCCTTACCATGATTGAGTACAACTGCAAAGAAGAGAGACCGGGAATACTTTTGTCCTTAAAGCCAAGTCATGTGTAGTCAACAAGGTTTAAAAGTTAAGCCCAAATATGACATGAAACTTACATTATTAATTTTCAACAGCTAAGTCATGATTCTTTGCTTTATACAAGATTTTATTACAGCAAGGTGATCTTCCTCCTCCCTAACTGATTCCCTGTTTCACTCACTGTAGCAATTACTCCTAATCTTTTCTCTTTTTAAACCTCCTCTGTCACCTCCTCCACCTCCTTCTGTGCTCTTATTGCTCTGTCTTTTATATGCTTTGACCTTGCCAAATATTTCACTGAAAAAAAAATTAGGTCATTGACCAAGAAATTCCTCTTTCTTATCTCACCTAACTCTGACATCAAACCTCAATATTTCTTCCTTCACTCCAGTTTCTGGTGAAGAGATGAGCCTTTATCTTGTCAAGGCCAACTCTCTGTATGAACCTTTAATCTTATCCCCTCATGTCTTCTCTAACAGATGACCAACATTATATCCCCACTTTGTAAGGACTTCACATAGGCTGTCACAGTAAGCTCCTAATACAATTTGATCATTAATTGATTGATTTTCAATTTCTCTGTATGTAGTGGTTCTTTTCTTGTACCTACAAACATGTCTAAATCTCATCTGTCCTTAAAATTAGATCCCACCATGCCCACCAACTATTGTCCTATACTTCTCCATTTCTTGGCGTCTCTTCAGTAAGTACCACTACTTCCTCTGCTCTCATTCCTTTCTAAACCTTTGCAATCAGCTATAAAGCATTGATATTATTAGCATCTACCTCCCTGGGTTGTTGTTAGGTTCAAAAGAGCTGATAATTTTAAAGTGCACAGCACAATGTCTGGCACATAGAAGGCCCTTGGTAAATATTCCCTTACTTCCTTTATTATAGGTAGCATTGTTAGAACTATGTAAAACAGAGATGGTAGTAAGAATTCTTAATTTATACTAGATCATATGGAAAAGACCTCTAGTTTACCCCCATTATATATAATGCTGACTCTTGGTTTTAGATAAATGCTACTTGTCATAATAATGAAAGAGCTATTTATTCCTGTTTTGTAGTGTTTGTTTATACATTTGTTTGTTTTAGACAGGATTGGTGTCATATCTTGGTCAAAGTTTTTTGTTTTTTTTTTGCATTTGTTGATGTAATCATATGATTTTGGAGTTGTTTTTGCTATAAATCCTATCTGGTCATAGTGTATAATTTCATGTACTGGATATTATAATCTCTTATAAAGAAAGACCAAGATAACTTTCCTTCACAAAATAGTTGTACATAGTAAATAAAAGTGATTTATTGAAAAAGTCAGATCCATACCTAAAGAGTATATACCTTAGTTCCATTTATAGATATATACACATATCTGTACAATGTACATTTTATGAAGACTTTTGCCAATATCAAATTATTGCATCACTGATCCCATTAAAATATACCTAGTTACCTGGTCCTAGTATGTTTCAGAAATCTGTACTGATTTTCCTTCTATTTCTTTCATTCATCTATATTTAGTCATTAATAAAGTTCACCCCTATGAGGTGGAATCATGGCCTAAGAAAAGAAAGGTTTATGGAATCTCTGTATGGTTGCATTTTGGGGAGCAGTAAAAGAAGTTTCTAGCAATTCCTACTGAATATACAGGGTGATCCCAAACACAGAAATACTTGGGTTACTAAAATTACTATCCTACCTTCTAAAATAAACATGAGATTCTCACATTTTCAATTGCAAACCAGTTGCAACCAATATTTTAACCAACAGAAGGAGAGTACTCTTCAAACCGACTATTTTCTGGCCATGGTCTTATTCTCATGTCCTATTTTAAAAAATACTTTTCTCTTAGTGAAAGGCTATGTTTTTCTTTTCCTGTCTCTAGCATTTGCCATAAAGCATTTTATATTAGTGACATGAAAGGTAGTCTCCAAATTAATGACAAAGCAAAGAGGATAGTCATAGGGGTCAAGCTTAGAAAACTCAGAGGAGCCCATAGTTTCAGGAGAACTCAGATCACCCTGGGTTTTGATTCTCTAGTATCAGCAAAACCCAACATCCTGGTTCACATTTAAAAAAAAACAACACACCACCCATTTGGTTTCTTGGATGTCAAATAGCTTTTACAAAACACCATCTTGATGAATTAAGTGTCAATGAATGAGAACCATATGGATACATTTCCTTTGAAATGAACCCAGAATTAAAAGTTTCAGAAAAATTGTGCTCAACCAGAAAAAAGAATTTTGGAGTTTTTGCTGGATACAAAATGTTTCAAACATAGTCTGAAATGTTTTGATGAACTCAAGTCTCAAACTACCAAATTTTGCATTTTCTAGAGAGGGGTTGATTAATTACTCCATGGCTTCATCACTGGGAAGGTGAAGGTTTCTATTTGAATGAATGTCAAAGAAAGTATCTGTTTGCTATTAAAGAACTTTTGTCTAAAAAGAAGTTTGGTTTTTTTTTTTTTGAAACTAGGCATCCGTATCTTGGCCAGGAAAGAAGTGTAGTGGCCTACTCATGAGTCCATTTCCACTATTGACTGCAAAGGGTGTTTAATCTGATCAATTTCCAACCCGAACTAGTCTACCCCTCTTTAGGCAGGCTGGTAACTCTCTGCTCTCAGAGGTTAACCGTACTGGTGCCAGACTTAATGTGGATATCCAATTGGCTTAGCTCACTGCAGTTCAGAATTCTTGAGCTCAAGCAAACCACCAGCTTCAGCCTTCCCAATAACAGGGATTACAGGCATTTGCCACCACTCCTGGCCTTAAAAGACTTTCCAAAGCCCTGTTCCTAGCAAAGTATAAACTGGAACTTCTTTGAGAATTACCAAGTTTCTATTGATTTGATTCTCAAAATAAGATCAGTTCAAATCATATTGGGCAGAAGTTTCATGATTGTGCCTATGATATAAACATCATAAAGCCCTCTCTGCAGTTTGTATATTTATCTGTTCCTTGACATAGAATATATATCACCAATTACTCCCTCCCTAACTGAATTTTAGATTAAGTTTTTTTTAATGACTAGAAGACACATTGCAAATTACCAAATATGGCAGATTAGTGATTATATGAACAAATATAATGTGAAAAAATCAAGGCTGCCACTGCAGACAAATGTATTTTTATCATACTGCGAAAAAAAAGCCTGGAACATACCAGCATAATAAGCATGTTTCCCTGGGCTTCACTTGACAATCCTGAAGTGCTGTTTCTTATGTTGAAGGCATCCCAGTGGCACTTCAGGAAATGCCATTTTTAATGAGAATTTTCAGGTTCGTGGATTAGCAAAATAAGAATTACTCATTCCAAAGCACCAACGCCATTGCTAACAGTTGGCTACCACTCAAGATTTTTTGCTTTCCCCTTCTCTCTCTATTCATTCTAAGGATTGCATATATCACATGTGGTTTAGAGAGAGTATTAGTGTACTACGTTGGTGTTGTCTTTTTATCTCCAGCACCCAACACAGTGCATGGTACACAGTAGGTGCTTAATCAATGTTTATTACTGGCTTACTAGAATATACCAAACTATGAATTCTTAACAGTGCCCTCTTAATTTTTCTTGCATGATCAAAAAAGAAATACATTTGAGTCAGATTCCATGTCACTAGAAATCCTAATTGACATTTCTAAATATGAGCTGTTTTTCTCAGTAGCAGTCTCTCACTTCTGATCTCACAATCACATACAACAATTTCAGTTCCATAATCAATATAAACAAACACACACTTCTCAATTTATTATATGCACATAATTTTGTTCAATGATCACACACGCACACATACACACACGTCATTATTCCATGTTTTCATCAGTTCCAATGAAAAATGTTGCGTCCTTCCTGCTTCTGCAACTTCTCCATCAATGAGAACATTAATTAGGATAGATCAGTATCCTCATGAATTATATTAACTATGAAGGGAAGAAATGGAAAGCCATACTAATTTTTGTTGAAATTGCACTTCATGAAGATTAGGCAGACATTCCTTAGAGTATACGTTTCCAAAGGGCTGGGGTTGTCTGTGGTTTGTTCTCTGTAGGGACTATTGCTTCAGGATGAGTTTCATTGTGATGATGGGAAAAGTGATTATGTTACAAGCTTTTGTGAAAAGCTCTCTAGCTGCCATATCTCTAGTTAGTCTAATTTCGCAGTGGATTCTAAACAAACTTGTATTGCAAAGGGTGGTGGGCCACGGATCTTGATTCTCAAATTCCTTTATATTACCCTAATCTTTGATCATCCCATCTTTATCGGTGCCTTACAGTCCCTAATGTTGTGATCTCCATTCCCTCCACCTTTGAGTTCTTTCCCAGCCCATCTACACTGGTCACACACTTCCTTTCCCTCCCTAGACTGTTCATTAAATCAGTAGTACTCTACAATACTCTCTATCTCTTACACCTTTGCACCCTTGTGCTTTCACTAATCATGTTTTGCCAAAGGCCAGCTCTAAATTACACCCACATCTGCCTCTTACCCTTTCATTCACCTACTTCTGAATGGCATGGAGGAAATCAGAAAACTGTTCTGACAGGATCCATAAATATAAACTTCAGCAATCTAATCTTGACACAGATCTCGCCACATTGATTTGCTAGTCTACTCTCCACAACTATTTCAAACATTTTTATCTCTCTTTAAGGTTTCTACCCTGGAACCAACCTCCAACAGCCTTTTAACTGAGGATCTGGCATTAACCAAAAATATTGAGATCATTTGCTGAGAGCTGTTTTTTCTTCCTTTACCATTTCACATCATTTAGGCAACTTTCCTCTCAAAGTTCCTAACTTTGTTAGGCAACAAACCCCTCACCCTGGTTTGAGATGAAGAAATAACCATTCTCTATATCAAGACCAACTTTCCTCCATATGCTCTTGATCACATTCCCTTCCAACTTCTCCAACAAAATGTCCCTATTAACATCCTTACTCTCTATTCTTCAGTCTCTCCTTTTCTACTGGCTCCTTCTCTGGTGCTTATAAACATACCCATTTCTCTCCAACATTCAAAAAACTCTTATGTGGGCTTTCTCTTGTTCCCCTGTTCAGAGCATGTACATGTGTTCTTTAATTATTTCCTGACTGGTTATCTATGAAGAAAAGCCTTTTAATTCACTGCTAAGCAGAACTGAATGAGTGTTCAAACTAAGGGTAATAATCAGCCAGCCAATTTGTTTTCCTTTATGTTGGTCACTAGATACAAGCATGACTCTCTGAGCTTTGGAAAGCCCATGGAGTGATGGAGTGACATTCTGTCCCACCATGCTGTGCATGGGTACATGGCCTCCTGGGCAAACTTGTATGTGAGATGAGGCTGCCTCCACTTCTTAGGTTTTCTTCTTTTTCTTTCTTCCTCTTCCTCCTCCTCTTTTTTTTCTCTTTCTCCTCCTTCTCCTTCTTCTTCTTCCATTTCAAAAAATCAGAAAAACCACTGGAGTTCCAGTGTCAACTCCTAGAGAAGAGTCAGATCTAAGGAGCAATGTGCTTAGCCTAGAGCAAAAGAAGCCCTGCAGGTGAGCTAAATATTGGTTCCATTTCCTTCATGGGGACCCCATTGGAGACATTCACCACTCAAGATTTTGTTATTTATATCCTACTATTTTTCTTTCATATTTAATGTTCTTCAGTGAATCTCATCAGGTGACAAAATATATGGGTTTTTTTAATAATTAAAGTCTTTGGAATGCTAGTCCACCTTCGGTAGGTTAAATGAAAAAAAATTTTGGGCATGACTCCAGTAGTATACAGAATAATCAGGATGGCTTGTACCATATCCTGTTTGCCTATCATTTTCACTTCTTCAAAGGTCTCTATATTGTTAAAATTTTCCATTTCATGGCATTGGGAAATAATGAATATTTAGTATAGGTTCACCCATGAAAATTATTTTTAAACATTTATTAATCAATATTATGCCCTGGCAATTGTTGGCAACTGTCTCATCTATAATAATGCTTCTTGTGGTTATTACCATCATTTTTAACAAGAGGAGAATGAAGATTTTCCTATCACAACAATAAAACCCTTGAAGCAACAGGTGTTAGTGCTTATAATCTTATCAACTTACTTTCTATTTGTGATTTAGTGGGAGAAAATTAGTGAATCTGTCTCTCACTCTCTTTGTCTCTCTGTCTCTCACTTTCCTTATGTCTCTGTCCATCTCCATCTGTGCCTCTCTCTCTCTCTCTCTCTCTCTCTCTCTCTCTCTCTCTCTCTCTCTCTCTCTTTCTCTCTCTCTTTCAGCATTAGTAAGGAAATTATTATTTCCAGTCAGTCTAAAAAAGAGGATGCAAAGGTACAATAAAAGCCAAAAGATTCCCTTTCACACTAGGATGCTGGTAGAAGATCATAAGATCATTAAGGCTTCTTATTGGTTATAGGTGTGGTTTCCTTGACAACAAGATTTCTGAACAATCTGCCTCTACCTCTATTTCAGCACACAATATGCATTTTGTGAAAGCCCAAAGTTCAGTCTTACAGGCTGCCCGGACATTGACTCTGATGTGACTTTACCTCTGTCAACAATTTCTAGTGGCTGTTACAGAGATGATTTGAGAAATGAGATGAGGGCAAAGGAAAGCTGTTGGTATAAAGGAAGGAACATGTGACCTAATAAAAGAGCTAGATGGTCTCCTCATCTTAGGTCAGGTGGTTTGATTTTGAGTATCGGTGGCAAAGAAATACGGGACGCAGTCATTTTATATTCCTTAATAGGAGAATCTGCTCCATTAGGCACACACTGGTGAATCCTAAATGATAGAAAATGACTCTAAGGTAGTAAAACACTAGTTAGAACAATTCCTTGGCCTGTCATTAGGAAGGAGTCTGCTGAGCTTGCTTTTTCCAGAAGACTATAAATGCCTCAGGGTATCTTGGTGTAGCCAGTGCCTATGTGAGTCAGTAACAGTGAGGAAGAAAGCAACACAAATGAAATTGTCTTTGTCAGAGCTTGCCAAATAAGAAATACTGTTTCTAGGAAGATTGGGAGAATAACCTCTCCTGGACGCTCTTTGATAGAATTATCACATTTAAGTTCACTACCCAGTGGTTCTAAATGTTCAGCTAGTTTTTATTTTAGTGGGAAAATACTCAGTATCCAGTGGTACACCATGCAAAAGTGAATCTTTTATCTTTTCCAAGAAAACCTCAAATGGGGTCACAAAGAGTTGGACATGACAGAAATGTCTAAAAAGCAACATTCCCAAAGAATCATAAATCTAGAATTGAAAGAGATTCCGATAGTCATCTCATCCAAGGTTCCTATTTTTCACCTGAAGAAAGTGAACCCCAGAGAGGGGTCTCAATGACATTGTCTGTCCAACATCATACAGCCAGATAAATGGCAGAATAATCCCTCAGACTTTATTCTTCTGACACCAATTTCAAGCTTTTTCTATTGCACTATTTGTGGCAACATTTAAAATAAAGGCACACTTGGTTGATGCAAACCTTCCTCTTTTCTGCCAATCATTTTGCCTTCTCACAATTCAGCAAACTTAACTTCTCTTTGTCAAAACTTCCCCAATTAAGTCCACTTAGTTCTGCTGCTCTTTTATCTTCCCCACTTGCATCTCTCTAAGTATATTCACTTAGTCATTGGATTTTCCCATTTAATGCATTCAAACAGTAATATGGTGTGTATGGATGTTTCATGGATGGTTAAAACTGAAAATAAAACCACGTTTCAAAGATGTTGCAAAAAGAATGAATTCTGTCGCCTCCTGTGTAGGTTGGTCATCACCTACAAATGTTTATCTAAGAAGACTATGAGTCCTTAGTTAAATTTAATGAGTTTTTTGTAGGGGGGAGGTTTTTAGAGTGAGAACATAGCATTCTACTCTACACTGAAGATGAATTACTGTGAAATGATATTAGCTGACTGCAAGAGCTAGAGTCCTCTATGAAGCATGCTTTGTATTGGCTCTTCAAGCTAGTGAAATCTACTCCAGGGTGTGATGGTAAATGTTTAACAGCAAGCTCTCTGAAAAAAAAAAAGTAGCCACAACACAGTTTTAAGTTTATTAACAATATTTTCTCCATCCTTTTTTAAATCTAGACAATAAATCAGTAAATCAAGCTCTGATTTGTAGTGTTTGTTAATTTCTGAGGTATAAATGGTCACACTCAAAATTTATCTGGGCCAGTTTGAGCAGTCACTAGCATCTTCTGGATCTACTACATACCAGGCATAGTCAGCGAGATTACTTTAACATTCAAATCCCTTGAATCAATGCAAACTCTTAATGAAATGGAGATGTATTATGATGGTAATTAAATCCTACTTGAAATTTTGTGCCTGGAAAGTGACAAGAAACTTCAACCTTAAATCAACTTTTGTTTTTTTTAAGCCAGGACACCTCAGTTCACTGAGCTGGGTAAGGGACACAGTGAGTCCCCAGCTGGGGAAAGGAAGGTAGAAGAAGAAAATGTCCACAGAGGAACTTATCTGGAAAATAAAGGAGGTGAAATGTTTTTGTAACTTTCTATTTTAATTAATTCCTCTTGCTAAGTTCTAACCTTTTTTATTGCTAAAGGATTAAAAATTATTTTTTTGCCATCTCAATTCATCACCCCACGACAAAGTTTTAGCTGTTCCACCCTAGTTATGACTTTTTGTAAAAAGATACCACACATTTTTGATACTTAAAACTTTTATATTTCTCTACAAGTTATAACTAGAGTGGGAACTTGGACATTTTGAAACTCCTTCAACAAATGCAGATGCAACCAGTCTTTAACCTAATAAATAAATTCTTGGGAGATGTCTAAGCCACTCAGAGATCATGTTACCCAGAGTTTCAAAGTCAGTAACAAATGGAGGGTTGGAACCTAGCCCTTCCTAACTCCAAATCCAGCATTCTATCAACTATATGATTCTGCAATTTTTATAATAAATGAATTCTATGAATAGATATATAAAGATTCTGAGAATTCATTTTTTCAGTTGAAGAAATTTGCCCCAGTTCCAAGTGGTTATGTGAGAGAACAAAAGCTAATAAGAATGTTTCCTACAAATTAATGTAAGAGTTATTGGTACCATTTTTGTTATAACAAAATTGAATTTGTCTGGGAGCCAAGATGGCAGAGTGATTGGTAATTGCTATCTCCCTCCCCTTGATGGCCTTGATGAACCCAGAGAATATCTCCCCTGGAAAAACCTTGGAACAGTGGGAGCAGCAGAAGGGGTAAATAGTCTCTTATCCCATGAGGCTAGAACAATCGCTAAGAAGGGTCCCTCTTACTTTGGCTGAAGGAGACCACTTCAGGACCAGAGTGGTCCCAGACAGCCCCACCTCAGCAAACTAGGAGAATATCCTGGGCCTGAGGGGGGTGAAATCCACAACTGCCAACACCAGGACCCCAGGAGTGCCTCAGCACCCCAGGGGAAGCAGGAAGACACTAGCACAGACAGGATCACAAACTTGCCTATGCTTGAGGTCAGCAGAGGAGACTTTCTGTGGCCAGACCACCCCTCTCCTATACTTAATGAACTAGCTCCAGGGTAACTGTGGGGAAACCCAAAAAGATCTCACCTGGTCTCTGCTTTCCAACACCAGTCAGCTCAGCACGAGGTAAGCTGCAGCATTTTAGCTTCTAATGGAAAGAACCAGAGGCCACAACACACAAAGCTTCAAGTTTTAGGTGCAAGAACTGTGGGAGAGAGCCCCCTGTGTCCCAGATGCAGAGATCTACTTCAAAGGCCAGACATAAGAAGCAAAACAAAAAAGAAAAGACCATAGAATCTTTCTATGGGGACAAGGACCAAAACACAAATACCCAAGAGGTCAGCATTGGGACTGTACTCCAATCTGAAACTTCAGAAGGGAATACGAACTGGTCTGAAGAACAAAGAGTCTTCTTGGATAAAAGCCAAATTAGATAACTAGAAGAAAAACTGACCAATGGCTTTAAAAATATGAAAAGAGAAATCACAGAAGAATTTAGAAGGACAATTGGGCAAATAGAAAAGTAAGTACAAAATATAACTGGAGAAAATAATTCCTTCAAAGGAACAATTGGACAAATGGAAAAAGAGATGCAAAAGTTAACTGAAGAAAACAATTTGATAAAAATTAGAATCAGGCAAGTAGAAGCTAATGAATCTATAAGACAGCAAGAATGTCAAACAGAATCTAAAGAATTAAAAGATAGAATAAAATGTAAAGTATCTAATTGGAAAAACAACTAACCTGGAAAATAGATCCAGGAGAGAAAATCTGCGTGGCCGCCGGAGATTCCATCCCTGAAGCCTGCTCGGATCTGCTCCTCTCAGTGCTGCGTGGCCAAGGCACACCTGGGCTCTGCTCCGGGCTTGGTGCACTATGGACCTTTGTTGCCGGTTTTTCAGGGCTCTCTAGAATGGAAATCTCCTCCACTCCATTGTTGTGCAGCTTCCACTGCTCCAGAATTTGTTGGGAGTTCTTTTTACAGGAAATTTATGGGAAGTGGGTTTGGAGCTAACATATGTGAATCTTTCTACTCCGCCATCTTGGCTCCACCCCCCAGGAGAGAAAAATCTAAGGATTATTAGTCTACCAGAAAACCATGATGAAAAAAAGAGCTTGGAAAATATCATCCAAGAAATCATCAAGGAAAATTGTCCAGAAGTCCTAGATTCAGAGGACAAAATAGTCATCGAAAGAACCCACCATTCACTTCCTGAAAGGGATCCCCAATTAAAAACATCAAGTAGTATCGTTGCCAAATTCCAGAACTATCAAGTGAAGGAGGAAATACTGCAGGCAGTCAGAAAGAAACACTTCAAATATTGAGGAGTGATAGTCAGGATCACATAGGACCTTGCAGCTTCTACATTAAAAGACTGAAGGAATTGGAACACGATATTCCATAAGGCAATGGAGCTGGGACTACAACCAAGGATTAATTACCCAGCAAAGTTGAGCATAGTATTTCAGGCAAGGAGATGGACATTTAGTGAAATAAGGGAATTTCAGAACTTTGTGATGAAAAGGCCAGAACTCAATAGAAAATTCAATCATCAAATGCAGGTCTCAAGAGAGGCATAAAAAGATAAACAGGGGAAAAAAAACTTGTTACTCAATATGGGCAAACTGTTCACATCCCTGTAAGGGAAGATGATACCTGTTAATCTTGAGAATTGTATATTTATTATGACATATAAAGGGAATATACACAGATAGAGTGGGTATATATTAAATTATGTGATGATAACAAATGTGATTTATGTGAAGGGATTATGATGGGAGATGTGAAACGGAAGAGGCAAAAAACCAAATTACATCACAGGTAGAGGCACAAAAATATATTACAGTAGATGGAAAGAAGAGATGGAGATGAGCATTCATTGAGAGGTACTCTTATCTGATTGGATTCAAGGAGGGAACAACAAACTCAGTTAAGTATAGAAATGTAACGAGCTCTATAGGCAGTAGGAGGGTAAGGGGCAAAGGAAAGGGAGGGGAGGCTAAAAGAGAGGGATGAAGTAGTAAGGGAAAAGGGGAGTAAAAGGGAGGGGGGCTAAAAGAAAGGAGGGAAGACTGAGGGAGGTGGTGGTTAAAAATTAAAACTATTGTGGAGAGGAAGGGAGAAAGGAGAATTAAAATCATAAAGAAGAGGAAAGGGGATGGAGGGAAAGAAACAGATAGTAATCATAACTGTGAATGTGAATGTGACGAACTCTCCTACAGAACAGAGGTGGATAACAGAATGGCTTAAAATCCATAATCCAACAGTATATTGTTTACAAGAAACTCATTTGAAATGGGGGCACACACCGAGTAAAGGTAAAAGGTTGGAGCAGAATATTTTGTGCTTCACCTGATGTAAGAAAAGCAGGGGTAGCAATCCTAATGTCAGACAAAGCAAAAACAGAAATAGATCTAATCAAAAGAGATAAGGAAGAAAATTGTATCCTACTAAAAGCCACCATAGGCAATGAAGCAATTTCATTACTAAACATATATGCTTCAAGTAGTATAGCATCCAAATTCTTAGAGAAGTTAAGGGAATTATAGGAAGAAATTGACTATAAAATCATACTAGTGAGGAACCTCAACCTCCCCTTCTCTGAACTTGATAAATCCTACCTTAAAATAAAAAAGAAAGAAGTTAAGGAGGTGAATAAAACTCTGGATAGGGTAGATATGATAGATCTCTGGAAAAAACTGAATGGGGATAGAAAGGAATATACCTTTTTCTCAGCAGTTCATGGCACATATACAAAAACCGACCATGTACTAGGTCATAGAAACCTCACAATCCAGTGCAAAAAAGGCACAGAGAGTCAGTGCATCTTTCTCAGATCATAATGCAATTAAATTCATATGTAATCAAAGGCCATGGAAATATAAACCAGAAATTAACTGGAAACTAAACAATCTAATCCTAAAGAATGAGTGGGTTAAACAACAAATTATAGAGACAATCAACAACTTCATTTAAGAGAATGACAATAATGAGACAACCTACCAAATCTTATGGGATGCTGTAAGCAGTTCTTAGGGAAAGCTTTATATCTTTGAATGCCTACATAAATAAAACAGAGAAAGAGGAGATCAGTAAATTGGGCATGCAGCTGAAAAAACTAGAAAAAGAACAAATTGAAAATTCCCAAGTAAATACCAAATTAGAAATACTAAAAACCAAAGGAGAGATTAATAAAATTGAAATTAAGAAAGCTATTTAACTAATAAATAAAGCTGAGTTGTTTTTATGAAAAAAAAACAATAAAATTGATAAACCTTTGGTCAATTTGATTTAAAAAAGGAAAGAAGAAAACAAAATTACCAATATCAAAAATGAAAAGGGTGAAGTAACCTCCAATGAGGAGGAAATTGAAACAATAATTAGAAATTACTTTGCCCAATTATATGCTCATCAATTCAACAATCTAAATGAGATGGATGATTATTTTGAAAAAATATTAATTGCCCAGATTGACAGAGGAGGAAGTTGAGTACTTAAATAATACCATTTCAGAAAAGAAAATTGAACAAACCATCAATGAACTCCCTAGGAAAAAAACTCCAGGGCCAGATGGATGTAGAAATGAGTTCTATTAAACATTTAAAGAACGGTTAATTCGAATACTATATAGACTATTTGGGAAAATTGGGGAAGGGGTCCTATCAAATTCTTTTTATGATACAAATATGGTTCTGATATCTAAACCAGGAAGGGTCAAAACAAAGAAAAAACTATAGACCAATTTCTCTAATGAATACAGATGCAAAATTTTTAAACAAGATATTAGCAAAAAGAATACAGCAACTTATCATGAGAATAATACATTATGATCAGGTAGGATTTATACCAGGAATATAGGGATGGTTCAATATTAGGAAAACTATTAGCACTATTGATCATATCAACAACAAAACTAACAGAAACCACATGATTATCTCAATAGATGCAGAAAAAGCTTTTGACAAAAATATAACACCCATTCCTATTGAAAATACTGGAAAACACAGAATAAATGGAACTTTCCATAAAATAATAAGCAGTATCTACCTAAAATCATCAGCAAGCATCATATGCAATGGGGACAAGATAGATGCATTTACAATAAGATCGGAGTGAAACAGGGATGTCCATTATCACCACTGTTATTCAATGATGGTCTTAGAAATACTGGTCTTAGCAATACAAGAAGAAAAAAGAAACTGAAGGAATTAGAATAGGCAAAGAAGAAACTAAATTATCACTTTGCAGACAATATGATGAGATACTTAGAGAATTCCAGACAGTCAAGTAAAAACTACTTGAAATAATAAACGTTTGGCAAAATTGCAGGTTACAAAATAAACCCACATAAATCATCTGCATTTCTATATATTACTAACGAAGTCCAACAGCAAGAGAAGGAAAGAGAAATCCCATTTAAAGCTCCGGTAGACACTATAAAATATCTGAGGGTCTACCTACCAAAACAAATTCAGGGACTGTATGAACACAATTACAAAACACTTTTCGCACAAATAAAGTCAGATCTAAGTAAGTGGAAAAACATCAGTTGCTTGTGAGTAAGCCGAGCTAATATAATAAAATGACAATTCTACCTAAATTAGTTTGCTTATTCAGTACCATACCAATCAAACTACCAGATAATTATTTTCTGGAACTAGAAAAAATAATATCAAAATTCATCTGGAAGAAAAAAATGTCCAGAATGTCAAGGGAACTAATGAAAAGAAATGCTAGGGAAGGTGGCCTAGCCCTACCAGATCTCAAATTGTATTATAAAGCAACAATCATCAAAACCACTTGGTGTTGACTAAGAAACAGAGGAGTAGACCAGTGGAATAGGTTAGGTACTCAAGGTACTTAAGACACAGATTGCTATGGGTTGATAAACCCAAGGACCCCAGTTTCTGGGATAAGAACTCACTGTTTAACAAAATTTTCTGGGAAAACTGGGTAACAATATGGTGGAAACTGGGCATAGACTAATGCCTGACACCATACACAGGAATAAAATCCAAGTGGATACATGATCTTGGGATAAAGACTGATACTATAAAAAAATTAGGGGAGCAAGGAATAGAGTATTTGTCAGATTTATGGAGAATGGAGAAGTTTATGACCCAACAAGAGATAGAGAACATTATGAACTGGAAAATGGATAATTTTGATTACATTAAATTGAAAAATTTTTGCACAAACAAACCCAAGGCAACCAAGATTAGAAGGGAAGTAGAAAACTGGAAAAGAATTTTTGCAACTAGTTTCTGTGATAAAGGCCTCATTTCTAAAATATATAGAGAACTGAGTCAAATGTACAAGAATACATGTCATTCTCCAATTGATAAATGGTCAAAAGTTATGAACAGGCAGTTTTCAGAGGAAGAAATTAAAGCTATCTATAATCATATGAAAAAATGCTCTAAATTACTATTGATTAGAGAGATGCAAATCAAAACAACTCTGATCTATCAGATTGGCTAACATTACAAAACAGGAAGATGATAAATGTTGGAGAAGATGTGGGAGAGTTGGAACACTAATTCATTGTTAGTGGAGCTGTGAGCTGATCCAACCATTCTGGAGAGCATTTTGTAACTATTCCCAAAGGGCTACAAAAATGTAACCTAGCATTATCGCTTCTGGGACTGTTTCCCAAAGAGATCATAGAAATGGGAAAGGGTCTCACATATACAAAAATATTTATAGCATCTCTCTTAATGGTGCCCAAAAACTGAAAATCAAGGGGATGCCCATCACTTGGGGAATGGCTGAATAAGTTATGGTATATGAATATAATGGAATACTATTGTGCTATGAGAAACAATGAACAGGAAGACTTCAGAGAAACTGGTAAAAGACTTATATGAACTAATGCTGAGTGAAAGGAGCAGAACCAGGAGAACTTTGTACACAGCAACAACCACAGTGAGGAATTTTTCTGGTAGACTTAG
Organism: Bettongia penicillata ogilbyi; assembly: GCA_023548195.1. Classification (NCBI taxonomy): domain Eukaryota; kingdom Metazoa; phylum Chordata; class Mammalia; order Diprotodontia; family Potoroidae; genus Bettongia; species Bettongia penicillata. Next base: position 479,775 of record JAJHZJ010000602.1, on the reverse strand, counting down.
TACTTCCTTGCAATGCAAGGACTTCACAAATTCTCAATGGACTCGAGGCAAAATGACTTCCACATCCAGACAAAGAACTATGGAAATGGATCACAGAATGAAATAGACCATTTTCTTTTGTATTATGTTTTGACGTGTTTTGGTTTCTCCCATTCATTTTAATTCTTCTATGCAACATGCATTTAATAGGAATGTACATGTAGAACCTATATTAGATTGTATGCCATCTCAGGGAGGGAGTGAGGAGGTGGGGAATGAGGGGGAGGGAGTGGAAAAAAATTTAAGAAATATGGAAGTGATTGTAGGACACTGAAAATAATTCAATTGAAAAAATAAGACAACAGAATTTAGAAGTATAAGGGACCTTAGTGATCATGTATTATAACCTCATAATATTACAGGTGAAGAAACTGAGATTCAGAGAAGCAAAAAGATTTGTCATGCAAGAGAAAAAAGAGAACAAGAATTAATTAAGTGTTACCATGGGCTAGGCACTAGGTTAAGAGTTTTATGAATATATAATTTGGTCTTCACAATGGCCCTGGGAACTGGGTGATCGTTATTATCCCTATTCTGCAGTTGTGGAAACTGAGGCAGAAACTGTGAACTTGCCCAGTCTCACATAATGTTTAAGGCTGAATTTGAACTCTGATCTTATGGACCCTAGATTCCATACTTTATCCCCTTTTGTCATACAACTTCTTCAAGGCCATACAAGTGTTAGAGAAAAAGGCAGGATTTGAATCTGAGCCCTCTGACTCCAGATTCAATTGAATTGAATTCAATTCTTATCAATTCTCAGATCCCATTTATTTGTTTGTTGTTGTTGTTGTTGAGGAATCCATCCCTGAAATTGTCATGAAAGTCAGCAGGAAATGGGATTCAATTTTCAATTTTTATATAAGGACAGAGTTGAGATCACCCCATCCCACTTAACCCTGATATATTTATCTCAGCGAGAATCCATTGGAGCTTTCTATTAGATGTGAACAAAGACCCAGAGCTCCTCCTTAGGTGTGACAGGAGGTCTATGTGGGTTGACTGAAGGCCATGTCCTCTGGGCCCTGTAAAAATGTATTGAATTACTTGGAATCATAGATTTAAATGCTAGTAGTACAAAAATAAAAGAGGAAAATTCCTTGTCTTTGAGGAACAAACATTCTAGTGGAGAAGACAACACACTCACACATACACACAGACAACATGCATATACAGGCATACCTCTTTTAATTACTTATTTATTATGCTTAGCAGATACTCAGTTTTTTACAAATTGAAGATTTGTGCCAGCTCTGGGAGGAGTAAGTCTATTGGCACCATTTTCCCAACATGCACATTTTGGTAATTCTCACAACATTTTAAACTTTTTATCATTATCATATCTATTATGCTGATCTGTGATCAGTGATCTTTGACGTTACTATTTTAATTATTTCGGGATGCCAAGAACCACACCCAAATAAGACAGTAAATTTACTCAATAAATGTTATTATGTGTGTTCGTTCTGAAAGCTCTACCAACTGACTGTTGCCCTATCTCTCTCCCTTTCCTTGACCTTCCTATTCCCTGAGACACAACAAAGCTAAAATTATGCCAGTTATTAACCCTACAGTGGCCTCTTAATGTTCTAGTTAAAGGAAGAGTCAATTGATGTAGCAAACTTGTCTTATTTTAAGAAATTTCCACATCCATCTCAACCTTAAGCAACCGTGATCAGTCAGGAGCCATCAACATCAAGGCAAGACCCCTCCACTAGCAAAAAGATTAACACTTGCTGAAGGCTCAGGTGATGATTAGCATTTTTTTTAGCAACAAAGTATTTTTAATTAAGGTATGTAAATCTTTTAGGCACATAACTTTTATATGTATTTTCTACTACCATCACTCAGTAACCTCTCCTCCTTTGAAGTTCATTTAATCATATTCACCCCAGATGGATATGATGTGTTGAAGCTACATTCTACAAATTTTCCTTTATCCATGAGTTCTGTTTCTGGCTCGTAGTCTTTCTCTCCTTTCTAACTCCTGCCCTCATATTAAAGGAAACATCTGATGAACTATGAAACAAGTCACTTAAGGAGTCATGGAAACAACCAATTCCACCATTCTATTAATGTAATAAGGGGGAGGGGAGAGGTGATTAATTGGTCTGCTCTGCCAATGGTTTCTGAAGAAATCTGTTTCCTTGGTGAAAGTAAAATTATGAAATTAATTAAGGGTTCAAAACTCAATGGAAGTGATACTGAGTCAGTCTTTGAGGAGTCTCAATACTTACATTATCTTTTAATTTGACATGGTAAATATATTCTAAATGATATGGTGAGCATGTTTTCCTTTTGTGTTCCTCAAAGCTGGATAAAAGAAAAGTACATTAATGGTATGAAGAGCGCATATTAAGTGAATTTGTGATTAAATTTATAAAATTTATAAAAACTATTTTACATTTTATACCTTTAATGTAGCCCGAAACAACTAGGCTATGGTGAGTGGTAGAGGTGGGAGTGCTTTTAGGTATAGAAAAGCTTCCTGAATAATTTGTAGCAATAGCATGGATACTAAATCACCAATCTACTACTTTACACATGAGATTCCTTTCCTAAGATGTATCATCAGGGCAGCTCGGTGCCTCAGTAGATAGAGCACTGGCCCTGGAGTCAGGAGGACCTGAATTCAAATCCAGCCTCGCTTATGTTGTGTGACCCTGGGTAAGTCATTTAACCCCACTTATCTCAAAAAACCAAAACAAGCAACAATAAGATTTATCAGAATAGTAAATTTCAATCTAGAAGAGACCTTAGAGGTCATTGAGCTCAAGCCCTTTATTTACAAATTAAGAAACTATTACTAGAAGTTAAGTGACTTGCCCAGTCTTGTGGATCTAAGACTCAGCTCCTCTTGATTCTGATCTTAGCACTTTATCTGCTGCCACTGCGCTGTCTTAATACCTTTCTTGAGCTCTCTATAGCATCACACTTGGCTTGATCCCCTCTTTTTTAAACTCTCCCAATCCTGATTTTTGTGACATCATACTTCCCTGGTTTTTTTTATTACCTCGTTCTTTTTGACTCCTCTTTCTTCTTCCTACTAAATATCTGTGTTCTCTGGTCCTCTGATTTTTCTCTATATAGATTTACTTCTTCATCAAATTCACTCTCAACTGTATGTTGAAAGTGGTGACTTTCACATCTTTACCTCCAGCCAAGATCTTTCATCTCTGTGCTGGACCAATATTTCCAATTGCTTTATAGTCTATTTCCACTTTGATGTTTCACCATCACCAACAATTCATTATGTTCAAAGTTTGATAGTAACTGGTGATACCTGACTTAAAAGGGAATCAGAGGTGTCCTAGGTAAAGACCCACAGCTGCCTATTCATAAAATATGAAGGACTGAGAGTTGGACCCTGGATGTTTGTGCTGAAAGGCACTGTAAGCTTTTAGTTACTTAGTATGAATGTATATGAATAGCATGACTGTAAATCGATGCATGGCATCATAGGTTTTGAACTTGAAAGGACCTTAAAGGCACAGTGCTGGATTCAGAGGCAGGAAGACCTGAGCCTAAATCTGGCCTCAGATACTCACTGGGCAAGTCACTTAACCTCTGACTCAGTTTCCTTATCTGTAAAATGGGGATAATAATAGCACCTCCCTCCTAGGTTGTTGAGAGGATAAAATGAGATAATAGTTGGAAAGCACCTTATAGATCCTAAAGTGCTATATGAATGCTATTATTAATTACTACTAATAATGATTTAATTCAAATTTTTTTTTCTTGGAATGGACCTGTGTTTTCATTTGAATATAGAATTTCTGACAGAGAAATTCCCTTTACCAATGCAGGATGGCACTTATTTTGTAATGTAAAGTCTTAGAGGGGAACACCGAAAGGGTCACAAAGCTAATGTGTAAAATTTGAGTCTGGATCTCTCTGCATTTATTTTATATAAGGAAAAACTGAGACTCAGAGAAGTCAAATGACTTACCTAAGGTCACCCAGCTAGTTGATGGCAAAGCTGGGATTTGAATCTAGGGCATCTATTTCCAAATCTTGTGTCACTCCACTCCACTGTAAGTCAATGGGGTCGGTAAGAGCATGAGACACTGGGGAGGATTCAAGTGTGGATCTCTGGAAAAAAGTGAAGTTGTACTTTGGGTATGTGAGTACAGACCATTAGAGGATTTAGGCAAATGGATAGAACAAGTGACGAGATTTGTTATACATAATTACTACTTTGAACTCTGAAACTGAATGTATCCTAGATCCCAGTGCAAATCCCTAGAGTAATAGAAGCATTTGGGAAACTTTGATGGTGGAGCCCTGGCAAATGTGCATCTGATCTTCACAGTTCTGAAGCCTCACTTATCCCCACATGGGAGAAAAGTGTGTCCATGGTAGAACAAGAAGATTCAGAGTCAGAATTTGAGGTATATGTTTGTATAACCATTGCCATGTAACTTACTACATACCCTCCAAAATTATTTCTCGCCTAAAAACAATAGCTACTATTTATATAGTACTTTACACATTAACTCATTTGATCTTCACAACAATTCTATGAGGTGGGTGCTATCATTAATCCACATTTTACAGAGAAGGAAACTGAGCCACCTAAAGATTAAATGATGTGCCCAGGATCACACTGCTAGTAAGTATCTGAGGTGAGATTTGATCTCAGATCTTCCAGATTCCAAGTCCTGAACTTCGACCACTGTGCCCCTAAGCTAATTAACATTAATTCTCCCATTTTGTTGTTATTGTTAGCAAAATCATCAATCATCCAGTTTCTCTTGTTTGTAATCTTTCAATGGAGTCATCTTTCACCCTTTTCTTTCTTTCATCTGTTTTATAAACAAGTTGCCCCCAAGTGTTGCCATCTCACCTATCCAAATATCTCTTGAATGTATTCCCTCTTTTTAATTTCCTCTTCTACCATGTTAGTCAGGGTCCTTCTTTGCTCCTTGGCCATGAACATGGAAAAGGATTTTTGTTCAAAGTTCTTTGATGAAAATAAATAAGAAAGAAAAGAAAAAAGAAGCTCCCTTTGCCTTACTCCAGATTTCTCCCTAATCTTCATTTGTTCTGCCACAACTTAGTATTCACATCCCACCCCTTTTCTTAGATATTTTGAGACTTTTCAGAAACTTATCCTTTTTTTTGTCCCAGCTGCATGTTAGTACTACCTTCAATTGTTTTCAGTGACTAGTACTGTCCCTTGATTCCTATACCACGGAACACAACCTGGTCTCCAACCTCTCCGGTTGGAGTCTTGCGTCTCTGCAAAACACAAGGTCTGGAGACTTGTTGAACTGCAAGTCCTATTTTAAACCATATTGTTTCTTTAGCTTGGCTTATCCAAGCCACTTCTCAAGTTGTCACCTGATATGCAATTTTCATGAATGAACTGGAGAGATGAAGGAAAGGCAATAGTAGTTAGGTAGATCCAAACTAGTTAAATGATTATATACTAAAAGACAGATATTAATGGTCAATTGTGAAACAAATCTCTAATGGAACAGACCAAAGACTGGTGCTTAGCATGAGCTGCTCACCATTTTTGTTTTTAGTGACTTAGATAAAGGCACAGAAAGCATGTCTCTTAAATTAGCAGATGATAAAACTAGGTAATAGCTGTCAGTTTGTTGGATGAGAGAATCAGAATCCAAACGAAGATGTTAACAGTCTAAGAAAATTGAGTATAATCTAACAGGATGGAATTTAATTGGGATAAATGCGAAACCTTATACTTGTGTTTAAAAAAAATCCACTTCAAAAGTAAAAAATGGAAGAGTAACAGCTAGACCACAGTGTGTCTAAAATGATCTGGAGATGGTAGTAGATTACAAACCAAATATAAATACATTATGTGGCATTCAACAAAATTAATGTGATCTTCAATTAGTTGCATAAAGAAATTTATGGTGTCCAAGAGTATAGAATTAGCAATGCCACTAAATTCTGCCAAGGTCAGATCATATCTATTGTGTTAGTTTGAGGTCTCACATTGATAAGCTATTATTAGTCTTTAGTTTTGAAGAGGACCAGTGATTTCACAGGGTGATGTTTTGACTTGAGTGAATTGGATTTAGGTGAGGTAGAACTGGACAACATCATCAATCTCACTCTTTCTTCCGTAGTCATCAAAGTCCAGTGGCAAGACTGAAGCCAAGACAATTGGCGATGGTCTGGGACACAATAGACAACTTTGACATCTTTGATGTCTGACCATGCTCTAAGCACTCTACAGCACCTGCTTAAGCTACCTTCAGGGTCATTGGAACGAATTATTCATTTGCGCCCATTCTACCAGGGGCAGTCTTTACATGCTTGGAGTATACATTCTCCTGACTCAACAATGGGTTTGAGGTCTGGCGGTTACCCTCAACCTGGTTTTGCCCATCTGCTCAGTCGATTTTGCCCAGTTGTGGCAACTGTGCATACTACAGTTTTTTGAAGCCATAAGTGAGAGTCGGGTGAAGGTGGACAACAAAGGTTGATGAGCAGCCCTGAAATGGGTTCAGCAAGCCCTTGTATCAGAGGTACTGAGCACTCTCCCACCATAATATTGCTAAGCTAGGGAATGTAGAAAAGAATTCAACGATCAGGATGTTAAAGTACCTCAAGATTGTGTCTTATGATGATCATTTGAAGCAAGTGGGAACAGTTAAACCGTTTAAAAGGAAGAAGAAGATGTAGCTCATATACTAGACACCTTCATGTACTTGAAGGTCTATTGCATGGAAGAAGGGTTAGATTTACTCTGTTCCATTACCAAGGGCAGGACTAGAATCAGTGAATGGGAGTTGTAAAGAGGAAGGTTTTAGCTAGAGAGGGAAATTTCCTAACAATGAGAGTTGTTCTGAAGTGAAATGGGTCACCTCAAGAGAAATGTGGTTCCACTTCACTAGAGTTATTTAAATACAAAAAATTCTTTTTGGAAATGGGGTGAACTACATGGTCATTGAAATTTCTTCTTACTTGAAATTTGGTGATTGATTCTGGAACTGGCTGCTTTTCTCAGTTTACTGGGATATTTTATTGCTTAGTGTAATTTTCCTTCATTCCCTGAGGAAAATGCTTGCTCAGGACCATGTTCTCTGAGGAATTCTGCTTCTTTTTCATTTGGGTATCTGAGACATTTTTTACAACTGATCCTTTTCTTAAGTGGGTGCATCTTTCTCTAGGTCATCCATTCGTAGCATAAAGGAAATATGCATTGGCCTTTATTTCTCATTACTTTTTGATTGTTAAACATTTGTAGTTTCCTATACCAGAATGTCTCTCTACTTTAACTCAGGAAGTTGGTTCTATGCTGGCAAAATCACTATTCCCATAAACTCAAGAGAGTACAATATAATCTCTAACTCATAGCACCTTATTAATAAAATGGCTTTTTATTTTTATTTGTTTTCCTTTTCTATTTTTTAAAAAGTCAGTGAAAACCAACCGTTTTAATAGTTCTTTGCAAATAATTGATCCCCACCCCCCACAGATACAGAAGTGACATGCCATTCAGCAACTACTGAAATATAAAAATAAAAAGAACATTTAAATTCCAAATTGAGGGCTTACCTTACTTCATAAATCCATAGGAACAGTGGCTAACAACTTGCTTGATTTCTCAGTTATACTAGGGAACATGCATTCCTCACATTCGGAGAACAATTTACTCCATCTTCTTGCCCACATTTATTCATTCTTGACTTTGACTCAACAGAATGACTCTTAGGAATGGTGGCCTTCTTGGTGGCCAGTGTCAATCTTTCCTACAAGCTTCGAGTAATTAGTGAAAGTGGAGTTAGCAGCTGTGGCCAGCAGCTCAAGTGGCCTCTGTCCCATGACTAGTCCCCTTTCAACTAACATATAGAACTGGAGTACAAGATTAGTTGCACTGCTAGCGTTTAGAAACTCAAGCTCACTGCACTATGTACCTAAATCCTTAGAACATAGAGGATGTAAAGGGAAGACAGCAGGTGGGGATCTCATTGTAGAGGGGTATCCCAGAGCTAGAGGAGTTGGGTGTCCTGGATGTCTATCCCTTTGTTTGATGGATAGACTGTGAGAATGTCCTGAGGAGTCATCCATGCTTAGACATGTTGGAGAACTGTTCAGTGTATTCAGGAATGGAGAACAAAAGGGGATCAGGGCTGTAATTGATTTGTGTCATAAGGTCATTAGAAGCCACCTCCTTGATAGCACCTTTTGAACTGTTTCCCCTCCCTTGGAGTATGTCTGTTTTGGAGGCTAAGGGACCTTACAGTCAGAGGTCAAAAGACCTTTGTAGAGGGTACTGTTCTTATCTTCAATTTCACACAATTGGACATTGCCTTCCCCAGAAACATGAGAAGTGAACAGATGCACTTAATGGGGTAATGAGTATCTGTAGGTATAGTTTCTGAATAGTGAGAACTGCAGTCAGGATGTCTTATTCTAGTAAGGGAAATAATTAAGTAATGGGAGTGGTTTCTTTGTAAAGGGGAGGGAAAAAGGGAATAAACCTTACATAGCACTGAGCCAGGCTTGGAGACAAACAAAAGGACCTTCTTATGAGGTATTCCTTGATCACCCTAGCTATTAGTTAGTGCCTTTCTCCCCCTACAAAATTACATCTTATTTATTTCCCATGCATAAATGTGTAAGCACATCTATATACACAATATATATACCTGCATACATATAAACACAAATACACATACATATGGAAACATACATATGTGTGTGTTTGTATATACCCATGCACACACATAAACACACACATATACAGGTATCTCAAAAGTCTTAGTGTGATTTTAATAGATTTTTAATAGCTTAAAATTGTACTGAGACTTTTGGAAGTGCGTGCGTACGTGCATGCATGTGTGCGTGTGTGTGTGTGTGGCACATAGTATAAATCCCTTTCTCTATAGAATGTTAACACTTTAAGGGCAGGGATTATTTCATTTTTGTCTTTGTATTTTCAGTATGTGACACAGTGGGTATGCTGATTGATTACTAGTGAGATTTTACACAGAAAGTCACTAACAGGATGATAACATTGCTTAGGGTTGGGGGAAGTAACAAAACATGCATTTAAATATTAAAATATTTGAAAAGGGATTGCTTCCAATGATAGTAGGAGGAAGGGGAAGAGCAAACGTAACCTCTTGAAGTCTCTACCATCGTTCAGATCCCCCACCCCCATTAAACTCTTGAAAATCTTCAAACTGGATTGCAGACTTTTCCTTTATCACGTCCGTTGGTCCAGGACAACTTGAATGTGGAAAATGTATACTTAGATCTAAGCTTCAGGAATGACCGGGCCCTACAACAGTATAATCAAGCTAAACATTGAGTGATGAAAACCCAACACAGTTTACCAAAAAGCTGTCTCGTGATGTTAAAAATTCCTCTAATGGGATCTATGTTTAATGGATTGAAATCCCTTCCTGCTAATAAAAAAAAGATTTGAAGAATATAGATTTGACTTCAGGCACATATTTAAATATCCTTTTATTTCTGCCATCTGTCCGGTATGTATCTGAATATCAAAGTATTATTTGTGTAGGTTTGGTTCTAATTAGGGCCTGAAAATTATTATTTGACTCTACGCCCATAAGAACCTAAGGAATAAGGCTGAGTGGGGGTAGGGATGGGGGTGGGATATGGGGGTAGAGGGATTTATCCTGTAGATTAGAATTTACTTCAGCAAGGCATCCAGTTGTTTGTTGAATAACCCCAGTGTCCTTCACCTCAAAAACCTTGCCCGGAAGGCCATTCCAAACATTTATTACTTGCAGAGTGAAAAAATGCTTCCTTATGTCTGCTCTGAATTTATTTTCCTTTAACTTTCATTAAAGGTCCTTTGTGCAGCATGAGCTGAGCTAAAAAAGTAACCTACATTATCTACACTTATGATTCTGTACACTTTAATTAGATCCTACCCATGTGTGTCATTTATGGAGCCGGATCGGCTTTTTTCCACCTCTCCTTGTGATTCATTTCTTTTCATCTATTGTTATCTCGCTTTCCGCTTCTCCCTTTCTTTCTCTCTCCCTTATTTAGTTTCATTTTTCAAAATAACTGGCAGGATGTGAATCTGGTCCCCTGAAAACAATCTGATTGGAATACTTTGTAACATATAACCTGCGTTACATGTGTCATTCTAACAAAAGCCGACACAAACAGCAGAAGAGACACACAACAATGAAAGTGTTTCTGCTCGATGTCCCTATGCGATCAGGCGTCCTGGATAATGGACCATAAGGATTGGCCTTTAACTATATCTTTTTTTTCTATCCCGACTAACCCCCAGAGGCTCATATCAATAACTATTAATACTACTGCAATACTCCCACTAATAAGGATAAGTGAAAGAGGAACAGAGGGCTTTGGGAAATCATTAGGGCTTCATGCTGGAAGGCATGCTTCATTCTTTCCAGAGAATCTCCTTGCTTTATTTTAGACATAATCTTAAAGACATTTAGTGTTCCATCTGTTTGATTTTTAAAAATTCATCCAAAAGCTCTTTTTAGCTGACCCTGTCCCCTCCTCAATGATTGAGCATAGAATAAAATTTTGAATCTCAAGTGAAATGTGAGCAGGTGGACATAAACTAACATTGCAGATGGAAGCATGACATCTAATTTTGTACATAGATTGAGGCCAGGTGTGAATTTAAACCAGTACTTCCCCTTCCTCCAACACCCCACCCCTCATCTCAGGAGATGGTTGCATATGCTCCATCAAAGGGATATAGTAGAAGTCAAATCAGGACTTGAGATGGGTGAAAAGAAATAGACACTTAACTGCATTTCTTACCTTTCATGACCCCTTCCCCTGGACCCTGCTGCTTCTGTTTGCAACCCCCCCCCAAATTTCCATCCTTCTTGCATTTTATTCATCTCCCCAACATGTAGTGACGCTGGCCTTCCTCTCATAAGACACTCCATCACCTGACTTTTTGCATTTTCAGTGACTGTCTCCTAAGCCTGGAATGGTCTCCCTCCCTCATTTCCACCTCCTGGCTTTCCTGGCTTCTTTCCAGTCTCAGCTAAGATTCTTCCTTCTGTAGGAAACCTCTTTCATTCTAATACTTTCTTTCTATTAGTTTCCAGTTTATACTCTCTATAGCTTGTTCGTGCATATTTATTTGCATATCGTCTCTCCCTTAGATTGCATGTGAGCTCTTGGCAATTCAAGAACTGATGTTTCCCCCTTTGTTTCCCCAGTGCTCAGTCAGCATTTTTTATTGCCTTGTGGACTGATGGTTGTCTCTAAACTACTGTATTACCACCTTTGATCACTCCCACATCTAGATGAATGGGGACTGAAAGGGATATGAGTTTGAGTTTGCGTAATAGAGAGGAGTAAAAGGAAGTGTGGTTCAGTGGAAAGAAGGCTAGATTTAAAATCAGAAAACTTGGCTTCAAATCATGTCTTAACATTTACCATTTGTTTAATGTTGGACAAGTCATTTAAACTCTCCTGGGACTCAATGTTCTCATCTGAAAAATGGTGAGATTCGAGTCCTATTAACCTCTAAAATTATGATCCTAAAGAGCAATTTTCAACTGCTTAAAGATAAAGACTGATATTAAAACCCTCCTCCCAAAACAATAGACACATAGTTTTGCTTGCTTTCAACCCTGAATCTACTTCTAAGAACTGCTCGATTTATTCTAGAATTATGAACTTATAGAGCTGGAAAAGATCTCATACTATCTGCTTCTTCCTGCATTCAGACTTACCCTTCAACTTAACAAAATTAAAGGCCATTTATCTTTCTTTTAGCTGCTGGAATTAAGTTGATCCCCAAAAAAGAAGTGAGGGAAAAGGCTACCAAATGAACTTTAAATATAAAAACAAAATTGGATTTGCTGGTTCATTTAGTCAAATAACCAGTTTAAATAGGTTGAATCGGTTATTTTGGGTATTCTGTAAATACATCATTTAAGGAAGGGAAGTTTAAAAGTCTACCTTCCAGTTATCAGGTTTACTAGCTATGAAACATAGTAACTATTCTCCCTGGGCAAATAAAACCCTTGCTCCCAAACCTTATGGTAATTAATTGCAGAAAGATAGGTGAGATGGAACTTTTAAACAAGAAGCAGGTCAGAACAAGGGCTTATATAGGCAACCTCATTAGCTTTGAATCTGAAGAAAGGGATAGAGGGAAAGAGAATTCTGTTCACACAAGAAAGCAAATAAGGAAATCACAAAATTAGCCATTTGCCCAGTCTATATAGCAATGGAAGTAGAACCAAAGTGTGGGTCAAGACATACCCAGATTTCTTTTAGCTTTCAGGGGACTAGACCCTTTTTGGAGCTTTCAATTTTAACTCAGGAGAGGTCATATTACCTTGTGGAAAATCCCAAATAATGTCAAAATGTATTATGGAAACCAACAGTAACATTAAGCGGGCTTGAAGGTTCTTGCCAGAAGTGACACTATAGTTCAAGACCACACTGACTGGCTGGAATTAGGCACCTCTCTGGAAAGCACTGCTTGTCAAAAGTAAAATGTTATGACATGACTGTATGCTCCTGCTACTAGATCAGTGTGGCTCATGAATTGGGAAGCTAGCCATGGCTACCAAAAATGTTCAATTTACCCACTGCTTCAGTTTCGTTAATAACAATACCTGACATTTATATGGCAATGGTAAGATCTGTGAAATATTTTCCATGAATTATCTCATTTTATCCTCACAACAAGCCTATGAGGTAATAAAAGAAGTATTATTATCCCTATTTTGCATAAGGAGAAACTGAGACTGAGGAATTAAGTGACTTTCCCAAGATCATACAATGAGTAAGTATCAGAGGCAGGATTATATTGCTCTGCTCTCTCTTGACTCCAGGTCTAAGCATTCCTGCTACATTATAATGTTAAGTAAATTGGGAACAAAAGTATCAACTGAATTTATAAAAAAAGATTGTATAATGGACTACCAGATATGGTAGACAAGGCTGTCTTCATGTGCAGGTAGAAGAGACAATCATTTATACAATGTGGCTTGACACCACTCCCCTCAACATCCCGCAACACACACACACATTCCCAACCACTCAGCCAAAACACATTGCCCCATCCAAGAGGCGTAGTACTAAGTCACATTCTGTCACATTCAAAAGTCACAGAATCACAGAAATTGGGTGAGATCTTGGTAGTTATTTAGTCTACCCTATGCCGAGAGGAAGTCCTTGCTATGACATTCCCAACAAAGCATTGTCCAATCATCTGCTTTAAGGTTTTCAACAAAGAAAGAACCTCTTGCTTTCTAAGACAGCCTTTTCATTTATATGCAGCTCTAATTATTAGGAAGGTTTTCCTTTCCTTTAAGTCTGAATTTGCCTCTTTGTAATTTCTACCCATTCCTCTTGGTTACATGTGGTTCTGGAACCTGGTTCTGGAATCAATGGGACAAGAAAAGGTTTAGTTCTTCTTCCACAAAGCAAAGGATTGCCAAATCCTTTAAATAACTGAAAACAAAGATGATACCCTCACTTCAACCCCAAATCTCTTCTCTCAGCTAAAAATTGTCAGTTCTTCAACCTATTCTTATGTGGAAAGGGTTTAAGGTTTTTCATCATTCTGTTTGCCTTCTCCGGATCAGGTTCAGTCATTTTTCAGTTTTCTCCAGCTCATCGTGATCCCATTTGGGAGTTTTCTTGGCAAAGATACTGGAGTGGTTTGCCATTTCCTTCACCAGCTTATTTTATAGATGAAGAAACTGAGGCAAACAAGGTTAAGTGACTTGCCCAGGGTCTCATAGTCAGTAAGTGTCTGAGGCTGAATTTGAACCCAGGAAGATGTGTCCTTTCAGGCCCAATACTCTATGCACGATGGCTCCACCTAGGTGTTGAATATAATTGTTAGCAATTGTTATACTTTTATCCAAATCATTATTATTTTTTTTAGTGTTAAATGACATAATATCAAACATAAGTCCCTGGAGTTATGACACTGAATAGTTGGCCAGACTGGTATTTAGCCACTGCTGACATCTTTTTGAATGCAATCAAGTTCTAGATTTGCATAGACTAAATCTAGGCTATCTAGAAGATTTAGCTAGACTACTGTCTACATAGCCTGTTTCTCCATTTTCTTCTCATAAGAACAGGATAAAGTCTTTTTTATCAAATTGTATTATTAAAACAATTAAACTATGTCTACAACAGTTTTATAATTCAGTCCAGAAAGGAAATAAGGTGAATCTGGCCATGCCTGTTCTAGCTTTTTATTTTATTTATATTATTTTTGACTCAAATGCAAGAACACAAATACAGAACAGAAGGAAAGAAAAACGTATCATAAACTTAAATATTGGAACTTAAATATAAAGTTAAAAAGGAAAAAATGTCATGTGCATAAGAGAACATAAGAGAGGATTCAAACTGTGTAACAATAAATTTTCATTTCAAGAAAGCCTGTATAGTAAATAATATCTGTGTTGAAACTTGCACATCTTTTCTTTGCTTCATTGTGAGTTCGTTTTCTGCTGTGCACTTTTTTACTTTGTTCTTTTTTCCCCTCCTCCCACCCCCTGAAGGCTATAATAAAGTTTAGAAGAGTTTTTCTATAGCTATAGATATATACACATGTACATATATATATATATACATACATATATAGATGTGTACTTTCCCAAATATATTCTACTGCTGATGTTTGACTTTTTTATGTTTGAGCATATATCTTGCTTCCTATTCCTCCTGCCCCCTCATAACTTCTACCCACTACCTTGCTCTCCTATTACTTGTCTACCTCTCCAAGGATCCCTCCCCTGTCCTTCCATTCTCACAGATCTAAATACCCTTCTATAACCTGCGTTTACCTATTCCATCCCCCCTCCCATCTAAAAATCCTTCCCTTGTCCTCTCCCCCTCCCTATGCCCCTACTGTTTTATCTCTTCTGAATTTAGAAGACATATATCCTTGTAAATATGTGTGTATTATTCTCTCTTAAACTCATTCCCAATGAAAGTAGGTTACCAGAACTACTAGCCCTCCTCTCTCATCTAATTCCTCTGTATCAATTCTTCCTCTTGTACCTCATTTGTATAAAATAATTATTCTTTTTAGCTTTTCCTAAATGGTTTTACTTTTGAAATTCATATCCCATTCAGGTTTTCCCCAATCTTACTTATGAGCTACTTAATTATTAATAAAAATCTTAGACATACATTTTACATTTTATATGTCTTTCCTTATGACTCTCTTATAATCAGTCTTTGGTATGTACCTTATATTTCTCTTGGTTCCTGTATGTCAAATCTTCTATTAAGTTCAGGATATTTTTTTAACAAAGTCTTGAAAGTCTAAGAGTTTATCAAATGTCCATTTTTTCCCCTTCAGGATACTACTTAACCTTGCAGGGTATGACATTTTCAGCCAGAGCCCTAGTTCCTTTGCTCCTCAATTTATAATGTTCCAAGATCCATGATCCTTTAATGTCTCTGCTGTTTGGTCTTGTGTGAGCCTAATTGTGGCACCACCATCTTTAAATTGTTGTAATCTTGATGCCTTTAATATTTTATTCTTGAGCTGGTTCCTTCAGAATTTGCCTATGATATTCTTATAAGTTTTCCTCATAGGATCTCTTTTAAGTGGTGATTGATGGATTTTTTTTTCTATTTCTACTTTCCCTCCTTGTTCTAGTGCTTCAGGACAACTTTCTTTAATTATTTCTTGTATTATTGAATCAAGATTCTTTCTATGACCATAACTTTCAGTTAACCTGATTCCTTTTATCTATATGTGTGTGTGTATATGTGTGTGTGTGTGTGTAATCCCTCCAGCTATCCAAATGCTGAGATAAGTTTCAAATATTATCTTTCCATGTAGAATGTAAACACTTCAACTTTAAACAAACCCCTTATGATTTCTCTTTGTTGTTTACCTTTTCATGCTTCTCTTGATTCTTGATTTTGAAAGCTACTATCTATTCAGCTCTGGTCTTTTCATCAAGAATGTTTGAAAGTCCTCTATTTGGAAGTCCTCTAAATGGAATGACCATTTTCCCCCTGAAGTATTATACTCAGTTTTGGTGTGTAAGTGATTCTTGGTTTTAATCCTAGCTCCTTTGACTTCTGGAATATCCTTTTCCAAACCCTTCAATCCCTTAATTTAGAATCTGCTAGATCTTATGTTATTCTGATTGTGTTTCCACAATACTTGAATTGCTTCTTTCTAGCTGCTTGCAATGTTTCCTTCTTGAACTGGGAATTCTGGAATTTGGCTACAATATTCCTAGGAGTTTCTATTTTTGAATCTCTTTCAGGAGGTGATCAGTGGGTTCTTTCAATATTTATTTTGCCCTCTGGTTCTAGGATATTAGGGCAGTTTTCTTTGATAGTTTCTTGAAAGATAGTGTCTAGTTTCTTCTTTTGATCATGGCTTTCAGGTAGCCCCATAATTTTTAAATTATCTCTCCTGGATCTATTTTCCAGGTCAGTTGTTTTTCCAATGAGATATTTTACATTATCTTCTATTTTTTCATTCTTTTGGTTTTGTTTTGTAATTTCTTGGTTTCTCTTAAAGTCATTAGCCTCCATCTGCTCCATTTTAATTTTTTAAGAACTATTTTCTTCAGTAAGCTTTTGAACCTCCTTTTCCATTTGACTAATTCTGCTTTTTAAAGTATTCTTCTCCTCATTGTCTTTTTGGACCTCTTTTGCCAATTGAGTTAGCTTATTTTTAAAGGTGTTATTTTCTTCAGCATTTTTTGAGTCTCCTTTAGCAAGCTGCTGACTTGCTTTTCATGATTTTCTTGCATCACTCTCATTTCTCTTCCCAGTTTTTCCTCCATCTCTCTTACTTGATTTTCAAAATCTTTTTTGAGCTCTTCCATGGCCTGAGACCATTGCATATTTATTTTGGAAGTTTTGGATGCAGAAACCTTGATATATATATTTTTTCTGATGGTATGCATTGTTCTTCCTCATCTGAAAGGATGGAAGAAAATACCTGTTTACCAAGAAAGTAGCCTTCTACAGTCTTATTTTTTTCCTCTTTTATGGCCATTTTCCCAGCCAGTTACTTGACTTGTGAATCCTTTGTCAACAGGAGGGTAGACTCTGGGTTCTTATAAGTTCTCAGTTCCTCCTAGGTGACACAATCAAGGGAGAGGAGTTTACTCCTCTCCTGGCCTGTGCACTGGTCTGGGAGGAACGAAAAATTTTTCTGCCCAGAATCTACCAGTAGAATTCTTTCTCCACAACCACCTCCAGCTCCACCATGCCAGTGCTTCTCCTTCTCCCAGGGCTTCCACTCAGGGCTGAGATTCAGATCAGTGGCTCAATTCCCCCAGGGGCTTTAGGCAGAAGGCTCCAAAAATGGATGCTTCCGCCTCAGTCACTGCTGCAGGCAGTGCCAGACCCCATTCCCTTCTCCTAGGTGAAAGAGCTTTCTCACTGACCTTTGAAGCTGTCTTTGGCATTTGTGGGCTGAGTAATCTGGGAACTGCTGCTGCCGGTGGCTCCCTGAAACCTGTTCAGGGTCCTGTCCCTGCCATGGCACAATAGACTTTTCCTGTCAGCCTTCCAGGCTGCCTTGGGCTGGAAATCTCTTTTACTCTGTTGTTTTGTGGCTTCAGCTGCTCTAGAATTTGTTTAGAGTTATTTTTTTCACGTATTTTATGGGCTGTGGGGGAGAGCTTTTACAAGTCTATCTTTCTACTCTGCCATCTTGGCTCCACCTCCAACTCATTTTATAGCTGCAGAAATAAAGACAGAGTTTTAGTGACTTGTCCAAAGTCACACACAGAATAAACTTGAGTCATTCTCCTTAACAGAGAAAACAGATGCTAAATAAGAATTAGATAGCTCCACTTTCTCCCTGTTTCATTTATTGTCTCATTTACTCTAAACTGTCTTGTTATTTTTTCCATGATTACCTTCTTTTCCCCAATATAGCTGAAAAATCTACCTTTTTATTATCCTTAACTTGTCTCACAATTCTCACTTGATAGATAGCACTCGAGACTATTTTTACAATATCATACTTTTACATTCATCTGTTGCTTGTTCTTATATTATGTGTGTATATATATATATACAGATATGTACAGTGATATATAATAAATATATGTATGTTATGATAAATAATGTGTATGTACATACGTACATACTTATATGTGTATGTCTGTACATATACATACATATGTGTGTATGTATTGGCATATATACTTATATCTATAGACTTCCATTTAAATTGATAGCTGAGTTCTCTGAGCATCCATAACAATCTCAACTCAATTCAATTCCACAATTTTTTATTGAGCCTCAACTATATGGTAGGTGCTCAGGATACTTGAATGCCTCTCTCAATAAAGTATAGCCAATAATTTTGTGATAATAGTGTCTCAAAGTTTTATATCAATGTATACATTTCAAAATATGTTCATATTCATTACAAAATTTGTTCCTTCTAGTAGGATCAACACTAGGTCACTGGACATGGTATGTGGTCATAACCCCATATTACAGATAAACAAACCAAGGTTCAGGAATTACGAGTGAAGGTCAGAGACAGGTGACCAGGACAAGACAGCAAGCCAAGTTTTCTGACTCCTAGACCAATATTTCTTTCAGTAGAACACACTTCTGGACCAGTCTATAAGCACTGAAGTACTACCAAAGGATGTAAAGAAGGGAGTGTATACTCCCACAAAGAACAAAGAACTAAATTCAGAGTCAAGAAGCCCAGACTTGAATGCTAGCTGTACAATTTACTAGTTATGTAACCCTGGACAAGTCACTTTTCTTAGAAAACTCCTCACAATTATTTCCCAGAGTGTCCTAAGAATTTTATTCTTCAGAATTTCTACTTATTTCATAGATTGATTGAGAATTCTGTAACAAAAATTACTGGGATCAAGTTCTTACCCAAGTTAAATAAGAGACATTAAGAAAGCACTTCACTGCCATTGATGAATTCACATAATCAGTCTCAGGTGAATTATACATAGATTGACTGAAAGGCTCAAATGAGATAATGCATATCAAGTACTTTGTCAATCTAAAAGTTCTATGTAAATATCAGATGATAATAATTATTATTACTATTACTTCTTCCTAAAGTTTCTGTACTTTTGACCCATTATATCTCATTGACTTTTACTATTATCCCTTACATGTTTCATTTTAAAGCTGATATATGTGGGTTTGAAGGTAAATTAAGTTAAAGTCTGTCAAAAATGGGAGGAAAATTTGAGCTATTGAAAATTCCTGGATCCTGACTAGGTGACAGAGAGCATAATTTGAGTTTATTAGAACTGCAGGCCTCCAGAAGAGAATATTTATCTGATATAAAACAGCTCATTAGATATACACGTAACTAGAAAAAATTTTCACATTTTCATTTTAAAAGTTTCACACAAAGATGAGGACTGGCTTTATCCATCATTATAATGCCACAAGATGTGCTTCTAATGAAAATATTTACCTCAAGTTTACAATTAATTGAATTTAGGCACTGCCATTTAGGAAGCAACAGTGATAAAGTAGAGACCATCCAAAGGAGAGCAAACCTAATAATGATGGGGTCATGTCATAGAAGGACATGTTGGAACCAAAACCAGGAGAAGTCTCAGGAGGACAAAACAGAATTCAAGAATTAGTCTTCAATACCTAAAATGGCTGTCATGTAGACAGAGTGGACTTTTCTATGGTCCCAGAGGCCAGAACTGAAAGAAAGGATGGAATACTGAAAATAGACAAATTTGAGCTTTTTGTCAGGAAAATGTAAATAAAATGATTGCTTTTCAGTCATTTCAGTCATATCCCACTATTCATGATCCCATTTGGGAGTTTCTTGACAAAGATACTGGAGTGGTTTACCATTTCTTTCTCTAGCCCATTTTATAAAGATGAGGAACTGAGGTAAACAGGGTTAAGTGACTTGCTCAGGGTCACATAGATAAGAAGTGTCTAAGGCTGGATTTGAACTCATGAAGATGTCTTCCTGATTCCAAGTCCATTGTTCTATCCACTGTATGACTTAGCTGTCCCTTTTGTAAAATTAGAGTAGCTCAAAAATGGGATGGAGTGGTACAAGAAATGAAAAGTTCCCTTTCATTGAAGCTTGTGAGACCATGCTGCCTATATTTGATGGACGATGAGGTCTGTCAAATAGCATGAGCTGTAGCAGGGAATCTTTTTTAAGGTAGTGGGTGACGGGATATCTGATGAGGTCATTTGCAACTCTGAAATTCCTTGAATATATACTTTGGTGTCTCAGACATAGATTCTTCTTATTACTCTCAACCTGCAGTATTCGATGAGTAGAAACTCTGTCCTAGGTACTGTGGGAGCATGCAAAAGAAATATTTGGCCAGAAGTGGTCTCTGACTTGTAGACTAGGCTGACAACTTCTTGATTAACTACATGCTAGTTTATTAAGATCTGGAAGTGAATCCCTGCACAATGACTTGGCAGGCAGATTAACAGAAATATCATGCTTGCAGAATCAGTCCTCAAAAGCAAAGTGTTGTCAAAAAGTTATACAACCAATAGTTTTATTCAGTCTATTTCATAGATAATTGAAGCTTCAATTAAAAAAAAAGACTTTGAGTGTAACAATATCCTTTAGGCTCTGTAAAATGCTTTCCTTTCAATGGTCTGTGAATATTTCTGAAAATCCTCTATTGAGAAACTTTTAAATAATAATGACTGTACCTAGAAAGAGATATGAGGATGGAAAGCAAAGGATTAAGAAGTTCATGTTACCCCCACTGTTAAAGTACTTTGAAAGAGCATTTGTCTTGAAGGTAGCTAAAGTCATATACTAGTCTAGCAGTTCTTAAACTTTCCACTGTTAGGATCCCTTTAAACTCTGAAAAGTATTAGGAACTCCAAATAGCTAGTGTTTATGTGGGTTATATTTGTTGATATTTACCATATTAGAAATAAAAACTACTAATTTAAAAATTATTTATTAATGCATTCAAAATAATAATAAACCTATTGTGCATAAATATACATAACATGTCTTTATAAAAAATAATTATGTTTTCCAAAGCAAAACAAAAAACAAAAACATCTAGTGAGAATAGTGGCATTGTTTTACATATTTCTGCACATCTCTTTAATATCTGACTTAATAGAAGACATCTGGATTTTCCTATTTGCTTCTGTACTTAATATGTTCTGGTATGTTTTGGTTGAAGTATATAAAGAAAGTCTGACCTCATGGAAAAGGGAACAGCACTTTAATAGTCTTTTCAGATAACTTGACATTCTTCTTTGATACTATAACAAAACTCGTGGTAATTTCTTAATAGTTAGTTGTAATGTAGATTTTTAAACTATGAGTTTTTCATACTTTTCAATTTTTACATTAAAGTCCATTGACCTATGTTGGACTTCATATGGATTTTTATCCATACATGATTTTTTAATAATATGAGTTTGGAAAATATGGGTTCATCAAGTTATACACATATTCTAAATTTTGACATATTTCATTATACATTTTTTTTTTAAATCACATTTCTTGGGGGAAGAGCCAAGATGGCAGAATAGAAAGATTCATATATGCTAGCTCCGAAACCACAGCCTATAAATTACCTGTAAAAAGAACTCCCAACAAATTCTGGAGCAGGGAAAGCCACGCAGCAATGGAATGGAGGAGATTTCTGTTCCAGAGATCCCTGAAAAACCGACCCCAAAGATCCATTGCACAGCAGACCCGGGGTGGAGCCCAGCCCTTCCTTGGCCGCATTGCATTGAGAGGAGCAGATCTGAGCAGACTTCAGGGACAGAATCTCTGGCGGTCTCGAAAGTTCCTCCACCCACAGGCACAGAAGTCAGTGAGAGAACTTATCTGGCCGGCCAAGAGGAGAGCAGGGTGTCTCCATAACTCAGGCTCCCTCGGAGCGAAGCAGCGGGGGAAGAAGTGGCCAGGGGCCCCCAAAGCAGGCAGGACCCTGGATCAATTATCGAAGGTCTCTGCATAAACCCCCTAAGGGAATTGAGCCCTGTGAGGCAGCCCTGCCCCCACCTGAGCACCTGAACTTAATCTCATTGAATAGCAGTCCCACCCCCTGCTGAAAGCCCTGACGCTGGGAAGCAGCATTTGAATCTCAGACCCCAAGCACTAGTGAGGCAGGGGTGGACAGGAATCTCAGAAGTCAAGTAACTGGCTGGGAAAATGCCCAGAAAAGGGGAAAAAAATCAGACCATAGAAGGTTACTTTCTTGGTGAACAGATATTTCCTCCCTTCCTTTCGGATGAGGAAGAACAATGCTTACCATCAGGGAAAGACATAGAAGTAAAGGCCTCTGTATCTCAAACATCCAAAATAGATATCCATTGGGCTCAAGCCATGGAAGAGCTCAAAAAGTATTTTGAAAGTCAAGTTAGACAGGTGGAGAAAAAACTGGGAAGAGAAATGAGAGAGATGCAAGAAAAGCATGAAAAATGGGTCAATACCTTGCTAAAGGAGACCCAAAAAAATGCTGAAGAAAATAACACCTTGAAAAATAGGCTAACTCAACTGGCAAAAGAGGTTCAAAATGCCAATGAGGAGAAGAATGCTTTCAAAAGCAGAATTAGCCAAATGGAAAAAGAGGTTCAAAAGCTCACTGAAGAAAATAGTTCTCTCAAAATTAGAATGGAAGAGATGAAGGCTAATGACTTTCTGAGAAACCAAGAAATCACAAAACAAAACCAAAAGAATGAAAAAATGGAAGATAATGTGAAATATCTCATTGGAAAACCAACTGACCTGGAAAATAGATCCAAGAGAGACAGTTTAAAAATTATGGGGCTACCTGAAAGCTGTGATCAAAAAAAGAGCCTAGACATCATTTTTCATGAAATTATCAAGGAAAACTGCCCTGATATCCTAGAACCAGAGGGCAAAATAAGTATTCAAGGAATCCACCTATCACCACCAGAAAGAGATCCAAAAAGAGAAACTCCTAGGAATATTGTGGCCAAATTCCAGAATTCCCAGGTCAAGGAGAAAATATTGCAAGCAGCTAGAAAGAAACAATTCCAGTATTGTGGAAATACAATCAAGATAACACAAGATCTAGCAGCTTCTACATTAAAGGATCGAAGGGCTTGGAATAGGATATTCCAGAAGTCAAAGGAACTAGGCCTAAAACCAAGAATCACCTACCCAGCAAAACTGAGTATAATATTTCAGAGGAAAAAATGGTCTTTCAATGAAATATAGGACTTTCAAGCATTCTTGATGAAATGACCAGAGCTGAAAAGAAAATTTGACTTTGAAACACAAGAATGAGAAGAAGCATGAAAAAGTAAACAGCAAAGAGAAGTCATAAGGTACTTACTAAAGTTGAACTGTTTACATTCCTACATGGGACGACAATATTTGTAACTCTTGAAACTTTTCAGTAACTGGGTAGTTGGTGGGATTACACACTCACACACATACATGCACACACACACATGCACACACACATACACATGTGCATACACACACAGAGACAGAGAGCACAGAGTGAACTGAATAGGATGGGATCATACCTTAAAAAAAATTAAGCTAAATGGTGAGAGAGAAATGTATTGGGAGGAGAGAGGGAGAAATGGAATGGGGCAAATTATCTCTCATAGAAGAGGCAGGCAGGAGACTTTTTAGTCGAGGGAAAAAGAGGAGAGCTGAAAGAAAATCATGAAGTTTACTCTCATCACATTTGACTAAAGGAAGGAATAAAATGCACACTCATTTTGGTATGAAAACCTATCTTACAATACAGGAAAGTGGGGGAGAAGGAGATAAGCAAGGGGCGGGGGATGATGGAAAGGAGGGCAATAGGAGGAGGGAGCAATTTTAAGTCAACACTCTTGGGGAGGGGACAGGATCAAAAGAGAGAACAGAAGCAATGGGGGGCAGTATAGGATGGAGGGAAATATAGTTAGTCTTATACAACACAACAATTATGGAAGTCATTTGCAAAAGTACACAGATATGGCCTATATTGAATTGCCTGCCTTCCCAAAGGGAATGGGTGAGGAGGGAGGGATGGGGAGAATTTGGAACTCAAAGTTTTAGGAACAACTGTTGAGTATTGTTGTTGCTACTAGGAAATAAGAAATACAGGTAATGGGGAGTAGAAAGTTATCTGGCCCTACAGGACAAAAGAGAAGATGAGGACAAGGGAAGGGAGGGATGATAGAAGAGAGAACAGATTGGTGATAGGGGAAATTAGAATGCTTGGTGTTTTGGGGGGGGAGGGAACAAATGGGGAGAAAATTTGGAACCCAAAATTTTGTGAAAATGAATGTAAAAAGTTAAATAAATGAATTTATTTTAAAACATCACATTTCTTAATAGCACCATTAATCTAATCAGAGAAGTCTAGTAAGCTGTTAATGTCACAGAGGCAGAAATAAATTTTCAAAAATTTTGATTTTTTGCTTCAAACTTTGAATTTTATTATTGACAACAAATACTGTCCTTCTTTTCCTTGAAGGGACAGACTCACTTTGTTGATTTTCTGTGAAAACATCTGCTGAATACCCAAGTCTCTCAATAGTCATAGTTTGTCTGTCAGTGGTCTTTCAAATAATAGGGGAGGTCCATGGAAAAAGGGGCTAGTTCAGCACATGATTCAAAGAATAACCCAAGTGCTTTCCCCAGAGATAACCACTGTACTTCAATATGCAGCAGAAAGACAGCATATAGACATGCTTCCTATTTCATCACACAAAATATTGAAAATAGTTATCCTAAAATGTTAAGATATAATAAATTTAATAATTTAATTAAGGACATTCTCAAGTGAATTGATTCTTTAAAAGCATTGTTGCTCTGGTTATACAGAAAATACCTTTCAGATACAATGACCATAACTAGAAGTTGGTGCCACCTTTCTGATTTACACTAAAGGTGTCCTTAGTTTTTATCCACCCTTGTTTTTATACCTTTAAAAGCAAATATCAATACAACTGCTCCAGGATAAACCATGAGATTCAAAAAGTTATTTAACACTGAATTTTTCAACAGGACTTGTGTTTGTTTCTGAGCACTCACATAAAAGATCTTTGATAACTATTAGTTAGTGCTAATACCAATGAATATAAGCAAAATAGCAAGTCTAATCTATGTCTGCAGATCCATCCATTTGGATGGTAAAAATATGATTCTGCAGATAAAATATTAACTCAGTCTTCAAGTTTGTCTTCAATGCTAGTTGCTTGTGGTCTCTGGAAAACTCTGGTGTATACTCACGGGAGAATGAGAGTGACAAAGAGAAATAATGTCTTCATATCATTACAGAAATAGTTTTGACGTTGTGGACCTCCTGCAAAGTCTCAGGAACCTCCAAAAGTCCCTGGATTATACTTTCCAAAGTGTTTAAGCAATACTAGCTTATAGTCATCTCAACCAAAAGTCCACATCAATCCTCTGTTTGCTGGTTTTTCTCACATCATTCTTTTGTGGTTCTGTTGTTTCAGTCACAATAACTAACTCTTCATGACCCCATAATGGAGTGGCTTACCTTTTCCTTCTCCAGTTCATTTTACAAATGATGAAACCAAGACAAACAGGGTTAAGTGACTTGCCCAAGGTCACACAGCAAGCATCTAAGGCTAGGTTTGAGGTTTGAATTCAGGTCTTTTTGACTCTAGGCGGGGTGCTCTGTCCATTGTACCACATTGTTGCCCTATAAATTATGCTAGCTTATAAAATACTAATGAAGAAAACAATGACCATATTAAAAAGGGGATCAAATGAGATTACATATGTAAATCACTTGCAAACATTTAGCTATTTAATTATTATTATTTTATGGTGTCCCCAAAGTTTGACAGCAGTTTTAAATAACTTCAAGCTGCAGTAAGTCTTTGTCAGCACCCTGTAAAGCCCTGTAGCACCTCCATAAACAACCTAGCTGACTTCTTGAGCAGTTTCCTTACCACGATTTGTCATGGTCAATGTCCGAAAACACGACAGGACCACCCACAAGGAAACACTGGAATGCAGCCAGTCTGTCAGCATTGAAGCAATACTGTCTACTTCTCTGCTCTGCCCAGGCTGTCCACACATGGAGTGTGAGTGGAACCAGAACCAGACAGTTGCTGTGTAACAACTTTGAATGGGGCAGTTACAAACCAAGCAGGCGGAATGGATGCTACGAAGACTCCCTGATAAACTGAGGAGAGCCAGATCAGCTCCTATAGACAGGAAACAATCGCAGGCAAAATTTCAACCTGGCATTTCACAACCACAGATAGTTCTTTTTACTTAAAAGTTCCATATAACTAGCCCAGAGAATAACGGTATAGCCAGCCAGCCTGTGGGGCAGGTTTAAGACCTGTCTCTGACACAAAGTAGTTTTGTGACCACAGACAAGATATTTTATTCTTCAAAACTCCAGGCAAACTTCCAAGATGGTTGATTACAGAGGAATTGTCAATTTGTATTGTGGAGTGAATTTCCATTATGGAATTTTCCTGGAGTCATGCAGTTATACTTATAACCCTCTCCATTAAAAAATTAAAGCATATAATTATACCTTTATAGCTCTCCTCACGAAGCAAAAACTAAAACCTAATCATGTTTATATGTGTATGTATATACACACAGATATACACATGTGTAAAACACACATCCATATATCTGTGCACACATATATTCATATGTATACTGCACATATATACCTACATGTAAATATATACATGCATGCATACATGTGTGTATAATTTCATGTAGCAACACCTGTCTAGCATAATATGGTATATTGGGAGGACAATATTCATGGCCATGTCAAAAGATCAGTGTACCAGGAATGAGGATACCTTGTTTCTAGTTTTTTTCTCCTTGTGACCTTGTATAAGTCACATCATCTTTTTAGTTTAACTTTCCTTTTCTTAACATGAAGGAGCTAAACTGGATTATATCTCAAGTCTCTTTTAAAGAACCTTCCCCTTCTAAATGTTATTTTGTATAAACTTGGAGATGTCTAATAAGTACAGGTATATTTCACATTTGGACGTAATCTCAAATGGCCAAAATGGCAGTGTTGGCCATTTTAGATGTCCTGTACTAGAATAGATGCTTGGTATTACATTCATTGTTGCAATGATTCCTCATCTTTGGTTTCAATTCTAAATAAGTGTGAAGTTGGGAAAAACAAAAACAAAACAACACCATTTTGCTGCTTTCAATGATTCAAGGTCTGGTTTAAGACCAATTATATCTGAAAGTAATTAAAGAATTTACATATGTTATGCTAAACCAATGTCTCTGAGGAATGGATGGGAGGTCCCACAGTCATGAAAATGGATAAATGCACTGATTTCTTACAAAAAGGAGGGGGAGAGGCTAGAGATCATAAGATAGATTCTTCGAACTTCTATCTGGCAATAAAATGGAAATTTTTGTTAAAAATTTTCAAAACTTATTATTAAAATGGTGGTTTGTATTTCAGAAAGTAATGCTAAGTATGGGATAATAGGACAACAGTTAGATCCCAATTAGTGTGAGCAATGAATTCTTGAATAGGTCATATTATTAGAATTGGCACTCATATTTTCATTAGAGTGGAACCAAATGTCATATCTATAACTTCAAATAGTATGATTTTATTACGTGAGACCATTTCAGGGATTCGTTATTCACACTAATGGAATCTGGCTGTAAATTAAAAATCAGTTTTGATAAACTAAACTAATTTCCATTTTGAAAGGATTACTAGACTGACTCCCCAGCTCAGCTTTAGTTTTGAAACCTCACTGTGGATAGATTCAGAGGTGATTTTGATTCAATATTAATCAGTTTCCCAGTCACTCAGAATTAAAACTTTGACATTATCTCTAATTCTCTCTTTTTTTGTCCCTTAGAGTCATATATCTGGCAACTACCAGTTTTAGTGTTAATCCTCCAAAACATATTTTACATTTTGTCTAAACTGTACTTTGAATTTGACCACCTTTTACAAATGAGGAAATGGAAAAATGGAGGTTGTGATTTACTTCAGCATACACAACTAGTAAATTGTGGAGCTGGGACTGGAACTCATGTCTTTTGACTCTTCATTCTGGATTTATTCCATTATACCACCTGTACATAGGAAAAATCATTATCACTAGACCTGATCTCAGATGTTAGAGTAGACAGAGAGAATGAAAAGAGAGGAGGCAAAAGGAAGATATGCAAAAATGTCAACTTATATTTGACTCAAATGAGTAATGGAAACCTAGAAGACAGGAACTATTTGCACAATAAATACCATATTTCAGTCAGAGATGCATTGTAACAACATCTGGAATTGGAAGGATAAGAATATCCTACATTAATATATCAGCATTTGTTCATTTCAAATGACAGTATCAAATAACAGTAATTGTGAAAATATTTTCACAATTGCCCTGGTATTTGTATAAAGGCAGCGACCACAAGGTCATAGAATTACGAAGCTGGAAGGACTCGTACACAGTCTTAGTTTGAAGGTCTCCAGTGAGGGGGACTCCATTTCTACTCAAAGAAACTCAGTCTACTTTTGGTCTCTGACTGTTAAAGAGTTTGTCTTTGTATTGCAATGGCCTCCTAATGGGTCTTCCTGCCTCAAGTCTTTCCTAAACCCCAACCTATCTTTCACAGAGCTACCCAAGTGATTTTCTGTAAACTCAGGTCTGATCATACCATTCCTTTATTCAATAAACTCTAGGGACTCCTTAGACCTCCCTAGCACCAACCTATCTTCCCATTCTCATTATGCATTATTTCCTCATCCTATAATCTAGCCAAACTAGTCTTTTCTCTTTCTTCCACAACCATTCCATCTCCATTTTCCATGACTTTCAGCTGACCGTCTCTCGTTCTTGGAATATACTTTCTCTCTTGACATTTATCTCATAGAATACTTCTCTGTCTTCACTATCTTCTACAGAAGGCCTTTCCTGATTCCTACCCACAGATTGCAGTGTATTCCATTCCCTGTATTAACTACATTCTATTTATTATATAATTATTCTAAGAGAATTATTATGGCATCATAGATAGAGTGATCACCTAGGAGCCACTAAGAACTCCTAGGTTCAGTCTAGCCTCTGACAGACACTGACAGTGAGATCCTGGGAAAGTCTGCATACTTCTTAGTGCTCTAAGTTAAAGGTATGTCAAACATGTGCAGCCCAAACCAGATTAAAATGAAATTGGCAAATAATTAACAAAATAAATAAAAACACAAAAAAACATAGATAATATTAATGTGATTTTTTGAGTCAATATGTGACTTGCAAGGATCCTGACCCCCATTTCTAATTGAGCCTGACACCACTATTCTCTAAAAGTACAAGCTACAAATAAAGTGATGACTTGTACTGGTAGACTTTCCTAATTTTGTACTTCCCCATAACATTGAAAGCACAGGTCCAGTTCTCATCCTTATTTTTCTGTGTGTGTACGGGAGCGTGTGTGCATGCTGTCTTCCCTATGACAGAATGCTAGAATGTAAGATCACTGAGATTTAAGATTGTTTTATTCTTTGTATTTTTATCCCCAGTGCTAACATCATACCTGGCACATAGCAGGCAAGTATTTGTTGGTTGAGTGACTACATAAAGTCTAAATGTGCCCTTTTGCATCTTTGGAGTGTACTCTAGATGACCTAGACAGAAAAAGAAAATACAGATGTTCCTCTGTTACAAATCCATAAAAATCTCAGATCCAGAGAAAAGGAAGGTGAGTGGTGATGGATCAGAAGGCAGATCATTGCATTGTGACTGAGGGTTGTCTATTATGGCTATCATTAAAACTTCTAAGATTTCTGGAATTAAGCAAGTCCGTCATAGGTCAGTTACAGATTTAGAATTGGAAGAAGCCATAGAGATCTTCTAGGACAATCTTTTCATTTTAACAGATAAGAAAATCAATGTGCAAAGAAAATGAATCACCCCTCCAAGGTCACAGAAGCAGGAAGTAAAAGTGGTGGGATTGCACCCAGGACCTCTGAGTACAAATCTAAGTCAAGACTGAGAATAGGTGTCTTGAATTTGAGTGATACAGACCCCTGTCTGAGTACAGCACTATTTCCAACTTGCTGCTTATGTAAGACTTTGCTTAAATAGAAGATAAAGACAATTATTATTTAATTATTATTACTTAAAACTTTTATTACTTAAATTGCTTAAAATTATTATTTACTTATTATTTTTTAAGCAACGCTGTGGGAGTGGTGGTGCAAATATACCTGAAAAGAAACCAAGATGCCAATGAAGGACTGAATTCATGAACTTAGCCAAGAATTTATATTTGTGGAGTGCAGTTCAGAAAAAGGACAGCCCCTAAGACTGAACATCACTGAGGAATAATTACTCTTTAGGAAAAAGAAAAATCAAACCAACGTTTTCATAAGAAGAGATTTTCTATTTCAATTTCACCGTATTCTAGGCATCGTATTTCACTGTGGAAAGAATGGAAGGTACACATCCCTGGGGTGGAGATGAATGGGAGGAAAGTAGGATGGAGGAGGAGAGAGAGAGGCATGGTTGTGATCTAGTTACCCCTGGGCAGCCATCATTGATCCTGGCTTAACTGAGCTTATGATTTTTCATGACATTCAGAAATGTGTTTCTACAACTTTCTAATGCTTCTGAAGGAAAACTACGTGCAGGAGGACAAAATCCTGGTAAAAAAAGATTCTTTTGGAATGAATTTGTTTCAGGGAGGACTTTTTTTTTCCTTGTTTTGTTTTGTTTTTTGGTGGTGGCAGTGGAAATATAGGAGGAAAGGAGAAAAAAAAAAGGAGAACCCAGAGAAAAGAAAATCTTCAGTCCTCTGTTGATTTATTCAAAGCAAACCAAGACTGTTGAGCTGGGTTCCTAATTGAAGCACTGCTGAACCTCACAGTCAACTTTTTCTTTAGCCTATCTTCTGGGCTTAGAACTATGCCATAGAAGCTGACATTTTGCATCTACTTCATTCTCCCCTCCCCAATTGATGGGGTCTAACTTTTCATAAATATTATAACATGAAACACCATTCCTTTGATAGATACATTCAATTGTCCTTGAGTTCTTAAACACTCATTTTCTTCTAAATTTGCAGTGGTAAATAATTTTCCAAAGATACAAAGAGTTGATGTGGTAACAAATCAAATGTAACTGCTACTGTTAAAAACTGCATTTGAATAATATTAATAACTAGTTTTAAACATAAACCAAGTATATAGATCATATGATCTCTGTTCTGCTGGGTACCGTTATTACTGTACATGTGGTGTACTGGTTTGTTGGGGCTTGTGGCACTCTCTAGAACTTGAAGACTTACAACAATTAAGAATATAGAAGATACAATCTTAACGTCTGTCCATGTAATACTTAAGAGAACTACTATTGGATCCTGACATTTTGTTGCTTTTCCTGAGAATTCCTGAGAATATTTCAGATTGTTCCAGTCACAAAGATCCATGTGTGATATCTATACCACATCTACACACAAATATGACATATATATGTATATATATATATATATATATATATAGGTACAGATATAAATATGTTTAACTTCCTGCCTGTTCAAGGTGTTTCACTGATTGACCCAAAATTTGAAAGGCCTTGAAGCACTCACAGAAAAGTTACATTACCAATAAGAACAATGTAACCTTTCCCATCCTTTAAATGTACTAAGCTTCTTTCTCATAAATACAGTGTCCACTAGGTAATGCTTCTGGGAACATTACTGCTTCGTCAAATAATTTCCTTTTCCATTCCCAGAACCAGTACTTCGGTTGAGGAGACGCTTTGACGTTATGGCATTCCAAATGGCTAGGCCTCATCAAATAGGAGTTATGGTCACAAAGAGTCTTACATAAACATGGACCTCTTGACATTCTCATGTTCCAAGGGAGGCCCATGGTTAACTGTAAGTGAAATGTGTATGTTTGTTTTTTGGAGGGCCCCTGGATGAAATCTCAGTGCCTCTTTGTTAATTTCACAAAACTTACATAAAGGGTAGAGGCAAAAGGGGGTTTGTCTTTTACCTTCAAGAGTCTTAGGTTATATCCCGAGTCTCTGTAGAATTGGCTATAATGACCTCATCCTAATGCCTTGGAGTCATTAGTAACTAGCTAATTATAAAGTTCAGGGATCTGATTTGATGTGGTTAATCACCAAAAGAGTTTGAATGCTTATCTAAGTTTTATCTAAATCTATACATCTAGTGTTATATGTCTAGCACAAATAAGGCTCCTTCTATTTTTTTCCAGTGGAACACTGGGAAAATAGACTCCTATAGTATTTCAGGACTTTTAATGTGGACAAGAATGAGGAAATCTCCCCCAAAGAAAAGAAAAATATAGGTTGAATCTTCTTTGCATTTCATGAAAAGATTTTATTTTGAAAATGGTTTAGAAGTTTAAGAGCAGAGATTATTTCCTCCAGATCAATTTTCCCATCCTTAATAGTCACTTGCCCATAGCCACCAATTATTGTTCCTTTTGGCAGTTTTAAATCAAAGAAATTCAGGGACTGCATTCAGTTTTTATATCAAAATGTGTTCCTCATTAGGCATATGGGACCCAATTCTGATCTCATTCTTAGCCCCATACTCCGAAGCTTCAAAGAACTCAGATGAGTGTTGAAATTGTCCTTTGATAAACCCATGCTCTGCTCAACTAAAACATAATAACCACCAGATTTAAAATAAAATTTGCCACAGCATGAAGAAGGAAATCTAAAACAGTATTACATAGGATGGGGTATTAAAATACTATGTATTTTTCCATTATAAGAAGCAAGACAGATTAATGTCCTTAGGATTAGTCTACAAGTTAGTGGATTTCCACAAAATGTAGGAAATTGTTTCTTCAGGCATTTTTCCACAAGGTCATAGTCTCAGGCATTTTGCTACCAGCCAAATGAAAGTACTGTCATCCCTCCAGCTTGTCCTGTCTTTTTTGTCTCCATGACTTTGTTCACTTTTGTTTATATCTGTACAATTTTCTCTTCTATCTTTACCCATTGAAATCCTACTCATCCTTCAGGACCTAGTTCAAACACTATTTCTCCTTTTGAAGTTTTCTTTGATTCCTGATCCCTTGACCAGAAAAGATCTTTCCTTATTTAGATCTTTTATAATACTCCCTAACTAATACACTCTTATCATTGATACATTCTAGTTATTTTTTTCTTGTCTCCTTAAAACCTGTGTAACTTTGGGCAGGTCACTCAACCTCTCTGAACCTCATCTTTCTTGTCTCTAAAATTAGAAGGTTGGACTAGATAATCTCTAGTCCCTCCAAGCTCTAGATTTCCTCTTAGATTTTGAACACCCTTATAGTAATGACTGTGTCTTAGTTTTCACTATGTGTTTGACATACTCCTCCTCCTTACTCATCTACTTTTAAATTCTGAGACAGATCAAGTGGTTAACCCAGGTTCCTATATCTAAAGTAGGTTTTGAAATTCCTGATTTCAATTCTGGCATTTTATCTACTTCACCAAAGGAAAAGGATAGAGGGCGTACTCACATCCATAAAATCTCCAGTTCACTGACATTGTCAAGTGTCTCTATTGGAGCCTGACATAGTCAGGCTTTGCACATATGTTAATTTGTGTTAATATATTTTTGTCACTTTTGTTTTGTTTTTCTTTCTTGGGATAGATATCTGTCCCCTCCTAATATATTATTAAATAACAAAAGAAAAAGAATCTAAAATAGAATAAATCATTTATCTTGGATCACAATAGCCAAAAGCACAGATGTGATTGAAAATGTCAAATTTTTTTGCTTTTTTTAAAGTTATAAATGTTAATTAAACAATTAAATATCTGGATTTAGAGAGAAAACAACTTGGTAGACATGATTATGTCAGAAAAGCTTTAGCCTAATAACCAACAGCATGACTATCCCTTTAGTGACCACAGTATTATATTCAGTTGAAGTTTAAAATATAGTCTTCAAGGAACTAAAAAATTGTAACCTGGTTTCTGAAACATCAAAGCATTTGATAAGTGTTTTATATCACTTTTGTTTTTAATTTCATTATAGTCAACATTGAGATTATTAATAATCCATGCATAATTTATCTCACTTAATGTATTACTGTCACTGTCTCATCATTCTAGGTCAGGACTTCTTAAACTTTTTCCACTAATGACCTCTTTAGTGCTTCTTAAACTATGGGTCACAACCCCACATGGGGTCATAACCCACAATCTAGATAACACAAAGATAAATTTTTAAACATTGCAAATGTTACAATAAAATATTTTTATATTATGTATTAGAATATCCCAATTTGAACTAAAATATTTTCCCATTATTCCTTCTCAGAAGGAATAGAAGATTCACATTTTCATGATTGCTAATCTATAACAAAATATTTTAAAAAATGATTTGTACAAACATCAACTTTGGCTACCTTTAGATAACATGCCTTTACAATTATAATTAACTTTTATAAAGTTTCAATTTCTACATAACTTCTTGGTAAGGCATAGATAAACAAAACATAATATGTTTTTGGTTATTCATTTTTTTCATCAAAACTGAATTATGTTTGTTGAGTGACAAAGCCACAAGAATCAGAAAAAAGAGAGTCTATACTTACAGGGAAAATGGGTGACAGGTAACTTGACATGTTCTAAAAGTAAATTCATTTTGGTTTCTCTTACAGGCTCTCATACTGCATTGGAGAACTGAAGTCCAAGCACTCTGTAATCAGAGTAACATTAGGAATGGTCTCCAAGGGTGGGAAAATACCTTGTTGCGTGTGTAGTAAGATGTTGTTTCAGACTGTCAAGTTTGGAATCAATCAACAAGAACTTCTTAAGCATCTACTATGTACTGGATACTGAGGATATAAGTGCAATAAAGGGAATTAGGATAAAGGAATAAAACAAACAAAAACACAAGAAAGAGATGAGAGATATAGGTAGAGATGGTGACTGAATCTTAAAGGAGAGCTTAGCTTTTTTGCATGAGGTGTTTATATTTCGCAGACCCATGTTGTTGTACATGGCAATGCTTCCTTAATTGATGAAGACTGTATCTCCCCCGCACCACAGTAGATGATGTCCATAAAGTTATATAGCCAAAAAATGAAAAAAAAAGTTACCTGATTGCTAAACTTTTGGAAATAAAGTAGAATTTAAAATGATTGGGGGGAGAGTGTGGGGTGAGGATGGAAATTATTGATGATCCAAAAAAGCAATTAATTATCTACACTTGTCAAGACATTCAGATGAAGAGGACATAGAAGAAAAATGAAAAGTGATATTTTTTATCCCATTGAGTGGGGGTTAAAATTAATCGTTTCTATCTGTTTCCTATTTTCTTTAAAAATTCCTTTTCCAATGATGAACCTGTCTTGAAATGAAGACCTTTTTTATATGAAGACTTACTAATATTATCACAATTACATGATGACTTTTAAAAATATCTCTACTACCACTAAGGCAGATCATTTAATGAATAGCTGTGACATGCAAAGTGTTTCATAATGTGTGCTGATACTGATTGATATATTTTATTAGAAAAAGAATGTGCTTTGAAGGAATGTAAAGCTTAGTAGACGTGTATTATTTACCAGCAGACCAGGAAATTGGTTTCACATAAGTCCCTTTTCACCAGGGCATCAAGTATTGCATTTATTTCACAGCTGCATTATTGCATTCCATTTTTTTTCTCTGAAGACTGAAATGTTTTCTAGGAGAAAATGCATTGAAAAGCAATTGTGGATTCTTAAGTGGTGGGATAAAAACAAGTCACAGGATAAGAATGATTAACCAAAAACAGTTTTAGCAGAACAATTAGCAGGAACAGTTAGGAAGACATGAAAATGACTGGAAAGGAATTTTTACCATATGGTAGTTAATAATAAGTCAATATCTCATTTGACAGCTATTTAAATAGTCTGGCCAGTTTTAAAGGCACAGGTCCTTAGAAATCTGTGTTTATTTAAGTATTTCAAAAGAAAAAAGGAAAAATGCAGTATCTAAACATGAAAAATGTGTCTATATTCCGATGTAAAAGAATGATAACCTCTGAAACTAAGTCTAATGGATTTATTTATCTAATGACCCTGATGCTATATATTTATAAAGACAAATGAGAAGAAAAATCTCTTTAGCAATAGAGATCCCATTAAATTAGACAGACAAAATACCCGACTAACACTCATATAGGGAAGGGTTTGGCTGTACAATATTTCCCTCTTTGAATTTCATGCAGCTATTGAAAAAATACAATAAAATTAGATTCCCATAGGCACCTTTAAAAAATACACACTACAATCCTCCATAATTTAAGTTGGTTATTTATTGCATCCTGTGCTTACAGGCAATGAGCATGAAAAGAAAGGTGATTGGGTTTCTTTTTAACCTTTCTCATCATAACAGATCAAATGATATTATATTCACATCTGAGGTAATATAACAAGTCAGCGTGGCATTATATAATGAAATGCAAAGGGGCCTGTTTCTTCTCTCATCCTGAAGCTTTAGTTTGAAGGTAAATTATACAACTACTTTAGTGATGCTTACAGTTAGTAATTTCAGTTTTACAATGTTACCTAGCTATGCATGAATTTTGCAATTGTCATTCCATAATTAATTTAGCTGATGCTGTGACAGCCACACTAGAAGTTGTTTGTTTTTTGTAAAGTGTCCACTTTCTAATATCTTCTTAGAAGTCTGAGAAAATTTTCCATTTGCCACTGATTTTTCCATTTGGTTACCATTATCTTTTATTTTCCTCATATTCCATTGAAACCATAGCCAAAGATGTATGTCTTTGCAGTACATCATGTTGGAAGGCCAATACATAACTAAAATGTTGGAACTTGGTAGTTCACTATTAAACTATAGAGGAAAAGGAATGCCCACCATTTTTTCTTGGTCCTTATCTGTAGGAAGAAATGTGATCTGCCTTTAAAAGATGGTTCAAAATGAGCAGGAATAGGAAAATATTTTCCTTCCCACTATTTTTAATCATTTTTAAAAGGTGATCCACATTTGGGTGCATATATACACCCATATAACTACATTTATATACAAAGTATCTGAGATTTCTTTGATGCAATCAACTCCTTGTGTGGAAATTCCCTCCACCAATGCAGAAAACAACTGGCCTGTGACTTAGTAGGTAGGTCCTATGGTATTACCTAAAACAAAAAATTTATGTGATACATCCCAACTACTAAATATCAACTGTGGGATGCAAACCTGAAAACACAGATCTTCTTAGGATGACTCCTAAGGATGATCATCTTTCCATTATAACTCATGCCTATATATAGGTATATAATTTAGAAACACACATATGTGCATATATGTGTGTATACATGCATATGTGTTTATATGTATCAATGTGTGTGTATAGAGAAAGAGAGACAGAAAGACATAAATATATCTTATGACGTAATAGGCAAAAAGAATATCCTTGAAATCAGAAAGACCTGAGTTCAAATCCAATTTTTGACACACACTACTCATGTGACCATAGGAAAGTCACTTAACTTCTCATCAAAGATTATAAATTGTAGAGGAGGTGTTAATCTATATCACTGAAGAGAATGTCCATATTGGGAGTTTCCTAAATTGATTAAATCATTGTCTTGGATATATCATGTATATGTTTCATTATGCCTGGGTGATGCTTAGACCCTAAGAAACAGAATGGTTTCCAACCATTTTTACTTTTATCTAGGAGGCATACCACTGGCATTAAACAAATGACTCAGTTGTTTATAGGCAGACTGCTCCATTAGATAGGAATGTTCCTTCTAGGAAGGGCATAGTATATACTTCACAGTACACTATACGTATTAATAAAGCATGAGATTAAGAATCAAGCAATGTACACTAAACTGCACATCTGAGATTTTATATGACCTTAAATTTGTTGCTTGAGTTTTTGCATGCCTCCTTTCCCCCCTATAAAAAAATAAATAAATATATATATATCTATATATCTGCCACCTATGTATACCAAAGACTAATGGAATGTGTCTCAAAGACTTTAAACTTCTCACTGTAAAGGCTTTCCAGCTACAGAAAATACAAAGTGGTATCTTGTTCTATTTTTCCTGGCATTTACTGGCATCAATCTCTCCATTTCTTCACACACACCACTGGCTTCCACTTCTCATGACACGGCTTCTCTTCTCCTGATTAGCAGAGCTGGGCCAGAGTAACTTCATGCTGCTGTTGCTAGTTTTCTTCCAAGGGCTGAGAGGCCTTTGCATTTTGGCCCTAGAGTCTAAAACCATTGTTCTTACTGTCTGTTTCCCTGAGCATGGTAGGCTATTTTGCAGGGAGGGAAAGCAAGGGTAAATGACATGAGAAAGAATGTGGGAAACATTGAATCAAGCTTTCCCAGATGGCATATTTATTCTGAGACTATATTGTTCCAGAGCCAACTTGGAATTCTGTAGGACTTTTACAGTGATTGTAAAAGAAAAGTCGGTCCTGCCAGAAACAAAATCTTAGAGCTTATAAATATTTCTTTTTAAAAATATTTCTTTCTTTTTAATTTTAACTTTTAAGGTTTTTGGTTTTCCTTGACAGTGGAGCCAAAATAATTCCTTGGCTGTTGACATCAGTTACCTGGCTCTCTAATGCAATCATTCTTAATTGCTTTTAAACTGAGGAAGCCCTAAATCTACCATTGATCATTTGTTCCCTCTTCTCTTCCAACTCTATACATGGCAAGTTTCGTTAAGAGTCCTGAGGTAGGTAATGGATACATCTGCTTCTTCATTGTTATAAGAATAGGAAAGCTAGAAATTATGTGGTCCAACCACTAGCTTCCAGAAGGTAAATTTTGCTTCAAAAGGCAGATTCCTCTCCTCCAAAAGAGTCTTGTTGGGCAAACTTTGTAACTGCAACTAATCACATTGTTAATGCAATTTGGTAAGAAATTGTTTGAACATTAATACACTCACAGAAAGAACAACCACATTTTGATGCTAGTGAGACGTGGGGCGCAGGGATGTGGGGATTTGTTATATCGTTCAGGAAATGGGAGATCCCTTAGTAATCTTAATGGAACCTCAAGTCACAGTGGAATCTCTTCATGTTTGAGAGAGGAAAGGGGTGGGAAGGAGCTGGGGTGTTTCCTACCTACTGATATAGAAAAGGAGACTTGCAGAATTGAAAGAAGAAAACTAAATATCAGGGATATGTTGGCAAGAAGACCTAGAGAGGTTTTATTGCTAAATATCTTGTTAGTCAATTTCTCAGAATTCTTCTCTTTTGGGGGGAGGTAGGTGGTTAAGTGACTCGTCCAAGGTCACACAGATAGGAAGTGTCTGAGGCCAGATTTGAACTTAGGTCCTCCAGACTCTAGGACCAGTACTCTGTCCATTACTCCACCTAACTGCCTTAGTTTCTATTTATTCTTAATGACTTAGTGGAAATGAATGGTAGATTTGGAGGTAGAAGACCTGGATTTAAATCCTACCTTTTCTAGTTACCTCCTGTGTGATCTTGGTTAAGTCTCTCTGGGCTTCATCTTCCTTTTCTGTACTATACCATCTGTATTGTCACCTCTGATTCTAATTCTGTGATTCCCATGAAAAGCAAGTTGGTAGTAAATCAGGAATTAAAAAAAAAACTTAATGGAACATAAAAAGACATACAGTAATCACAAACACAATAATATATCAGATGTCAGAAATGAAACATGAAATATTTCAATGAGTCATGAAACTCAAAAAGCATCTATTCCAGTGACAAAATTTTACTGCTCTGTTTGATTTGATGTTTGGAAAGCAGATCGGACAGTTCCCTTGGTCATTCTTTCATTTCCTTCTCTGAACGAGGTAACTTATGTTTCTAAACTGGTGAGATTTCCAGCCTCTATTCCTTTTATATACTCTTATTTCAAAGTTAATCAGAGAATTGTAGAGCCTTTAAAGTCATCTAACCCAACCCTTAATTTTATGGATGTGGAAACAGAGGCTCAGACATATGAATTGACAAACCCAAGATCTCATAGCAAATTAGTGGTAAAGTCAACAGTAGGATAAGGTTCCCCTGACTTCCAGTCCTGAGCTCTCTGCACCAACATACTTATGTTTTGTTTTTCCTTCTCTGAAAGCCATGAATGGAACACTGAATTATGTCTCTTATGCACACTACATGTAACCACTGCTATTTGGGTTATTATTTTTTTGGATGGAGAAAGAAGATAGAGATAGATACCTGAGAACAGCCACAAAAGGGAGCCAAAAGAGACTCCAGGAAGACTCAAATTTACAATAGTGCTTAGTCAAAACATCAACTCCTTACTCCATTTGAAAGGTTTCAAAGGAGGAGGACACTATGACCATAGCACAGAAAAGGAATGCTGTGATTACTGGGGTGCATGGTGAGCAGGAATAAGACAAGGTCATCTATAGACAAGGGTGTTGGAACCAGCTCATACAGGCCTATATGAACTAATTATTAGATTTTAGTATGAGCATTTATACCTCAGAAATTGGCTACAAATCAGGGTTTGGCCTACTGTTGCACTGATTGTTTAGATTTCAAAAAGTGATGGAGAAAATATTAACACTGCAGATTAAATTTAAAAGTGTGTCACATGTACATTTTTTTCCTTCCAGAAAACCATCTGTGAAATATTTACCAGCACACTCCTACCTAAAGAAAGGACAGGGACTATGTGCTATGGAGCTCTCTCTTTGTTCCCTGACCCCAGTGTTGAAAAATAACATTACTTTACATTTGATTTTGTTAACAAAAACCATTAGGATGAATCCATTTGATAGCCTTGTGCCAATTTCACCATTGGATATCCACCAATGGATATTGGAATCCATTCTAATATGGCATAGACAGTACTCTGCCAGGAACTGTAGTAAGGGAAAGCTGTGAAGATAGGCTCAGAAAAATCTATCAGCCCACAAAATGTTTCATTGACTGCTGTACGTAAATATCTGATAAAGAAATATGAATAAGCATCAGTATCCTGAAGTAACATTGATGAGGACAATGCTTTCAGTTTTGATTCAAATTTAGCTTGCCAATTGGAGCAACGGGTAGAGATAAATTTGGTGCTGCCTGATGATTTGGAGCAGGGGTGGGGAACTGGTGGCCTTGAGCCCACATGTGGTCCTCTAGGTCTTCAAGTGCAGTCCTTTGACTGAATCCAAACTTCACAGAACACATCCTTTGTTCTTGAGGAATGGGCCTGACTCAAACTGGATAGCTCCTGAGATCCCTTCTAACATAGGTACTCTGCTCTAAGTTTGATTATTTTAAAGGTTCATACTGATGAGCTCCAATTAATACCGTACTGATCTTGCCTACAAACTTTTTTCTTCCCTCATTAGACTGTGAGCTCCTTGGGGATTGGGATTGTTTTTTGCCTTTCTTTGGATCCCATGTACTTTGCACACAGTGTCTGATAAATAGTAGTCCCTTAATTGTAAACTACTGACTGCTTCATTTGGACTTTAGATCCATGGACATCTATTTATTAACATGACTGGATGAGACCATTTGTGCTTATGCCTCTATGTGTCTAGAAGTGGTTAATTTGCTATATCCCTTGGGGGTACAATATAGTTATTAGTCACTTTTATATTTAAACAGGTACAAATTGCTGAACTAACTATGAAGCTTCTGGAAGACAAGTAAAGATGTGTTATTTTGATTAAGGAATATCTTTTCCCTTGGCAGATGGTCATTTTTGTAGTGACATGGGAGAAAAACAACTATACCCCCAGTATTCTTTTTGGTACACCAGCAGCAGACTCCATTATGGGCCTCTGGGGCCTTTTTAGGCAATGGGGACATGATACACATATTCTCAGGGTCCATTACTGGTAAAGGCTCTGTCTTGAACACAGGGACCTAAGAACATCTAGACATCATTACAAACCTTTACAACTCCCATGTTTCAGTTGATGTGTGGTATAATCAATGTCAATTTTCCCTTAAAT
This sequence comes from Bettongia penicillata ogilbyi, assembly GCA_023548195.1. Lineage (NCBI taxonomy): Eukaryota > Metazoa > Chordata > Mammalia > Diprotodontia > Potoroidae > Bettongia > Bettongia penicillata. The sequence continues at coordinate 437,920 of JAJHZJ010000602.1, read as the reverse complement.
GATATGTATCACAGCTGATCTATGGATGCCTGTCCAGCATGCCCTTTCAGTTCACCCTGTGGAGTCCACACAATGTGCAGGGAATTGCCTGCATCAGTTGTTCTCATCATATTGAAGTGATACGCAATGAAGCACGTGGGTTCTCTGTCGTTTCATACCCTTGCTATGTGACTGGCCCATCCTTTTTTCGTTTTTTTTAATCAAACATTTCTTTAATGACACATTTGCACAACTTCTATGATATAATGCTTTATTTGTAATATGATTCAGTTAGCCCAGAAGAAGAAGGCATGGTTGGTGACCTTGCACAGCCCTCCCTCACTCAAATCAAAGTAAACGGCAAGTCCCGTCATCATCTTGATGTCATGGTCCTCTTTGAGAACGAAGGACAAAAACACAAGCCTTGAGAATTTATTAAGCACTTTCTATGTGCCAAACACTATGTTAAGCAATTATTGCGCTCACAACTACTACATCTTTCTCCACTGCTCTTTGGGTGATCCTCAAATTCAATAGTCTAAAAGTATTCAATGCCATCATGAGAGAGATCTAACACAGACTCCATGATGAAGGACTCACTATAGGATGGAGCCCTTCTTGTAGACAAAATTGTGTTGATTGCATCCAGCCTTGGTACATTTCTAGAGTTTCTTAAATAAGATTCATAATCACCTAAAATAATTTGGCTTAATTATTCAGACAGGAAAATTAAGTAGATAAATAATACCTATTGTTCAGATTACAGTATGCAATTAAATGGATAACTCTGAAAACTCATCTATCAATGAGTATGTGTATGAAAGGAATCTGTACTCATATTTATAGCTATATCTACACATGATAGTATGCTGGCCCCAAGATTGAAGAGGAGAGGAGGGAGTTGGAATTTCTTCAGGAACCTGTTCATGTTTTCAATGACCCCCACACTTCTTCCTAAAGGCCCATATTTCTCAAAAGCAATTATCTTTTGGAGATATGTTAGGGCTGTGAGTCATGGTACACGAATCTGAGGACTCTCAAGACAGTTGGGTATCCATAAGTGGCATATCAGATGCTCAATTTATATTACTCAGATAAACTTTGCACTGCTGTGATTTAAATGAACGGAAGAGACAGTGGAAGAAATGGTGCTGAGCTCAGATTTGCTACTTTGAATAGAAAAAATTGGCTAAGTTCACCAATAGATGGGGATTTTAATTTTTATTCCATGGTGACATAGCTATTCAAATAGCTAATATTTGGGCACCTGCAAATTATCATTCAGCAAACTTACAACTGGAAAAGTTCTACCCAGGTTGGACCAATTATTTTCCCATCAACCTTCAGAACCACGGCCATAAGTGAAAAAGATAAACAAACCACAAACATCTGTAAAGGAGAGGGATTAAGAACACAGGGAGAAGGGAAACTTTTGCAGGCTGCGGGTCCAACACAGCTTTCCCTTTCTTTCTCCTGGATCATCTCCCAAGCCACCCTAAATAGCCAAACTGACATGTGGCAAGCTTGGCAGACATGGGAGAAGTGAACCTTATCCAGCTGTGTATATCTGGCAGTCTGGTATTTCACCTAGTGTTTTGGGAGATCTGGACAGTGGCCACACTTTGGAAACATTCAACCATAGAAAGTTAAGCACTATTCCAGGCTTCTGGCACAAACCCCAACAAAATATCCCAAGGGGAAGGGAAATATGGTATTTATAAAGAAGACATGCAAATAGCCACTCACCCACTAGCCTGGGGCAAATCACAACTCAGGGCAGACAAGGCAAAAAGTATGCTCACTTTATTTCTTTGATTACCTCTGGACCACCAGTAGTGAGAGGTTAGTTGGTATTTTGGCCTCTCGTGTAAAACGCCCTTTAAAAAACAAAACAAAAAACAGTCCTCATCATGCCTTTCTAGAAACTTTAAAACAGAAGGTGGCTGAGGCATTGATGTTTTATGCTCATTCGTAAAAATTAGAAAACATTTAAACTACAGCCAAGAGAAGATAAAAATAGCAGGCAACAACAGACGTAAGATGTAAACAACAAAAATATCCTCACCCAAACCAAGATTCCTTTACAGATCTAATCCACTGACTATTAGGAAATCGAAACAGAATTCCAAATCCCTAAAAATATTGTTCCCTTTTTATGAAAGTATCAAGAATGAAACAGACTTGCTTCTTTACCTCTATCACCAAAGCTCTGTTGGGGAAAAATAATAGATAAGAGAACTGATAGTTCCTCCCTGGGAATACATGTCCAGCCAGTTGTTTGAAAATCGTAACTCTTAGTTCATAAAATATAATAATAAGTTGCCACTGTTGGAAGTTGCTTGAAATAATTGAGGAAAGTATATATGAAAACCAGTGTAATGAACAGAAACCTGACCTCAGAGTCACAACACCAGGGTTCCCATACCATCTCAGACATATATTGTCTGTATGATATCCAGCAAGTCACTTGACCTTTCAGTGCCCACAGAAATTAAGACTAAAGATTGCTGAGTAGTTGCAGATCTGCATGGGTAGAAGGAGTTCCTTTTGGGGAGTTCCCTACACCAATTAAATCACTGATCTGTTCTTCCTAAAATGTATAAGTGCAGCCACGTGGCATTACATTGAAAGAGCTGAGAATAAAAAAAAAATGAGTTCAAATTTTACTTTGAATATTTACCAATTGTTTCTGGACAAATCACTTAAAAAATCGCTCTGTGGAGAGATTGTGCCTCAGTTTCCTTATCTGTAACATCAAGATAATAATAGGGCAGAGCCAAAATGGCAGAGTAGAAAGATGCATGTTTATGAACTCCGAACCCACAACCCATAGAATTAAGGTAAAAAGAGATCCCCATAAATTCTGAATCAATGCAGGGGCTGCATAAACATAGGGGAAGAGATTTCCATTCCAGTGAGCCCTGGAGAGCCATCCACAGAGTCCGTCACGCCCAGGAAAGCGGACCCCATCCCAGCGCTGCCCTGGTCACAGCTCCAGAGAAGCTGATCCGAGCAGGCTTCAGGGACGGAAGCTCCGGCAGCCGGGAAAGTCGCTCCGCCCACAGAAGCTACAGGTCGGTGAGAGAGACGGCTGGCTGGCTGAGAGGGGGAGCAGAGTGTCTCCGTGACTCGGGCCCCCTCGGGAGGAAGCAGCCGTGGCAGCGGCAGAGGCAGAGGCAGGGGCGGAGGCGGCAGCAGCTGCTGCAGCCGGTGGCCCAGGACTCCCACAGCAGCAGGCAGGATCTTCATTCCTGAAAGTCTCTGCATAAACAACCTGAGGGAGCTGATCCTGGGAGACGGCCCTGCCCTACCCCATTACTGAAGGCCTCTGCATAAAGCCCCTGAGGGAGCTGAGCCTGGGAGGCGCCTCCCCCACCTGCTCCGTTCCTGAAGGTCTCTGCATAAAGCCCCTGAGGGAGCTGAGCCTGGGAGGCAGCCCTGCCCCCACCCCAGCACCTGAACTAAAGCTTGCTGCGGAAAGCCCATGTGAACCTCAGACCCCAAGCACTGGCTGGGCGGATCTAGGCAGGGGTGGACAGGAATCTCAGAAGTCAAGTAGCTGGCTGGGAAAATGCCTAGAAAAGGGAAGAAAAATAAGACTATAGAGTTTTTAGAACAGATGCAAATGATCCCGACTTCCGGATCTGACGAGGAAATATTCTTGCCATCAGGGAAAGACGTGGAGGGCGGAGCCGCAGTACCCCAGACATCCCAGGGGGATGTCGGATGGGCTCAGGCCTTGGAAGAGCTCAAAAAGGATTTTGAAAAGCAAGTTAGACAGGTGGAGGAAAAACTGGGAAGAGAAATGAGAGAGATGCAAGAAAAGTATGAAAAACGGGTCAATACCTTGGTAAAGGAGACCCAAAAAAATGCTGAGGAAAATAACACCTTGAAAAATAGGCTCATTCAATTGGCAAAAGAGGTTCAAAAAGCCAATGAGGAGAAGAATGCTTTCAAAAGCAGAATGAGCCAAATGGAAAAAGAGGTTCAAAAGCTCACTGAAGAGAATAGTTCTCTCAAAATTAGAATGGAACAGATGGAGTCTAATGACTTTACAAGAAACCAAGAAATCACCAAATAAAACCAAAAGAATGAAAAAATGGAAGAGAATGTGAAATATCTCATGGGAAAAACAACTGACCTGGAAAATAGATCCAGGAGAGACAATTTAAAAATTATGGGACTACCTGAAAGTCATGATCAAAAAAAGAGCCTAGACATCATCTTCCAAGAAATTATCAAGGAAAACTGCCCTGACATTCTAGAACCAGAGGGCAAAATAAGTATTGAAAGAATCCATCGATCACCACCTGAAAGAGATCCAAAAAGAGAAACTCCTAGGAACATTGTGGCCAAATTCCAGAACTCCCAGCTCAAAGAGAAAATCTTACAAGCAGCTAGAAAGAAACAATTCCAGTACTGTGGAAATACAATCAGGATAACTCAAGATCTAGCAGCTTCTACATTAAGGGATCAAAGGGCGTGGAATAGGATATTCCAGAAGTCAAAGGAACTAGGACTCAAACCAAGAATCACCTACCCAGCTAAACTGAGTATAATACTTCAGGGGAAAATATGGTCTTTCAATGAAACAGAGGACTTTCAAGCATTTTTGATGAAAAGACCAGAGCTGAAAAGAAAATTTGACTTTCAAACACAGGAATGAGAAGAAGCATGAAAAAGCAAACAGCAAAGAGAAGTCTTAAGGGACTTACCAGAAGTGAACTGTTTACATTCCCACATGGAAAGACAATATTTGTAACTCTTAAAACTTTTCAGTATCTGGGTAGTTGGTGGGACCACACACACACACACGTACATGCATGCACGCACACACATACACACATGCACACACATACAGAGACAGAGAGCACAGAGTGAATTGAATAGGATGGGACCATATCTTAAAAGAAATTAAGATAAATGGTGAGAGAGAAATGTAGTGGGAGGAAAGAGGGTGAAATGGAATGGGATAATTATATGTCATTTAAGAGGCAAGTAGGAGACTTTTTAGTGGAGGGAAAAAGAGGAGAGCTGAGAAAAAAAAAAGCCAAGAAGTTTACCCTCATCTCATTTGACTAAAGGAAGGAATAAAATGCACACTCATTTTGGTATGAAAACCTATCTTACAGTACAGGAAAGTGGGGGAGAAGGAGATAAGCAAGGGGGGGGGATGATGGAAGGGAGGGCAAAGGAAGGAGGGAGCAATTTGAAGTCAACACTTGGGGAGGGACAGGATCAAAAGACAGAAGAGAAACAATGAGGGGCAGGGTAGGATGGAGGGTAATTCAGTTAGTCTTACACAACACGACTATCAGGGAAGTCATTTGCAAAACTACACAGATATGGCCTATATTGAATTGCCTGCCTTCCCAAAGGGAACGGGTGGGGAGGGAGGGATGGGGAGAATTTGGAACTCAAAGTTTTAGGAACAACTGTTTAGTTTTGTTATTGCTACTAGGAAAGAAGACATACAGTTAATGAGGAATAGAAAGTCATCTGGCCCTACAGGAGAAAAGAGAAGATGGAGAGAAGAGAAGGGAGGGATGACAGAAGAGAGGGCAGATTGGAAATATGGAAAATTAGATTGCTTGGGGTATTGGGGTGGGGGGGAGGGGATAAAAGGGGAAAAAAATTTGGAACCCAAAATTTTGTGAAAATGAATGTAAAAAGTTAAATAAATAAATTAAAAAACACATTAAGATAATAATAGCACTTACCTTGTAGGGTTGTTATGATGATCAGTCAGTCAACAGACAGTCAGTAAGCATTTATTATGCATCTATTTTGTGCAAAGCACTGTGCTAATCACTGGGGATACAAAGAAAGGCAAAAGAGTCCCTGGTCTTAAGGAGTTCACAGGGAAATGAGTAGATAGCATTTCAATGCTATGTACAAACAAGATACGTATAACATAAATTGGAAGTAATCAAAAGAAATAACATATGTGAAACACATGGCAAACTTTAATTTACTAAACAAATGTATACTCAGTGCTTAGCACAATTTCTGAGGCATTTGTTCTTACTATTGTCGTTGGGTTGTTTTCAGTCATGTCTGACTCTCCATGACCCCATTTGGGGTTTTCTTGGCAAAGATACTAGAGTAGTCTTCCATTTCTTCCTCTGGCTCATTTTACAAATGAGGAACTGAGGCAAACAAGGTTAAGTGACTTGCTCTGGGTCACACATCTAGTAAGTGTCTGAGGCCAGATTTGGACTCAGGAAGTTGAGTCTTCATGACTCCAAGCCCAGCACTCTATCCATTTAGCCTCCTAGCTGCCCTGAAAGGTAGTAGGTACTTAATAAACCCTTGTTGACTTGAGTTGATTGGATTTGACTTAACCTGATTGACCTTAGCTCTTGTTGTAAATGATAAATGCTATTATTTTTCAGACTGGCATTATGATGGATTCGCGATTTGTCCTTTGTTGGTATTCTCTCCAGTGGCACAGACCATGGCTTCTACATGCCTTCTCATTCTGTGAAATTCGAATCCATTCTTTCTCATAGATCCTCTGTAGAAGAGCTAATATAATGCAAGCATTTCTCTTGTTCTTTTAGTACCTTAGTCATAACAGAATATCACTCAGGCTATGTTCCTGTTATTTCATTAATGTAGTATAATTCATTTACTACCTTGTTCTGGTCAACCATGTCCTTTTTGAATAGATTTTATATCACTGCTTGTGTAGGTCCTCCTTGGGACCTCCTTCAGCCTGCTGATATCCACCATGAATCTATTGCCCCTTTGGAGTTTTAATTCATCCTTGGGAACTTATTGGAATTAAAGGATCTGTAGCAGCAAGCAGCTTGGAACAACTGAAAACACTACAATTTCCCAAATATAATGTAGATCACTTGTGCACTATGTAATTCTAGTCCAGTTCATAACCTACCCATCCATGATAATGGTTGCTCAAAACTGAAAAGTAAAGTAGTATATAGTGGATTTGGAATCAGAGTACCTGGTTTGAATTCCCACCTTTGCTAATTCCTAAATATCCTATAAAGCATAGAAAGACAAAGTGACTTGTCCATGGTTGCACAGCTGATCAATGCACCCGAGTTTTTCAGTTTCACATCTGGTCCCCTGCTATATCACTGACTCTATTTTAAATGATTTCTGAAAGTACTGCACAGGTACATGGCACAGAGGATAGGATGCTGCAGTTAGGGAGACTCATCTTCATGAGTTCAAATCTTGCCTCAGATACTTACTAGTTGAGTAATCCTATGCAAGTTTCTTATCCCCATTTGCCTCAGTTCCTTATCTATAAAATGAGCTATGGAAGGAAATGGTAAAGCATTCCCTTATCTTTGCCAAGAAAACCAAGAAAAGTCAGAAACAACTGGATAACTACAACAAAGGAAGTACCAGACCATTCTATCAGCCAAAGCTTGCCTACGGCTGAAAAGATTAAGACAAAAAAGACATGAATGATTATTGAAATTGGCTCTATTTAACATTTATATATAAATATAATATAATATGATATATAATATATGTCAAACAACTAGATTTAGTATGTGCCTGTTATATGCCAAGAAACGTTAGGCACTAGATATATGAAAATGAAACAAAATTTTATGATTTTTACTTTAAGCTTTAATGGATTTACGTATCCAGGAAATACTATCAGCCATTTCTGAATGTTCATGTTCTCCAACTTTTCTTAAATAGAAAGTGGTATTAGGTTGCTCAAGTGATCCATACTCTGTTATTCATATTGGCAACACCCTCCCTTGGGAGGGCAACTGAGAATAAACTCAAACTAATAAAATTCGGAGAGTCAGTGCCAGGCTAATATGAGATTATATCTTCACCACTGCTTATTCCCCATGCTGGTACACACAGTCTACTAGGAGGAGTGCAAAGCTTGAACAAAGTAGTATTCCAAGTCCAAGGACTGCCTCTCTGAAGAGCTATTGATGAGGTTCCCTCCCTTGTCACTTCCTAAGTACTCCTTGTATGATCTAAGTATCATTACAGTTGAAATTGCAGTCTACCCTAGTTGGATCTGCCCTTACCCAATTCCCCTGCCTCTGGGTATCTAATTTTAGGCTTTTTGTGACTTCCCTTTTGTGAATTAAAGTTCACTGTAATTAAGGGCTTCTGTTTTACACATTACTGATCTATTTTGAGATACTCTCTCAAGTCCCATAACTGCTAGAATAGACAGACATAGCTAAGAACTTGGTACTTACTGTCTTTGGTCATTGCAAGCCATGAAATAAAGAAAAATACACAATAACTTCCTTCCAGTATAACCTCCTTTCTTCTCTAGTGATAGTCACCCAATAGCAGAAAAGGGGGGAAAAGGTGCTAAGTGATATCAGAGTTTTTAAGTTCCTTATAAATCTTAGTTCAACTATCAGTACTCTACATGTGAGTCCTTTGTCCAATGAGCAATGAATGGACATACCAATAGAAGAACTGAATTATATCATTCTTATCCATCTTGTAATATATTAAGCCAAAAAAGAAAATCACAGATAGATGGTATAATGACTCATTAATTCTCTTTGGAGAGTTCAGAAATATGGTTGACAGAGTTGACTTTGTTGTACATCCAAGAGCAACAAGAAACGCCATCTCATGACTAGTTCCTCAACCTACTCACTTCCTTTTACTTACTTCCCCATGTCGCCTGTCAAACAAAATAATGGTCATATCCTTTATCTTGCCAGCACCCACAAATGCAATGGGATACTCCTATAGTAGACTGTGCAACTGAAAAGCCACCAAGAATTACACAAACAATGAAAGATCATTGGTGTGATGAATTAACTGGAAAGGAAGTAGACTAATTTATTAATTCCCTCAGGGAATATTTGTGAGAAAACATGCACAAAAGTAACCAGGAGGGAAAGCATTGATAGGTTTCAATCTGCCGTTTGCTGGGGATACCTATAAAGATGAGATCACATTTATGCGCAGTTGTTTAAAGAGTGAGCAGAAAGCCTGATGCTTGCCTCTGATGAATAAGGATCTCCAAATACTTTTACAAACAGTAACTTCAAAGCTCCAAGTTAAGCAATTGTATAATAAAGGCTTAGTAATTTTAAATAATAAGAGTAAGGGGTAGGCTTGTTTGACTTATGAATCTGAATTACAAGGTGTTTTAAAAGAAATGTAACTCTTTTTTTTTGCTTTCAAGTATCCATATCCCAAAAGCAGGCCATGAAAATGTCTCAAAAGTAAAAAAAGGTCCAGTTTACATAAAACTTCCATCACATAGTAGTACATTATAATAATTTAAAATTCTTGAATAAACAAGAATTAAAAGAACCAAAAAATTAAAGGGACTCCCTGTCTTGGGCATTTCATTTGAAAAATTTCTTTTGGCCTGTAGTCTTCTGATCTATGTCTTGACCTTGACAAGGGAAGAGCCTATGATGAATTTTTTACTAACCAAAAATCACAGGTGCAGTTTCTTATTACTCCCAACTTCTGAATTAATTGGTGAATACAAAGTCTTATTAAACATGTAGTTGAATTAAATTGAATGGGTAAATTTGAGGGAAATAACATATCAGTGACTTGACCAGATTCACTGACATTGTATAATCAATATGCTATCTGTTGGCCCTTTAAAAGATGCAGAGTACAAAAACGGAAGGAGTATTATATAGTAACTGGAATGCCAGCCTTAGAGTGAAGGCTATCTGTATTCAAGGCCTTGAATTCAGTCAAAAATCAGCATATGTGACCATGGACAAGTCATCTAATCTCTTTGTGCTCTGGTTGATTTAGTTACTCCACTCCCTCCCACTGCCTCCCACCACAGAATATTAAAACACATTCATCATACAGAATGGATTATTATTTCTAGGATTAGAAAACAACTGATTCTGTGAATTTGAGCTTAAAAAAGAGTTTAAAATGTTTGAAAACATCATGGTACATGGATCTAGAATCCAAAGGTGTGGGTTTATATCCTGGCTCTCCATTTTCCTACATGTATGGAGAAAAGGGATTAACCCTACTCAAAAGATACTGGTTTGAACTGATGCTATTTCTTTGAGCTAATTTTTTTTTAAAGAAAAGGAGAGTTAATCATGCTGTTCTACTCATCTATTGCCCTGATTTTGGCAGTAATTATCTTTCTCATGAGTGATTTTGTGGTGAATCAATATACTTCTAGGAAAGGAAAAGAGAAGCACATACACATAAAACATAAATCCAAGTGAGATTTTTCTGAAGGAAATTCTGTATATCCAACTCAGCTTTCATGAGGGCTGGCAATGAAGGATGCAGTAAACGTCAAGGGCAGGGGTAGAAAATCTATGGCCTCAAGGGCACGTGTGGCCCTCTAGGTCCTCAAGTGAACCCTTTGAATCCAAACTTGTTCTGTGAAGTCTGGATTTAGTCAAAGGGCCACACTTAAGGACTTAGATGACCACATGTGGCCTCAAGGCCACAGATATCCCACCCATGATGGGTTGATGGGGTCAGAGCAGGTGGAGGTACTTAGTGGTAACAGCAGCTCCAAAGATGACTCCCATCTTTGAGGAATGTTAAGAATATTCCCTCACTTCCTAGGGGTCCCAGAGCAGTAAATAGTGGGAAAAAATATCATCTGTTATCTCCATCCTACTTCTATGCTCTAAGATATCTGAGAATTATGATTAGTTGAGGGGACAAAGGAGGGAGACAGGGTAGTGAAGATAACATCTGACTGAACCCAGGGCTGACTTTTGCCTGCTTCTCATAGGGCTGGAGACCTTGTGTCTGACAACCTTGATTAGTCTGGGAAAAGCTCTGTGCAGATGGTCACTACCTTATACAAAGACCAAAGGTGCAGAAGTTTGCTCTTCGTCAGAATTTCTGATTTAACTCTTAACTCTCCTGATTCAGTCTCTCTCTCCCCTTCCAAACATAAGTGCTGTGAATAGGTGTCCATTCACTCAGGTTTTTCTTTTTCTTCTTTTTTGTTCACCAGTTCATGAATTAGAATATTTTGCCCCTGTGAGATGTGCAAGCAGGCAGTTGACCTTGACTAGATTATACCCATCATAGCTAAACAATTAACCTCTGTGGGTCACATTTCCTCCTCATCTGTATAATGAGGGAGTTGGACTTGATGACTTCTGAGGTCCCTTCTCATGCTAACTCCAGGAACCGATGATCCCATGGCTATAACATTACATAGCATTTAAAACAGAGTCTCCTTTTTATACATCTCTGCGAATGCCTACAGTGATCCTACAAATTAAGAGGCATCAGAGTTCCACTCTCTGCCCATCAGAAAAGAGCCTAAAATAATTAAAGAATGCGATCAAGACGTGAGCTAAAAACAACAGAGTGACAGCCATCACCTCCACATCTCCATACAGTCTGGCTGAGACATAATGTGATGAACGATTTTTTTTCCTAATAGGCCTGCCAACCAGCAAGGATTAGGACCAGCTCTAGACTAAACAATGAAAAAGCACACACAGAGATTCATAGTCTGTGTTCGAAGAAACGTGAAACCCCATTGAACAGAAAAGAACGAATCCTCGTCCATTCATACTGTTGCTAGCTTCCATGTGGGAAATCACAGAAGTTGGGAGAAGGCTTGGCAACAGCACATGTGAAGGACGACAAGAAAGAAGAGGCTTGCTGAACTCATTTAAACATTTAAAGACATCGGTGTTATCTGGGCCGAGCCAGGAGTGTGCCTTGCCAGCTATTTTCACAACAGAGTGCTGACCTAGAAAATGAAGCGCTTAATATCTCCTGGCAAACAAATCCTCCCATAATCAGAGAATAATACCAGCTTTGGAGAAACTTTTAGCTTTTCCCAGTTATCTTGAGGATGACCTTAATTATTATCTCATCATCAGCTAGCATTTATTACATGCCAGCATGCTAAGTGCCATAGAGGACAAGGTACCTACTATTCAGAAACTTAAATTCTAATCAAAAGACAAAAGGAGCAGATGCTGACACAGTAGGAAACAGTGTGGTTGGGCTGATACTTATGCACCTTCTCTTGCATCTGCTGTTAACTGGATTTTGAGCAATAGGCACGATAAAAAGAGAAAAATGAAAAATGTAAAATGGTAGATGAGGAAAATGACCCAAAGGGGGTTAAAGGGGAAAATGTAAGTCTTCAGTTCCAAAGACAATTAAGAAGCAAATTCTCTGTGTGCTGTAGATGCAAAAATGTAAACATGCCCTTAAGAGACTTATCTTAAGAAAAGAGTTGTGAGATTTAAAGGGGATGAAGCAAAGTGAATTTTTCATGGGATCAGAGATTTACAGGTGTAAGGGACCTTAAAGGTCCAACCTCCTCATTTTGCAAATAAGAAAACTGAGGCTTAACCAAGGTTACAGTTAATAAATGGCCTAATCATGATTTGAACCAAAGTCCCCTGATACCATGTTTCCTCTTCATTTATTAAAAAAAAAAAAAGATGTCAGTGAAAGATGCTACAAGGTGGTTAAATAAATGCTGAGTAACAATTTGACCTAAGTCAGGTTCAGAAGAAGGAAGAGAACTTCTTGGTCTGGGGTGGTCAGGAAAAATTTTATAGCAGGATAAGGTTTGAGTCACTCTTAGAAGGTTCAGATAGAGAAATTGGTAAAAATAAGGCTAAATGGTAATAGTGGAAGATCTCGAATAGCAAATTAAGGAGTTCATACAGATTGATTGTAGCAGAAATGCAGCTTGGATCTATTGGCACTCAGTCCAGTGTTCTTTACATGATATGGCAGAAATGGGGGAGTACTCTAAATCTCAAAATGTAGCACAAAATAGGAAGCATCTAAATCACTTATACTAATTAAAGTAAATTAATGAAAAAGATTAGTTACAATAGAATCTAAAACTATCTTGCTTAACCTATATTGGCTAAACTAATGGATATAAATTACTTGGAAAACAACTCTACGCACTAAGAACTAACAGGAAAACTGGAAAGCAGCTTGGCAGAAGTATGGTTTAGATAAGCCTCATACCTGATATCACAATCAGCTCAAAGTGGATACATAACCTGAATGAATATAAAAACTCATAGTGTTTAACCAAAAAGAAAGATAAAACACTCCTCTAAGGCTCAACTATTTCATCTATGAAAAAAAATTCTACTTCTAAATCTTATGATTCTCTATTTAGGAGATTACACTGGAATTAATTACTGTCTTCATATAGGAAGTATATAGGTACTTTAAAATGTACTAGATAGTATCCTCCATTTTAGAGGAGGAAATAGAGGTCCAGAGAGGCTGTGACCTCGTCAAGATTATACAGATAGTAAGTGCACAGAGTCAGAATTTGAGTTCAAGTCATCTGGCTCTAAATCCATATTGCATCTCAACACACACACACACACACACACACACACAGAAATTTAGAATAACTGGTTTCTACTTCTGACTCTGTCAGTAACTGAATGCATGACACTGGTCAAATCACTTAAACTTTCTTGACCTCAATTTCCTCACCTGCCACAAGTCTCTCCTCACTCCAGTACATCTTCTACTTAGGTGCTAAATTGATTTACCTAAAGTTCAAATCTGAATACGTCCCCCTTCTCCCCATATTCAATCAATTCCTGTGATTTGTCCCTAGATTAAACATACAATCCTCTATTTGGCATCCAAAGCCTTTCACAACCTGCCCTGTGCCTGCATTTCCAGACTTCTTACACCTTACAATCCTTTACGTACTGTGGAGGCCAGTGACACCAACATGCTGGCTGTTCACTGAACAAAATACTCCGCCTTGTCAAAGGAGATGAACAGGCAGTTTTCAGAAGAAGGAATCAAAGCTATCTATAGTCATATTAAAAAATGATTCAAGTAACTACTGATTAGAGAAATGCAAATTAAAACAAATCTGAGGTACCACCTCACACACATTAGATTGGCTAAAATGACAGAAAAGGAAAATGACAAATGCTGGAGAAGCTGTGGAAAAGCACGGATACTAATAAACTGTTGGTGGAGTTGTGAACTGGAGAACAATTTTAATATTCCCTTTAATATTCCCTTCCCAAAGGAACAATTTTAATATTCCCTTTAATATTCCCTTTAATAGTCCCTTCCCAAAGGACTATAAAACTGTACATACCCTCTGACCCAGAAATACCACTACAAGGTCTGTGTCCCAAACAGATAAAAAAGGAAAAGGGCCTACATGTCCAACAACATTTATAGCAGCTCTTTTTGTGATGGCAAAGAATTGGAAATTAAGGGGGAGGTTCATCTTTTGGGGAATGGCTGAACAAGTTGTGGTATGTGATTGTGATGTAATACTGCTGTGTTATAAGAAATGATAAGCAGGATATTTCCAAAAACTTGGGAAGATTTTTATGAACTGATGCATAGTGAAGTGAACAGAACCAGAACATTGTATACAGTAACAAAAACATTCTGACAATAATAAACTGTGAAAGATCCAGTTATTCTGATAAATGATACCAGACAATTCTGAAAGACTCATGATTTAAAAACACCATCTTACTTCAGAGAGAAATGATGAAGGCTGAGTGCAGATTAAAGCATATTTTTTCACTTTTTTTTTGCTTTCATTTTTTACAAAATAGATATTTATTTATCCAAAATGAATATTTTCCAAGATTTTTCATGTATAATCACTATGATATTACTTGTCTTCTCAATTGGTGGGGAAGGGTTAAGAGGGAGGGAAGGAATTAAGAACTCAAATTTTGAAAAATGAAAGTTAAAAATAAATGATATATGTTTTTGTTTTTTGGTTTTTTTTTAAAGATACTCTATCTCCCAATTCTGGACATTTTCTTTGGTTGATTCCATACCTGGCCAGAATAATCTCCCTTCTCATATTAGCCTCCCCGATTCCATGGCTTTCATCAAGTACCAGACATCATGCCTGTGACTATTATAATAGTAACTGCCTACCTCAAGTCTCTCTCTACTCCAAACCATCCTCCATCCTCACTGTAGTGATTTTCTTAAGGTGCAGATATGATCATGTAACACTCCTGCTTAATAAACTCCAGTGACTTCCTATTGCCTGTAGGATCAAATACAAAGTGCTCTGTTTGGCACTCAAAGCTTTTCATAAACTAGTTCCCTCCTACATTTCCTGTCTTCCTACACTTTACTACTTGACACATACTCTTTGATCCAGTGGCACTGGCCTCCCGGCTGTTCCATGGAACAAAACATTTCATCTCTCAGCTTCATCTCTTCATCTCTGGATGCTTCATCTCTTCCCCCCATGCCTGGAATGCTCTTCCTCCTCCTCTCACCAACTGATCTCCCTGGTTTCCTTTAAATCCTGACTAAAATCCTATCGTTTACTTCTCTGACCCTTATTAATTCTAGTGTTTTCATTCAGTTAATTATTTCCTAGTTATCTTGTATATAACTTGCTTTGTATAGATGTTGTCTCTTTTCATTACATTTTAAGCCCCATGGGGACAGGGACTGTCTTTTGCCTTGTTTTTTATATCCAGTGTTTAGCACAGTTCTTGTCACATAATAGACACTTCATGTATGTTTAATAATTGATTGATAGTGCATTCTCTCTGTTTGTTATTTCCAATTTATCCTGTACATATCTTGTTTCAACACCCCATTAGCATGAGCTTCTTGAGAGGACAGATTATCTTTTGCCATTCTTTGTAGCCCTAGTGCTTAGTACAGTGCCTGGAACATAGTAAGTGCTCAATAAATGCCTTTTGATTGACTGACTGTTGACTTTGCTCTGAGTTGATTCAAAATTGCTGTTAAGCCAGTATATATTCATTCAAATGAGAATCAGGCACTGATCTCTTCCATTCTTGCCTCATCCTGGTGGCAACCTAGATTAAAACTTTCTTAGGTCTAAAATAGGTAAGTGTCGAGATATGTGAATGAGAGATTTGACTCATGGCTCTGTGCCAAAATAGAGATAATATTCTCCCTCAAGAGTGACCAAAGCAAAAATTAAAAAAAAAAAATTAAAAAGACTGACCAAAGCAATTTACTTTCTTAGCACTAGGCATGGATAATACCCCTTGTTTTTATAATATTGTGAAGATTATGTTCACATTACCAGGATACGTTCAGTTCAGTGTAGGTGAAGCTGAATTCCTTCCTTCCCTGCTTCTATCTTTTCTTTGTCCTCAGATGACAGAGAAGATATTTTGGGTTAGGGGATATTGCTCATATCTCTTAAAAGTTTTACCATATGTATATCGTCGAAGGGAATTAGCAAGGGATATCACATTGGAACAAAAACATGCTTTGGGGGAACCACTAGTCTCTTTTTAAGGTAAGTAAAGTCAGGCTTATTTTTCTCCATTTATTGGTAAGATTGCCCTGTGTGATAGAGAATATGAGGAACCATATTGTAACGGATAAATGTAGGTGTAAATGTCAGGAAAAGAATGAGTTGGAGTCCTGCTTCTGACATATTCTAGCTGTGTGGCCATGGACAGGTAACTTAAACTCTTAATGATAAGGCAATACTAAAAATATTATGGAGCATAGTGTTGCTTGGAAAGTCAGAGGACCTTGGTTAAAATCACAATTTGACACTTATGTGATGTTGAACAGTTATTTGACTCCTCTGGGTGATAGCTTTCTCTTAGAGGTAGTGATACATAGAAGAAAGAGGGCTAGATTGGAAGTCGTAGGTATTGGATTCAAATCATAGCTCGTGTTGTGCAACCTTGGGGAAATTGCTTCACTTCTCTGGCCCTCAGTTTTCTTATCAGTTAAATAAAGGGTTGTACTTGATCAGTGGGATCAAACTCAGATAGAAATATATCATCGCTGACCACATATTGACTAGAAAACCACCAGTTCTCATTATCAATGTTGAATTATATTTTTATTTGTTTTGTTCTGGCCACACTCAGGAGTTTTGAGGGTCCCATGCAGCTGTGGGTTTGAGAGCTCTATACCTGGTGACTTTTAAGGTCCATTCTTGCTTCAAATCAATGTTTTCTGTTGTTCATCTATTTCAGTTGAGTCTGGCAGAGATACTGAAGTGATTTGCCATTTTTTCTCCAGCTCATTTTACAGAAGAGGACCTGAGGCAAATAGGGTTAAATGACTTGCCGAAAATCACACAGTTAATTCATATCTGAGGACAAACTGGAACTCAGAAAGATGAGTCTTTCTGATCTCAGGTTGGGCCCTCTATCCACTGAGACACTGCTGCCCAAAATCCATGGTGCTAAATAACAGAAGTTATTTATTTGCATTTGAAGGGAGTTTCCACACTTGTTCCTTATACTAATAAAATCATGAACCCAGACGTGCCTTCTTCTATCTAAGACCCCAAATGAGAGAATATATTCTTCTGAAAATTTCTCTTCTTTGGAAAAGTTATCTTAAATTCAAGGCCTTTTTGCGGGGGTAGGAGGCTGTAAGCTACATAGAATTCTAGTTAGCAACTATGGTCCCTTATATTGTTTAATTACAGACAAAATGAAAGTTGCTTGGCTAAAGCTGGATACTGAATCCAGATGTGAATACCTCTGTTATGTCTTCCACAGGCCAGCTTCTATAAGGTTATTCAAAGTTCTCTACTCACTACCTCTGGAACAAAGTAAGGAATGAGACTCTGGCCTCTGAAGTTGGAACAGCTAAGAAAGGATCAGAAAGTAGCAACAGGTACTTTCAACTTTACAACATCTAAAAAAAATCCATTTTTCATTTTTGTTACCATTCTAACAGCTTATAAATACATACAACAGTTACCCCTGAGGTCAGGCATAGCCAGAGAGTTAATGACCAGCTGGGTGGAAGGCTGTTGGCTTTCCTTCAAAATCTGGCTCCCCAAGCCAGTCATTAGCTGCCAGGAAATGCCTTCCTTATTAGTCATCATTGCTAGCGGGTTTCCTAATGATAGAGTGTTAATACTGTATGAAATGCTATAATTGTAATGCTGGATTAAGAGATCACTGGATTGCTTTGCTATCCTAGTTTGAAATAGACTGTAAAGCAACATTCTCATCAAAGTAGGGTCTGGAAAAAGGAAAGCTTTATTTGCTATAACACATTTCAAAAACTTTTCAATATTTGTACAGTATCCGGTTACATGACCAAGAGTTTGAGGAAATGAGTCAAGTAGAGGCTAGCATTTGAATAGATTCCAACATTTTCACTAAGGATCAGCACATTTATTGAGCCCCTTTCTCACCCCTGTGCTTATTATCATACTAGGTGCTTTGGAGTATGAAAGATACAGAAGATGTGGTCCAGAGATTATTCTCTATTTGGAAAAGTAAAGAAACAGTAACTAGATAGTATTATGCATATAGGTATTAATATGATAAAATAATAGGATCATAGATGTAGAGAGAGAAGGAATCTTCAAGGACATTTTCTCCAGTGGTGCCAGACTAAAACAGCAAGAGTCACTAAACCTTACATAAAGTTTCCTACTATTAACTTAGAAAACCATATGTTAACATATTCTATGTCTATTGCATTTTTATTTCTTTTGTTTCATATTTCTCAATTATATTTTATTCTAGTTTAGGGACATTCAAGAGTGTTGTGGGCTACATGTTTAATATTTCTGACCTACTGTAGCCTCCTTACCTTACAATGGAGAAAATGAGACCCAGAGGGTTAAATTTATCACAGAAGTTGAAAGAGGCAAAGCCAGAGTTTAATCCAGATCTTTTGAATATAAATTCACTATTCTTTCGATAATAACACTCTCTTATCAAGTGCTTGATAAAATATAGTCAATAATAATGCATTTACTCACATCACAGTTTCTGTTGATATTTTTGTCCTTGGACCTCAGGAGTGGCAGGATATATCTGAATGCATATGAATGCATGTGCGTTTGTGTGCATGTATGGAGTCCAGATCTGATTTCACTGTTTTGGGAGAACCCCACTGAGGAAATTCTCACAAATCAGCAACTGTTCTTCAATTTATTCCTAGAGAGTTGGCTGGATCAGTGAAAGGTTGTTACTTGTCCAGTGTCACACAGACAGTATGTGCCAGAAGAGGGATCTGAATTTGGATGAATGTGTGTGTGTGTGTGTGTGTGTGTGTGTGTGTGTGTGTGTGTGAATCACAATATAGTGGAAAGAGCTCCAGATTTAAGACCTCAATTCAAATCCCATCTCCAACACTAAATGACTATGTTATTAAAAGGCAAGTCATTTAATTCCTTTGCTTTTTAGTCTTCCTCTATAAAATGAGCTTATCTAAATACCCAAAGTCTTTTTTGCATCTAATTGGCAGATAAAGTGCTAGACCTAGAATCAAGATGATCCGAGTTCAAGTCCAGTCTCAGAAACTTACTAGCTATGTGACCCTGGGCAGGTAAATTACCTTCTATTTACCTGTTCTTCAACTGTAAAATGTGAATAATAACACTACCCACCTCTCAGGGCTGTTGTGAGGATATGACACGTTTATATTTGTGAAGTGGTTTGCAAATCTTGAAGTGCCATTCATTCATCATCAACATCATTACCATCCTCCTCATCCTCTACCTCCCAAGATATTTCCATAAAGACTGTGGTTAACTTTAGAGTGCTGCATGAATATCAGTAATTATGTTACATAGAAAGGTCATGTCTAGAATAGTGACTCTTGACTCTCCATGGAGCACTTGATGGCAAAAGGTGCAATCATCTCCACATGGAACCAGCTCTGCCCAACAATAACTGCTATTAACAAAGTGGAGTTTGTCAGCCAAGGGAGCCTAGAGTGGCACAAAACCATGATGTCTGCCATATAGGGCAGAAGTAGCACATTCTCCTAGAAACTGACTGGTTAGAGAGACAAGAAACAAACAAAAATACTCCAGAGTATCAAGGATCCAT
Source organism: Bettongia penicillata ogilbyi (assembly GCA_023548195.1). Taxonomy (NCBI): domain Eukaryota; kingdom Metazoa; phylum Chordata; class Mammalia; order Diprotodontia; family Potoroidae; genus Bettongia; species Bettongia penicillata. The sequence continues at coordinate 418,181 of JAJHZJ010000602.1, read as the reverse complement.
TTATGGATCAATTAGTCCATAAACATTTATTGAGTAGGCGGCTAGGCGGCCCAGTAGATAGAGGGATGGGCCGATGCTCAAGAAGACTTAGGTCTTCTTTAAGTTCAAATCTGACAATCAGACATTTATTAGTTGTGTAACCCAGTGCAAGTCATTTAGCCCTGTTTGCCTTGGTTTCTCCTCATCCTAAAACGATATGGAGAAGGAAATGGCAAACTACTCCAGTATCTGCCAAGAAAACCCCAGATTGGGTCAAGAAGAGTCAGACATGGCTGAAATGACTCAACAATATTTATTGAGCACCTACTACGTGCCAAGTACTGGGCTAGGCATGGTGCTGGGGATATTAAAGCAAAACAGAAATATTTCCTACCCTCCAGGATCTCACATTTTTAAAAGGTATCAATCTGTATCAAATATGCATCGATATGTAGATACACATATAACCACAAATAAGGATAATCTAATTTGGGGACATAGAAGGTTCTAGTACCTGGGAATTATCTGGAAAGGTATAGGATTTGAGACAAGGCAAGTTCATAAGCATTTTTTAAGCACCTATATGCAAGGAACTATGCTAAGTGCTTTATAAATGTATTCCAATTTTATTCTCACAACAACCATGTAGGGTAGATGCCATTATTATCCCTATTTTAAAGTTGAGGAAACTGAGGCAAAAATTGATTAAATGACTTGTCTAGGGTCACACAGTAAGTGTCTGGTGACAGATTAGAACTTGGGTCTTTCAACATTCTATGCACTGTCCACCTATTAATCATTGTAAGTATGATGGAGTGGGTAGTGGGCTAGGCTTAAATTCTGTCTCAGATCCTTACCAGTTTTATAACCTTAGACAAATTGCTTAACCTTTCAAAGCTCTAGTTTGCCCATGCGCAAAATAGAGATAACAATCCTTGTGTTACCTAACTAATTAGTTCACCGACCCAGTGTCCAGAAGGCGCTTTGCCAGTCTTAAAGTTCTACATGAGTTGTTTTAGTTGTAGGCAATATCAAGATTTCTTCTAAAGATAGTCTTACGACAAAATTTTTGCCATCTTTCCTTTTTCTTGTGTGAAGGTGGGTCTTCTTATCTCATGCAGGCTAGAAGTATGGCAGCCAGCAGAGCTTTGGATTGCTCCATTACTAACCTGGGTCAGTTCACCCTTGTTAGGTAGCTTGATGGGCTCTACATTTGTGGGGGTTCATTATAATGGTGCCTGATTTAGTTCAGGAACATGAAGGACTTGGCCCACTGTAGCTCAGAACTCTCAAATATAAGTGATCCACTCACCTCAGCAATTCAAGAAGCAGGAATTTTAGATGTGTCCCACCACTTCAGCCTTCAGGCAGTTCTCAAGGTAATTTAAACAAAAAAGTTCATTACAAAATTTCCCTTTATTGCCAACTTTGGAGAAACTCATATAACTTTTAAAGTAGTACTTTTATTTAAAGCCTAACGTCTTCCAGCATGGTGGATAACAGCTAGCCTTAGAATCGAGAAGACCTGAGTACAAGGCCCACCTTTGAAACATATGGGCTGTGGGATTTGGGGGTATTTAGTTTTATCTGTAAATGCCTCAGTCAACTTGGGAGGTCTTTAAATGACAGAGAAGGCTCCATGCTGAATGGGTTGAAGAAGTTCTTCCCAGGGAGCTTTCTACTGTGATGAAATCATATGACTAATCAAATAAACAAAAAAAAGCAGTTAAATGTTAGACTACTTTTTACATGTATTGATAGAATTCTTTTGTTACATTTCGAAGCAATTCATTGTTCTAAAATACTTGTTTTTTCCCATAGAAGACCTGACCTCATTAAAGTCATTTAGTTTGCTTACTTAAAGCTAACTTAATTTCTGAATGTGTACAGCAGCGAGAAACAGGGATAGATGGCATTTGTGGTGTTATACCCTGTTCTCCATACAATTTAGACTAATTTTTCCCCTTAAAACATTTCAAGGACATTGAGACATTTCTTGAGACTTAGGTTGGCACAGGGGACAAAAGAGGCGTCATTTCCTCATTGCATGAGCACAAAACAACCAAAAGGAGCCCTTGAAGTTTGACTGGTGTATCAAGATGCAATAGCATTCAGGCAATGAAGCTTGGCACAGTTCAATCAACTTACGGGATTCTCAATGCCTATCCTTGTTAATTATCCTTCTGTTAAATTTAAGTACCTTTCCTTTTTCCTAACTATTGAAACAACTGAATGTTGGACTGTTCTAACATTGAACCTAAACCCCTGTGGATTGATGTAAGTCAGGTTATATCCAAAATGGCACAGATTATTTCTGAATAGAAATAATCTAAAATTTCATAGTTTATATCTGCAATAACTTGCTGCAATTTTTAAGAGTAATCAGTAGTTTAATTTGAATTGAATAAACTCGAGAACATCTAGATGAAATCAACCAGAATAGTGAAGGGCTTTGAGTCCATGAAATATGAGGACCAGCTGAAACAGGGAATGTTTAGTACGAGAAGACTGGGAACAGGGAAGGTATGAAAGACAATAGTCTTCTAGTATTTGAAGAGATGACATGTAAAAGGAGGAGCGAAATTGTACTTTTTGTCCCTGGACGCTAGAATTGAGAACAATAGCTAGAATCTGCGGAGGAGAAATTGGGGAGGGCAGGTTATTAAAACAAATAAACAATTTCTGAAGATCTAGAACTCTAATTGGTTATGGGCTACCACTCGAAGATCCTTAAGGATCTTCAGTCTCAATTCAATTTGATAAGAATTAATCATCTACTATATGTCAGGTCATCTGAGTACCTTAGGAGTACTGGGTCCTAAGGATACAAAGGAAAATAAAACAAACTAAAAAACAATCTGGGCTTCAGGGTTCTTGTGTTCCATATACAGATAAAAAAATATGTCTACAAAGCAATTTGGGGATGGTAGGGAAAGTGTTAAGAATTAGTAGGATTAAGAAGGGTCTTAGGTAGGAGGTGACAGCTCAGATGACTGCTGAATAGAGCCCTGAGTTTTAAGAATTGTAGGTAAAGAGGGATAGCACTCCAGGTATAGAGGGAACAGCCTATTCAAAGACACACAGAGGAGATAAAATGTTTACAGAAAACATCACCTAGATCAATTTGGTTTGAACGTAGAGTGTATGAGGGGGATTATAGTTTATTGTTGGGCTAGTGAAAGAAAGACATTAGAAGGTGAAAAAATGAGCAGATCTGAGTTTTAGCAAAAGCCAAATGCCCTCTCAAAAAATGTTCTTGTCTATCATCTGAATGTTAGTCATTACCATGCTTGACACTTGTATAAATAAAAAGGAATGGATAAGATTCATAAGAGGCATGAAATTGGATTTTGTTTTCTTAGTTCAAGTTTAAAAATCAACTAAATAGTGTTCTTGATATTATGGTGGATGGGCCTACAACCCATGGGTTTGTATTTCATTTGGAATTCTTCAGGCTCTTGATTAGATATGAAACATCTAAATATCTAATAATGAGCTGTTATAACAAACTTTCTCTGTTTCTCTCCAGATCATTTTGATGATGAACTTTTAAAAGTGAATTTCTGCAGCCAATTAAGGGTGTTTTCTCCTCGTGATTCAGGCTATGGTGTCCTAATAATACCTCAAGGGGAAGTACTTCACAGCATGCCTTGACTAGTGTGATTGCTTTTAATAAACTTCTTAAAACAGTAATGCAGCCAACACTCAATTATCTGTAATAATGGGAGACAGAAGCAGCCCGAATAGTTGAGCTCTAAAGACAATCCTTCAACCTTAATACAGTATATAGTTTAAACTTCCTCCCTCACCTTTTGCCATAGCTGCTTAGAAAGCAAACTAGGGATCCACTGAATTTCATGCTTCCTTATGTTGACCACTATCTGAAAGATACCCTATTTCATAAGAACAACAGTAGGAGCACCAAGGATTAACTATTGGCTTTGGATAATCTACAAGTAGCACCATCAGCTCCAAATAACTGAGACTTTAAATTTCTACTTTGGCTGCAAAATTGACCACAAGTATGATCTAGAAATAGCCATAAGTTAACTTATTTTGGACCCAGATCTGTGGGATTTGAAATCTTTGTGCCTATTCAAAAGGGCAAACTAGATCAACTTGGCTTCATTTAAAGCAAAAGAGATATCTTATCTGTAACAATAGAGATTTTTTTTCTTTTCTATTTCTAGAAGAAAGAACATAAAATCAGAGAAGGCAGTCTAAATTCCAATGCCACCATCCTAATATATGTTCTTATTATTGTTATGGGTCAACGAGTGATAGATTTAGGGTTAGATAGGATCTTAGCCACATTGAGTCAATCCCCAGAATTTACATGAAGAAACTGAGGCTCAGACGGGGTAAAGTAATTTGTCACAAAACTAGAGACAAGACTTGAACTGAAATCTTCCTGCCGTCAAGACCAAAGATCTGTCAACTGTGTCCCTAACAATCTCATTGGTATGAGGATTCCCTTTATTTTTTTTTTCATCCTGACTCAGTCTCATTCATATCTTTCAATGAATATTTTGTCAGTGTTCTGGAGCTTTCTAGCTGATTCTTTTAATATTTTACAGATTCCATTATCCCTGAAATTCTCCATATGTAACTGGTTCCCATCTTTTATGGTCAAATGTGTCCTTGATGTCTTTTAGCATCGTTTCTAATGTGCAAGTCATCATCATTTATTTTTTTAAAAATTATTTTTATAATCTTAGATAAATGTAAAAACAAATTTTATCATTCACTTAAAAATTTTAAGTTCCAAATTTTCTCTCTTCTTCCCTAACATGCTCCTTCTCTAAGACAGTAAACAACTTGATATAGGTTGTACTTGTTCAACATCATTGATATTACTTAGGCCCAACAAACATGTCTTCATTGACCTTTGGGCTAATGGCTGTCTTCAAATATTTGAAGGGTGGAAGTTCTTCATCTTGGAAAATCTATTCAGCACTGGACCTTGGAAGAGTCCTAAGACCCTGTGACCCCTCTTTCCAATTGGATTACTTTTCCTAGAAACTTCTTTTAAAGATGGTACCAGGCGAAACATCTCTTCATTTCTCACCAGGTTGCCAGCCAGATTCCTCCTATATTCTCCACCCCACAATTAGGAGAGAATAATTAGTCCCTAATTAAAATATAAGCTCCTTGAAGGCAGGGACTCTTTTTTTTTTTGCTTACATTTGTATTCTGAAATATTGACACAGGATTTGACACATAGTAAGTGCTTAATAAATGTTCATTGACTGGCTAAAGAGGGACTCAGTTTGTTCTGTCTGGCCACAGAGAGCATAAACAACCAAGAGCAATGGATGGAAGATATACAGAGAGGAAAATTTAGGTCTGATGTCAGCCTTCCAACTCTCAAATGATGTGACACAGTCATAGAGCAGAATTACTTAGCATTGAGACAGAGGCATTTAAGAGCATGGAGAAGAAGCTTAAAACGAACGTAAGTGCTTCATATATTTTCCAATTATGACCTAGCCCAATCTACTCCTATTCAGTTCTGAGTTCAAGAATCATAGATGTCAGGCTAGGAGGAAATACAGAACTCATCCAACCCTCTCATTTTACAGATGAGGAAATTGAGGTCCTAGAAATTTAAGTAACTTACCTAAGGTCATGTAGACATTAAGCAACACAGGCAGATTTGACCCCCATATCCTGACTTCTAGTTCTAGCAAACTGAGTCATTCAAAAATGAAATTGCCTCAGGAGAGAGTGGATTCCCCATCACTAGAAGCCTTGAGGTAGATCCTGGGGACCAGTTTTCAGTGATCCTCAGATAGGCCTCAGAAAAGGCACTAAGTGACTTTCTAACTCTTGGATTTTATGATTTGTCCAAGGTTACACAGCTAGTAAGTGACAGAGACAGAAGTGAGATCTAGCTAGGCTCTCTGGACACCAATCCTAGGCTTATTTCCACTAGCAAGCTACCTACACAAATAAAAATCCTTGTTATTGGGGGAACAGTTATAAAATTTTTTTTTTAAAAAGCTGATGACAAACAGAAACTTGAATCTTTACTCAATTCTTCCACATATACCCTTTAAAAAAAATTCTGTCTTTTTCAAACTATACTTGAGCAATTAGGTTAATCTGAATACTCAGGATCCCTTTCTCAAAGGTCTTATGTAACTACATTCCCCCTACTTATTTTTGTACTGTGGTTTCTATAATACCAAGCATTCTGGAAAAAAAAAATATAGAAATGTTAACAAAGTTCCAGAATCCTAGAAACTTAGGCCCTCTTAGGTGGATTGGGGGAGGGGGTGGAGAAAGCAGAAACAAGGATACAGAGGAGATGATGAACCTCATATTAGAACTTGCTGTCAACACTAAGACAAAAATTCCTTCATCCTTGGCTTCTCTTCCTTTTTCTTTCCATGTTTAAAAGGTCAATTCACACTCATCTGTAAACTGCTCATGAAACACTAATCTTGTTAGATAATATTTGTGCTTTAAAAATGACAGAAAACATTCTTGGAACATTCATTTCAATGAGCTAACATTGCTGCATCAGGAATTAAGGAGAATCCTCCCCTCCCCCCCAAAAAATAGTAACCACTTGGGAACCCTGATGCTATTACAAATAACACACCCTCGAAAAAAAACAAAACAAAACAAGTTTATTTTCTTGACTGAGGCTGCTGCCAACTTTCTTTCAACCCATGGCTATCAAAACTTGACCAGGGAAGCCTCAACCAGCCCTTCCTGCTGCCTTATATTCTGACCGTTCATTAAGACTAATGATCCCCAGCTGCTTGGGCCTAGTTTCTCCATCTCTCCACACTTCCCTTTTAACTTTTTTTTCTCCTGAACTCCCATGCTTACAGATTCCTTGGTAAGATGAAGGGACATTTAAAGGAGTGTTTTAAGCTTTGAGAAGTTAGAGCATATCCCATTAAGTTTTCATCGCACTTGCTTATGATTCCCCATTCCCAAAGATAACCTATGCTTCCTGTAAGACTGGAGTACTTTGAGAAGGTACATGAACATGCATAGGTAAACAGCAAAAATGAGTGAGGACTTTCTTTTCCAAATAAAAGAAACTGGAATGTCATGGTAATGCTTGGGTTTCACAGGGGTATTAACTACAGGCAACACATGGCATGTTTATAATTTTCACTTGAACTGTTTTATTAGGAAAAGAGTGGAGCTCAGCAAGCCTTCCCTAGCAGAGTTCACAATCATTATAATTTTCACTGTGTCATTCCTTACAGATGGCTATAGTTCCTAATCCATTATAGTATATCAGCTTAAAAAATATTTAGATTCTCATTCCCACTTCCTTCTTCTCTCTACGTGTAAGTATAACATCCTCAGGGCAGATTTAAATTGATAAAACCAGTTGTATGATTGAATTGACTCCCCTTGCTCATTCAGAAGGAATTTGTTCCTAAGTAGTTTCAGTTGTGTCCGACTGTCAGCTCCTTTGGGGTTTTCTTGGCAAAGATGTTTGAATAGATATTTGCCATCTCCTCCTCCAGCTCATTTTACAGATGGGGAAACTGAGGTGGACAGGGTTAAGTGACTTGCCCAGAATCACACAGTTAGTAAAGTGTCTGAGGCCAGATCTGAACATAGAAGGATGAAGTTTCTTGACCCCAGGCCTGACAATCTATGCACCATGTCACCTAGATGCTCCATATTAATATTTAATGGTAATATAAAAATCTAGAACAAAGGCAGTGTAGCAACTAGGTAGTATAGCGGATAGATTGCCAAGCCTAGAGTCAGGAAAACTCATCTTCCTATGTTCAAGTTTTGCCCCAGACACTTACTAGCTATGTGACCTTGGGTAAGTAACTTAATCCTGTTTGCCTCAGTTTCTTCATCTGTAAGATGATCTGGAGAAAGAGATGGCAAACCACTACAGTAAGAAAACCCCAAATGAGTCAGAAACAACTGAAACAACTGAACAGCAGCAGCATCAGTTGTAAAAGAGATGTGGACCTATTTTTTTCCAAAGATTTTGCCACACTAGGAATTGACTACCTAGTAAAATTATAGGATCACACCAGATAGATAAACAGACAGACAGACAGATAGATAGATAGATAGATAGATAGATAGATAGATAGATAGATAGATAGATAGATAGATAGACAGATAGATACATAGATACATACATGATAGATGGGTGGATAAAAATCAGAACAAAATTCTAAAGGAGAGAAAAAACAGAAATGATAAGTATAGGATATTTCTTATTCATTAAATGTTAATTGAAAGAACTTACTAGTTTTGACTACTCCACTTTTTAATTCAGTACCAAAGAAATGTTACTTAATAAATCTTTGCTCAAACAAGCTGGCAAATTTGGATAAAGGAATAGCAGGCGTGTATGTATGTATTCGTGAGTGTGTGGGTACATGTTGCAGGAGGAGAGGGCTAGACTGGTTATGGCAGTGTAAGTTAATATTGCACGTTTTCTCTAAGCTGCAATCTTAGAATAGAGAACTTCTCTTCCAAAGCCCATTTCTGCCCACCCCATCCCCCCAAAGTACTCTATATGCACCCTCGGGGCCCTTCAGCTGCAGAGGCCCCAGGGTGGTAGCTCCACCTATGACAGCATTGTAATGAATTACTAGAAGGCAGAACAAGATTGAATGCTTCACCACAGCTCTGAGCTGAAGTCTTTTCATAAAAGGCCTGAAATCAATTACCTCTTAGACCATTTAACTAGCAATGTGAGACCTGTAGAAAATGTGTCTGGCAAACAAGCCTTTTAACTGGGGGGATGGGGTGGAGTCTCTGATCTCACTCAACATTTGTAAGCCTAAAAAAAAAAATCCACCATTTATAAAAAAAAAAAAAAAAGAAGTAGAAAATGAGAAATCAATGAAACATAAGCAAGGAAAACTTAGGATGTCTGAACATAATCTGTAATCAATCCAGAAAAGGCAGAGGTGAAATCACATTTGAAAACTCATGACTGGTTTATGTTAAGACTGGGTCACAAATGGCACAGATGACAGTGAGCAGAGCTTGAGGCAGCTGTTGCAAAATTACAGTTTTCTACTGTGTGGATTTCTTTTCTTTCTCCATCCCTCTAACTAGCTTTCCTCTTCTACTACTCTCCTTTCTTCTATTTCTCAGTCTTTCCATGCAATGCAACAAAGGTTGAATTTTGCCACTGAGTGCAAGGGCCTGTGGAGGTACTTACTGGTAGAGAGGAAAGAACATTAAGCAAAAGGAGAGGACAGTAGGAAGGTGACTGAAGCAGGAGATCCTCAGAGGAGCTTCTTGTCTGAACCAATCCTCTACTCATGTCTACCAGTGGCAAGAACATTGTTTAGGTCTTCGGAGCATACTGATCTACTTAGTGGTGTTTAGTTGTGTCTGACTCTTCATGAACCCATTTTGGGTTTCTTGGTAAAGACACACTGGACTAGTTTGCCATTTCCTTCTCCAACTCCTTTGATAGATGAGGAAACTGAGGCAAACAGTGTCAAGTGACTTGCCCATAGTTACACAGCTGGTAAGTATCTGTGGCTGTTGCAGTTATGGATGCTAGGGACCCCAAAGTACTGACACAAATGAATTCAATCCAAGCCTTCTTTCAGCCAAAGGAAAAACAAAGATTATTAAAGATCTACCATACTGGCCAGATTCTTAAGAAATCTCACTCTTAAGGAATCTGAGCATCTTCATGGAAACAGCATAGGTCTTGCATACAGAAAGATTATAGAACATATCTGGGGGTGGTCTAGGAGTCTGGGAGGAGAAATATAGGGATGGCCTTAACGCCTTAAGGCTAAGGAGGGTCTTGATGGGACTGGGGTGACTAGAGGTCAGAACTAAGAGAGTGGGATTTTGATGGGATCAAGGGTGGGAAGCAGCTGGAGGCGATTTGGAGGTAACAGACAATGGAGGGCTAGGCTAGGTTAAGGATAACAGAGATTTGGGCCTAGCAGTAATGGAAGGCTTATAGCCTCAAGGGAATGCCAGATCAAGTAGAAGACTCAGTGAAAATTCAAGGGGATTTCCAGAGCCTATACCCCATCAAGGCCAGGTTTGAATTCTTGAAGATGAGTCTTCTTGACTTCAAGCTGGGCACTCTATCAACTGTGCCACCTAGTTGTGTACTGGTCTAAGAAAATTGCTAACTACTTATTTATAGGAGACATGTTGAACTTCAGTACTTTTATGTATTTATTTTCTCTATTCTGTCTTTTCCTTTTTTGGAGAATGATGTACAAGGTGGAAGCCAACTTTTTTGCATTAGTCTATACTCCATTCAGATGCCAAAATGGTTTTCCAAAATTGTAGATCTGTCCATGTCACCCCTACTCAATAAACTCTGGTGGTCCTCTGAAGGAAATATAAAGTCCTTTGTTTGGCATTTAAAGCTCTTTACCATTTGACTTCTTCCTACTTTTCCAATCTTCTTGCTTTCTGTTTACCTCTGGACACAGTACAATTCAATCATACTATGGCTTACTTGTGGTTTCTGACACACAGAAGTACATCTCCCATTTCCATGCCTTTGAATTATTTGTTCTTCAGGTCTAGAACTCCTTCCCAAACTGGAACCTTTAGAATCTCTGATTTCCTCTAAGTGTTTGTACAAATTGCTAATAAGGTGACAAGAATGTTTCTACCTTTGACCCAGATAGTCTACTACTAGATATTTGCCCAAAGGAAGTTCTTTGTTGAATAGACAATCCCTATATACACCAAAATATCTATAGCAACACTTTTTTTATGGTAGCCAAGAACTGAAAACAATATAGATGTTCATTGTTAAAGGAATGACTAAACAATTTGTAGTACATGAATATTATTAAGTGTTGAGAAATGATGAATATGATGAATAAAGCATGAAAAATGTAAAAGAAACAATGAGTGAAATCAGCAAAGGCGAGAAGACAATATGCATGATGGCTACAGGCACAGAAAGGGAAACAAAATGGAGACATCAACCATAAAACAATCAAAGCGATTATGGCAAAATAGGAAAGGTAAGTGTGGCTGCAGAAAAGAAATATGAGAAGGCATCTCCTACACACACACACACACACACACACACACACATACATGTGCGCCTGCGCCCAAAGGTGGGGAACATTGCCTATATTTTCAGAAATTTTGATGTTTTGATCAGTGTAGCTGTTGTATTTTTCTCCTCTTCTTTTTCTTTTCATTAGTTTTCCTTTAAACAGCATTTTTTATTGTTATTCTATAGGATGACTATCTGACAGGTCACAGGGAAAGGGAAACAGGAAGAAATTGTGATGATGTAAAAACAAAAAAAAAGAATATTTTTTTTAAAGGCAAAAATAGTGCATTGCCGTCACCTCCTCCAGGAGGCCTTTCCCAGTTCCCACCACCACCACCTCAGACGCTAGCAGCATTTCTATGAAGGTTTTCTTACATCTGCTCTGCATGAGTCATGTATTCTCTGACACATCAGTTGTCTCCTCTGTTAGAATGTAAGTTTCTTGAGGTCAGAGATTATTTTTACTTTTTTTTTTTGAATGTCCAGAGCATAGCATGGTATCTGACATACAGTAAACACTTAATAAATTTGATTGACTCATCTTATTTCAGCCTCCCAACAATGTGGCTTACAAGATAGATATTACACTTATTGACATATAATAAGTAATTAATAAATGTTTATTCACTAATTGAATTGTCTAAATATTGCCTGTGATGGACATGGATGTGGGTTCAGTTGTCTGCTCTGTTATTAACTGGTTACAAGACCTTGGACAGGCCATTTTTTATCACTTTGGCCGTTGGATGCCTGATCTGTAAGATGTAGCAGTTGGACAAGGTGGTCTCTGAGATTCCCATCTCTGCAAATCTCTGATACTATTGATGGAATCCTAATAAGATTGCCCCTAGCCCCAATATTCTAACTTCCTCATAGGCCCCACTGAATAGCAGGTCCACTGCCCCTACCTAGCCACCTCCCAGAACTATCCTAATTTCTTCCTATATGCCTCACTGCTCACTAGAACAACAGGTCTATCCATGAACTCATATTTCTCATAGACCAGCAGGCATAACCATGTGATGGGATCCTAGTCACTGTCTCTAGCTAGCCTCTGCCCCCAGACCCATTCCTTATATTTCCCACAGAAACAGCAGGTTTGTCTATGCACTCAATCACAACCAAATCTATCTAGTCTCAGACAGGACTACAATAGCCAGCCAATCAGAAAGCAGCACCACCAGGATGCCCAAGCAGGATGTGGACCCCAAAACAATAGAAGGGATTTTCCCTAAGTAGGCTAGTAATAGTAAAGAACTGTCCTAAACTCAACTTATAACATAGAGAGGCTTATTATAATATCTTATCATACATATATACCCCCCTCAAATGGGTTTTTCTATATGCATTATATATGACTTTCTGTATGCATTCTGTATGCATAATCACATGCACAGTTTCACCGAGGCTGGGACCCCTCTTCTCTTACCTAATCCCTTCACAAACCCCTCCTGCCCTTTTAATATTCATAATTTCTGTTATGCAATTACATCTCTACCCTATAAAAATCCATCTTGCTTTCTCTGAAGTTGCTGGTTCCTCTAGGAACTTAGTCCACTTCATGAGAGGCAAGCATTTCAATAACTGCCTGTACTTAGATGAAAGGTGGTCTGACTCTGAATTACTTGAGAAGGTTCCACAACAACATATCATGAAACTGCAACAGTTTTGGGCATTCTTGGGTGGGAAGAGTCTAAACTCCAATGCTATATCCTTTTCTTAAACATATGAGAATTCAGACAAGGGCATTCGGACACCACAGATAATGAATCAGAAGCATGTATAAAATGAGAGGTATTAGATGAAATAAGCTCTTAGTTGTCATTCTGTTCTTAGTCTATGAGCCATCTAATTCAGTTCCTTTATTTTACAGATAGCAGAATGCAGATCTGCTAAGGTTAAGCGACTTAATCCAAGTTTTATTTACTAAGCATCAGTAGCAGGATGTAAATGTAGGTTTTTTGACCACAGAGTTAGTTATTTCACCATTCTATATTGTTGTCTTTAAAAGTTATTTCCAACATTCATGATGAAAAAGCCAGAAATGTGTAGAAAATTTGAAATAGAAATGCAGGTATTAAGAGAAACTTAGAAAGAGACATATATATTTATGTATGTGTTTGTGTATTTGTTTAATTTAAAGGGAATATGTGGAGAAGTAATCTTTACACAGGGGTTAAGAAACAAGTGTCTGTAACAGTAAGCACCCCAACATACATGGGGGGATGGGTGCTGTTATTACAGATTCTTATATCTGCATTCATAAAAGGAAAGGCAACTTTTGAAGGGTTAATAATCACTTTAATCATTCACATGTATCATTCCTTTAACCAAACACATATATCATTTACTTAGTTCAGGGAGTCAGCACCCTGAACTTCAAAGAAAATAAAGAGAAATCAAAAAAGTCAACAGACATGGCTTCCTCTGCCTGAATTCAACAGACAGGTCCAATAGTCTGACCATAGTTACCAGAGAGGAAAGCATTGACATATGGGTTTTCAAAGCCTACTGGGCTCCTTAAAGCAGCTTCCCAGAGTCCTCATCTGGCACCTTCTTACAAAACCTTCTTACAAAACCTTCTTACAAAAAGTCCCAAAGTAAAACCTCACCCTCAGAGTATTTATACCTTTTCTTTAGAGTCAGGGGACATAACCCATAACCTTCTTACAAAAAGTCCCAAAGTAAAACCTCACCCTCAGAGTATTTATACCTTTTCTTTAGAGTCAGGGGACATAACCCTCTGACCTAGTGACTCAATCATGGGAAAAAATCCAAAAGGTACTTGAGACCCTTCTACAAAACAACCACCCTAATCAAGCTTCCCACAATGATCAGGCCCATTAATAGGTGGGAAAGATCCTTCTTAATCACATTATTCAATCAGAGGCACTTTTAGTAAAACATAAATGGCAAAAAGATCCTAATTTCCTAATTTGATTGCTCTTACAATGCCTTATCAAAATTCAAATAGCTTTAAAGGTAGAGAACAGGCTAAAATGGTTTATAATCTGAGAATGAATTTGTTCTATTTGAGTGCTTTTAGGAGAAGCTGAAATTGAGATGATCAGGGTACTATACTGGGGAAGAAAAGAGGAAGTAGTGAATGTGTATAACTATTGTAAAATAAAAGTTCATAAAATGAAGAATAAATAGACATGGAAAGGAGAATAGTGAGAGTGAATCTCACTTTAGTCTGAAACAGGTAAAGTTGAGAATAATTATACTTTCTATCATTCTCTTTTATGTATTTCTCTTTAATACTCCCTCGCTCTCTTTCTCTCTCTTTGTTTCTCATGCACAGTTCAATATATGTTAAATACAAATACATTAAACTCAAATGTAAAATAAGATGGGGAGAAAAAAGAAAGGAGGTGAAGAGAGGGTTTTAAAAGGGAGATCAGCATACTAAAGAAATAGTCACAGGAAAAATAAATGAGAACATTGGAGGAAAGAACATGTAAAATGAGCTAAGAAGAAAAAAAAGAAAGAATAAATATCAATGCAGGGTAAGGGAAACAGGAGAGTTGCAACAGAAAAGATTTCATTTATAAGATTACAAGTAACAAGCAAATTCCATCTTTTCTAACACTTTCTTCTTATTTGTAAAGAGTAAATAGAGGAAAAAGGATAAGAGGTCAAGATGCAGAGAAATTGACAATTAGCAGTCATACTAGTGACTGGGTTGAAATAAAATTAAATAAAGAAAATAAAATAAAAATAAAATAAAAAACACCTATAAAATTAAAGAGGGTAACACAACAGATTTTTAGAAAGTGAAATCTGGCAATATATTGTTTATAAGAAATACTAACAAGAAATATCTAACATTTATTTAGCATCTACTCTGTGTCAAGAAATGTACTAAATATTTTATAATTGTTATCTCATTTAATCCTCACAACAACCCTGGGAGGAAGGTGTTATTATCAACCCTATTTTGCAGATGAGGAAATTGACGCAAACAGAGGTTAAGTGACTTGTTCAGGGTTACAGATAGTGAGTGTTTGAAGATAAATAAAATATTCGAGATTGTATTTTATGAGATTTACCCAGGAACTTGTTTATTGGTAGATTGAGTCAATATAATAAAAGAGACAAAACTGCCTGAATTGATTTATTTATCCAGTGCTGTACCAATTAAATTCCCAAAGGAATATTTTATAGAGCTAGAAAAAAAGTAAATTGATGTAGAGGAACAAAAGTTCAAAATTATCAAGGGCAATAATAAAAAAATGTGGGAAGGAAGGTATGTATGAATACCAGATCTCAAACTGTACTACAAAGCATCAATCATTAACACAATTTGGGGAGAGAGAGAGAGAGAGAGAGAGAGAGAGAGAGAGAGAGAGAGAGAGAGAGAGAGAGAGAGAGAGAGAGAGAGAGAGAGAGAGAGAGAGAATGAGTGAACAGATCAGGTACACAA
This sequence comes from Bettongia penicillata ogilbyi, assembly GCA_023548195.1. NCBI lineage: Eukaryota > Metazoa > Chordata > Mammalia > Diprotodontia > Potoroidae > Bettongia > Bettongia penicillata. The sequence goes on along the minus strand of JAJHZJ010000602.1, from coordinate 402,765 downwards.
CATGCAAAAGTAAATAAATAGCAATATTGCATTCCCAAACTACTGGGAAAAATTAAATAGCATTTTAGCAGAAGCTATATTCAGAACAATATCTCATACTATACACCAAGACAAATTCTAAATGGATACCTAAACTAGATATAAAAGGGGATAACTGAAATTAGAAGAATAAAGAAAAATTATCTTTTGGATCTAATACAAAGAAGAGTGCATGACCAAACAAATAATAGAAGGGATAACATATAACAAAATGAATAATTTTGATTATCTAAAATTTAAAATGTTTTTGCCTTAACAAATCTTCCATAATAAAGACTAAAAGGGAAATCAGGAAAATCCTCTTCAATAGTTTTCTCTGATAAAGGTCTAATATCCAATAACTATATTTAAGAAATTGATTCAAATTTATGTGATTAAGAGCCATTCCCCAAATGATAAATAATTAAAGGATATGAATATATAATTTTCAAAGCAAGAAATCCAAGCTCTCAAACACATGAAAAAAATGAACTAAATCTCCAATAAGTAGAAAAATAAAAATTAAAGCAATTTATGCCTACCAGATTAGCAAAACTGACAAAAAATGAAGATATCAAATGCTGGAGGGGCTATGGGAAAACAGGTACATTAGTGCACTACCAGTAGAATCATGAGTTGGTCCAGCAGTTCTGGAAAAAGTTGGAACTATGCACCCAAACTGAATGCCACTACTACTATACTACTACTCCCACTCCTACTCCTACTCCTAAGCCTCTACCACAATGAAATCAAGGAAAGAGGAAAAGGACCTATAAGTATAAAGATAGTTATATCAATTCTTTTCCTAGTAGCCCCAAATTGGAAACTATAGGATTATCCTCCTATTGGAGAATGGCTAAACAAATTATGGAATACAGATATAATAGAATATTATTATTACACAAGAAATGATGAAATGGAGAGTTTCAGAAAAAAAAGCTTGGAAGACTGCTGTGAAATAAAGGCTTTCAAGTGAGCAGAACTAGGACAACAATTTATATAACGATAACATTATAGAGGAAAATAACTTTGAAAGAATTTAAAACTTTTCTCAACTCAACAATAAGCTATATTTCCAAAAGAATGGAGACTAAACATGCCGTTCATCTCCTTATGTGGGGATTTATTTTGCCCACTATGTATTGAGGGTTTTATCATTTTAATTTTTATTTGCTCAATGTGAGGGTATAATTAGAGGGATAAATTAATAAGAAAAAAACAAAATATAATTAAACTGATACAACATATTTATTTCAATATAATTTATTGTTTCATAGCAGCATTGCTTTGAAAGAAAATTCAAGCACACAGAACCACAATGCCAAAGAGAGGTATGTTGAAAAAAACAAGTAGAACTATATCAACAGATATATATGTGTATATACATACATACATACATATATATATGTATATATATGTATGTGTGGATATATATAATACTAACATATACTTATATATGTGTAATAAACACATAGAATAATGTGTTATATACACACACACGCACATACATATACACATTCTCTGCCTTAATGCAGTAGAATTTCTATTGCTACTACTGTCATTAAGAATATATGGGTCAAAGAGGAGTCAAGGTGGTAGAGCTGTAGGAAGATGTATAGTTCAGCTCTGTGCCCGCCCTCCCCAATCTCTACATAAACCTCCTCCACAAAATTCTAGAAAACTGAATCTTGGTCAAGAAAATCCAAGAAAAAAAATCATTTTTCCAGCCCAGATCAGGATAGGGAGATAAACAGAAGGGTCTACAGACTTTGAGAGCTGAGTCTTATCAGGACCAATCTGGGTACCAGAGCAGGAAGCACTGGGACAGAAAGAAGTCCCTGAATCAGTGGAGGATGAAGGAGCCATCTGGCAGCAAGGTGACTGACTGCTCAGTTCCAGATTATAACTCCAGGGCAGATTGAGGAGGGGACCTGCCCCTAAGAGTGACTGTGGTCATGGGCCCTCTCCAAATAATTACTGAGGAAAGAATGAGTGCATCTCTGATGCCAGGAGCAGAGAAGAGACTCAAATTCTAGTCTCCAGCTTAGTCTGAAGCCTGCAACTGAATTACAGTGGTAACAATCTCACAACAAAGGAGAACCTGCAGATGGGTTATTCTGAAGCTAAAGAGCTTCCCAATGGGTTGATAATAGCTAAATCCAGAAGTAGGCTCTCTTGCTTAGACCTAAGTAAGTCTTCACCATGAACTTATAGAAATCAGACTAAGACCAGAGTGAACAGAATTCATCACTTTGAAAGCATGGAAAGGTTGAAGGTCCCTAGCCTCATGTGTCTCTGAGATCTGGGGAATTACAAAATACGCAATAACCCAAAAAATCAGCACAAGGACCCAAGAAGACAAATGCCCAGCCCAGACCTTTCTTCTAGAAACATGCAGAATCCATATATGAGAAAAAAATCCAAAATCAGGAAGTAGCCTGGAAAATGAATGAATAAAAAAAATTACACCATAAGGGGCCAATGTGGCAACAAGGAATCTCAAGACACAAACCAAAAAGAAAAGAATGACCTCAAAATGTCTATAAGAAAAGCTTCTGAGAAAAACACAGTATGTGCCCAAGTCCAATCAGAATTCCTGGAAAAGAATAAGCCAAAGTTAAAGAAGGCATAAAAATTATTTTTAAAAATCAAATGAGAGTATCACAGGAAAAATGGGAAATTAGAGCCATGAATGAAATATGGAGAAAGAGAATTAATAGCTTGGAACAAGAGGTATAAAACCTTACCCAAGAAAATGACTCCCTGAAATAACTATTGATGAAATAGAGGCTTGGCTCTCTGAGACTTCAAGAAGTATTTTTAAAAATATTGGGAAAAAAATGAAATGTAAGGTATCTCATAGTACATATAAGTGACTTGGAAAGATTGAAGATAATTTAAGAATAAATGCATTGCCCCAAAGCTATGATCAGAAAAAAGAGTCTAGAAATCATATTTCAAGAAATCAACAAATAGAACAGCCTAAATCTCTTAAGTTAAGAAGAACTAGATGAGAAAATGGAAATAAAAAAGCATCCAGTAGTTCCTAAAAGAAATTCCTAAAGGAAAACTTCCAGGAACATCACAGCCAAAATCCAATACTCTCAGGGAATGAATGAGGAGGATTTGTGGAAATGAATCATGTTAGATGAACAGGATTTAAAATGGATACCATTTGTATTTTTAAATTGTTGTATTGCTAAGACATATATGTTATATAATGAAACATTTTTAAACAATAATCCTCCTGGGAAACAAGGAGACTGTATTTATTTATTCTATGAGTACCATTTCTGAACACATCATGAAAGACCTTCAGTCAGCTAACCCCTCAAGAAAAATCAAATAATGAGATATTTTGTGGTTGTATTTAAAATATATGAATATGAGATAGAGAAAGAGAAAGAGAGAGAGAGAGAGAGAGAGAGAGAGAGAGAGAGAGAGAGAGAGAGAGAGAGAGAGAGAGAGAGAGAGAAAGTATATATGTGTGTCTTAGTTGGCTTTATTGACTAGAATTGATTCACACTGATTTAGGACATTTACAATAATTAAATTCTCTCATTGGGCCTAAATTTGCCACCTTTGTTCTTTAGGGTTCAAGTTGTGGTACTTCAAAAAAAAATCACATCAGTTACATTACTTTTTAGACGCATTCTTAATGATCACCTGAGTACTTGGAACTTTACTAGGTGAAGAGCGCATCCTTTAATATATTACAAAAGAGCACTTCAACGACTGAGTGCGCCCTCAGACATTATTACCACTAGCAAATTCTTGTTAAAAAATAACTTTATTGACCTTAAGGTCATTGTCATTTCCCAATGACATTTCTTCTTCCCTACAAAGAAGTATATAGTAAAGCAAAACAGAACACTCCACTGGCCGTGTCTGACCAAGTATGTTTCATTCTGTACCTATCATCCCATAGGAAAGCAATGGTGGCACAGTAGAAAGAAAACTGAACAGCACCTGGATTAAATCCCAACCCTGATGTTTACTCACTGTGTGATTTGGGACAAATCCCTTAGAATCTCTGGACTTTAGAATCTTCACCACTAAACCAAAGTGGTTAAATTAGAGGGACTCTGAACTCTAGCTCTAGTACTCAAAACTTCTCAACTAAGAGGAAAGGGTTGTGTTTTACCCCGAGTTCTCTGAAATCCAAATTAGCCCTTAAGTAGATATGAGTCCCAAGGTCTTTTAATGTAATTTTCCTTTACATTATTGTTGTTGTGTCGATTGTTTCCTTAGTTCAATTTACTTTCCTTGGCATCATTTCATCCAGTCTTCACTATAGGACCCCGGCATACTGGCCTTCATTGACATATCCTGCAGATGACACTTCATTTCCCACCTTTATGCCTTTGCAATAGGTGTCCTCCATGCCTAACATGCTCTCCCTATTCATTTCTGCCTCTTTGAAACCTTGTTTCTCTTCAAGACTCAACTCAAATGTTACCTTTTTGTAGGAATCCTTTCCTTGTCTCTCCAGCTGAGTCTTACTCTTCCCAATACCTTCACACCAAAGTTACTTTGTCTTTTCTTTACACGTTTTGTATACACACACACACACACATATATCTATCTATCTATCTATCTATCTATCTATCTATCTATCTATCTATCTATCTATATATATAGAGAGAGATATTTCAAAGTTGTTTTCCCCTTTGGAATATAAGCCATTTGACTTATGGGACTATTCCATTGGGGGAGGACACAGTTAGGTATAAAATTACTTTCATCAGAAAAGATTTCAATCCCCTCAGCACAATACACACATTTCAAAAAATTAAACACAAACACACATGCATGCATCCTATATACACACATACATATATAAATATACATACATATATACATATATACATGCATACACATATGCTAGAGAAATGGACAAACTGTAGGAATAAGGCCCTTTTGCAGAGCTGTTTTAAGATCATTGTAGACAACAGGAGACACTGTAGTGTAGGGGATGGAAGTGATAGGTGCTAAGCATGCAAAAGGAATCTGAAGGAAGAGGATAACCCCAAAGCTCGCTCCAGGACCCTAAAAGATCATGGCTGAAGGCAACTAAGCCAAGGGAACTGAGAGGTAGGTTGTAAATAGAGTGGTGTGGATTCATGTCAAGTTCAGGGCTGGCTATTCTGGAAGGAGTTGGCATGAATCTTGTTCCATATGCCTTAGTTGAGTCTGGTTCATTTCTTTCTGAGTAAATCAGCTGAGGGTCCATTTGGATAGCTCTGACTGCTGGTCAAATGCTTGAATTTGGTCTGTGTTTCCATTCACTGTGGGCAGCCTCTGAGAGGATTTGTGAGAGAACCTGGTCTTCAACATATTTTTTTACTTACAGTAAGACTACTAGATAACTTTTTCCATCTCAGATGTCTATAAGACACAATACACTGAATTCTGTCCATTGCCTCAGTCTGTTAAAAACTGCTTAATTCTTGCACATAGTGGCTCATTCAACAAGTATGTGAGAGGGTAAATGAATCCTTGGAGCTCTTTACACTTCTGAGCAAAATGATGATCTCTCTCTGTACTAAGGTTTTGGATATTCAGGTAGGTCTCCTACTCTCTTTTGACTTTTTTCGTTCCTGAACCAGTTCTGGGAGAAGGCAAGCAAGGTTCTTCTTGGCAAGATGGAGCCTGATCAGAGGACCAAAGAGAGCCCAGTGATGACTTCCCTTCTGCCAACTAGCATGGGCCCAGCACAGGCCTTGGCACATAGTGAAGAATTAATGAATGTTTATTCATTTATTGACTGGCACAGATTTTCCCAAATTTTGCTTGTTTCTTAATATTTGTTATTTTTCATCATATAATTCATTCATATATATAACACGGTTTTTTTAGATCTTCCCCAACTGGTAGGCATCCAAGCAGATTTGAAATTTTGCTATCCAGGTTACTATTCAAGATGAAAATATGTACAAGGTTCATTCTCAAATGGTCACTAAATAACTGTAAATCTGCAGTCACTTTGGGGTAATTTGAAGGCTAGCTTTCAGCTCACTCCCAGAATAGTCATTTCATCAGTTTCCAGGAAATTGAGCCACCTGGTTGCATCTACAGCTAAACCATCTGGCAAGCCACTTCTATCATGTAGCCATTTCTGTCCTCAGGAAAATTATTTATACAATCACATGGGATTTCTCACCCAAAGAGAATCATTGATGGGTGGGGAGACAGCTTCCAAATATGGTAACTTTAGTACCCACCCTACTGTTCAAACAAAAAAAAACTGGATAACAGTATCAACCAAATATCTGTGGGTGGCAAAATATTTCAATTAAATAACTCAGATTATTGAGAAATCCTAACTGGGATGAATATCGAAGGGCTTCCTCTCCCTCTAAATTAAAGAGTTTTGGAGAAGGGGTCTGCATAATTGTGGAGATATGACCAATAAATGACCTTCTTTTGAATAGAAACAATGATTACCTATACTTATTTATTAAAATTATTTCATATGTTTTGGAATTAGACCTATATGGACAATTCATATTTCATGGAGTAGAAACACAAAAAATAGAAACAGTAGGGTAGTGAGACTAAAAAAAAAAACCTAAACGAAACCTAAAAATCTCAGGAACATGACTGAAAATAGTCATCATTTAGAAGTCTTCTAGGGGCAGTTAGGTGGTGCAGCAAATAGAGCAGTGGCCCTGGAGTCAGGAAAACCTGAGTTCAAATCCAGCCTCAGACTCTTGATAACTTTGGGCAGTATTGAAAATAGGAATATAAGCAAGCAAAAGAGCTCCTACCTTCAAACAGTTTATTAATTAGAAAAGAGGACACATAAAGGAGAACTGAAAATAAGCTGATTGAATGAGGATGCTTGATTCACCTATACATAAGGTTGGCAGTAAAATGTAAACTTTTGACTGGCAGAATAAGAGTGAGTTATAATTTCCATTTCCCAAGTCTTCCCTCATGTTAAATGAGTGCATTTGGCTCTTAAAATTTAAACTTTAATAAACTCCTTATTAGTAGTGAAGTTCTGTACATGCATATATCATCCCTCCATTAATGGCTCCTTCTTAGATAATCTGTTGTGACCGTATGGTTTTCTGTTATGCTTTGTTGTATGTTTTTCTCCTAAAGGGACACTGGTCTTTGGCCACTCATCATAGCTTTGACCTTTTCTCTTTCTTTTCTCACATGTACTTACAGGCTCTTTGTTTCTCTAATTAGTACAAAATATTGGACCAGATTTGCTAAATATTCTTATGGAAACAGACCACCCCAGGCCAGGTCTGTTATCTGCATTATCTACCAATTTGCTTGCCGGTACAACTCAAGTATTAACTTGGATTTACTGCTAAAGTCTTTTGGAACAGCAGGACTTCTGGGTAACTATCTACCACTTTTTCTTCTACAAGTGATAGGCATTCACTATAGTGATATTCTAAGAAACCATTCATTTGGAAATCTGGCTTAGTGTTACCAGGAATTTCTATCTTCTTGGAAAGAATATTAGTTTTGTACCCTTTTCTTCAGGTCCACTAGTACTACCTAAAATGTCTTGAGTTCCAGACCATAATTTTGAAACCCTTCATTTTGTTTTATGCCATTCTCAATTCAATCTCTTTAGGATTCCTTTTTGGGTACAAATAAATTAGGTATTCAAACAAGGAGCTATATAAATATTTGGATTAAACCTTACATAATTGGAATTACTTTTTAAAAATACCACAGCCCTTGAGTTAGAAGCTATATCCTGAAAGAAAGGACTGAGGAAAGGCTGCTGGTAACCTGCCAGAGTAACCTGTCAGATCTTCAGTTCTACAAAATGGTGATGATAATCATGTCTGAAACAATGAGTTTACAGGATTATTGTGATCTCTTTTAAGAGATAATGCACAGCACATAGTAGGTGGTCAATAAATGTTTATTGATCCAATAGAGTTTAGGAAATAATTTTATTTTTATATTAATTTTGATATTATATGTTCCTTTTAGTGTTCAAATGTATCTTGTTTTTGGCTTTTTCTCAACCTAAGAATAACAATATCATATTTGTATGGCACTTTGCTATTTTCAAAGCACTTCTATAGATGAACCTCATAATAACTTTGTGGGATATTCCTAGAACAATATTATAAAATTCATTTTGCAAATGAAGAAATTGAGATTCAGAGATCCTCAGATACCTGACTGAGGCTACATTTTTGGTGGCAGAGTCCTGACTATATCCTTGGTCTTCAGTTGCCCAGTCAATTGCTATTTCTACAAGCTACAAGGATTTATTTTGCTATACTTTTAATCAAAGTATACTAAAGAAAGTTTTGAATACTTAGTTATAGAGGCAACTATGGCATATAGTTATGAAGTTGTTTTAATTTTTCTCACTACTCAAGGGAAGAATACAATATATTAAGCATAAAATGTGTTGCAGAACACTGTGATAAGTTCTGAAGAAAAAAAATTTAGATAAGAGTTGATTCCACTTTGAAAAAAGGGTACAGTCTGGAAAAGGGGATAGGACACAAGTACAAACACCTACAATATAAAGGAGCTTAGGAATTTAGCAGTAAAGGAACCTAAGGGTCTAGTCCAGACTAGAACATAGTCTAGATTCAGAGTCTAGTCCAAACCTCTGCTCCAAAGAAATTCAATATATATCATTGTTCAAATGCTATTTAAACAAAATCAGATTTCAGCTCTGCCTACTGAATTCCTTGGCTTTTTTCTTAACTGCCAACTAAAATCCCATCTTTTAACAGGAAACCTTTCCTCTAATTCTGATATCTTCCCTCTACTAATTCCTTTATCTAGTTGCTTAGTATATATTTATTTTTATGTTTTTCCCCAATCAGACTGCAAGCAGCTTGAGGGCAGATACTATTTTTTGCCTCTTTTTGTATCTTCAGCGTTTGACATGGTAACTGGAACTTAGCAAGCGCTGAATAAATGTTGATTTATTGATTGATTTCTTCAGTTGTCCCCCCCCCCCCCAAATAACACTTGTGTCACTTAGATACCACTGTTTATATTATTATACCACTTTAAGAGGTGGAAAGTATTTCTACTTTAGTCAAAATCTGCATATTAATGGAGATTCTAGGACCCAATCATCACAATTCTGCTTTCTGGAGCAGTAAAAAATATGTCTACATCCTCTTCTGAATGCTACCCCTTCAAATAATTTGAGATATTTAATAATCACAGTTCCTTTTAATTTTCTATTCCCCAGGATAATACATCTCCAGTCCCTTCAGATATTCCACCTCTAATGTTTCTAGAATGATCCTTCTACCCTCTTTACTCAAAGAAGCAGAGAAGGTAATGTTTAAAAAAAAAACTTTTGTGGTCCATATTGTAAATGCTTTAAATAGAAGTATCACCTGACTAAAAGTTTGAATTGTTTTATCTGTTATAAACTATACTAAAAATGAAAAATAAAATAAAATTCAACAAAAAAAAATCAAAAAATATAGAAGGCAAAAATCCATAGACAGAAGGGTCCTAGGTGCCTGTTTTCTGAAATTTCCAGGCTTGGCATGTCTCCACTATCACTCTCTCAGTGCAGGTACTTGTCTTACATTTTATTGAAAAAACTTGATCAGCTCTCCTTTTTTTCCCTCTTTCCCATCTTACAAAATGTATATATCTTCTTTCACAACTTCCTCCTTCTTTCCTGTCTCCCCCAAGAGGTGGCCATTCTTCCTAAGTCAAACTTTCTCCTGTAACTGATCTTATTATATCCCATATTCTCCAGAATATTATCCCTTCTATCCTTACTTCACTATTGCTAATATTCAATATCTCCCTGTCTAATGCCTACTTTCATGCTGCCTACAAATGTGCTAATTCCCTATATTCTAAAATGAAAAAATGGATCAATAGATATATAGATAACTTAATGAAATACTTTAAAATACTCACTGTTAACAAAAGTTTTCTTTGCTTTCTCCTTTTCGTGCCTAAACTCTTTGAGAGAGTTGCCTTTCTCAAAGACAGTCAGAAGTCTCCATTTCCTCTCCTTTCATACTATTCTAAACCCTTGGCAGAGAGGCTTCTTCATCATTCAATGGATGGAAACTGTTCTCTACAAAGTTGCCAGCAATCTCTCAACTTCCAAATCTAATGGCCTTTACTCAGTCCTCTCCCTCTTTGACTTTTCCCCAGTCTTTGACTGTCAATCACTCTTTTCTTCTAGATACTCATTCCTCTACAGGTTTTCATGATTCTCCTCTCCCATTTCTTCATCTATTTGGCTTACTGGTCAGTTCTTTTTGCTGGATTTTCTTCCAGGCCATAACTAACAAGTGTGACTGCCATCTAAGAGAGTCTATCCAAGGCCTTCTTCTCCCTCTACATCATCTTGCTTTGTGATCTCATCAGCTTTCACGAATTCAGTCATTATCTCTATGTAGATGATTGTGGGATCTGATTTCATATGCTTAACCTTTTTTCTGACTTCCATTCTCTTATCTTCAGCTGACTATCACATGGACATCTGACACTTACTGTGCCCATTATCTTCCCTCTCTCAGACCCTCCAGTATTTCAAATATCCCCATTACTTTTGAAGGCACCACCACTCTTCCAATCACCCAAGGCTGCAATCTGTGTCTTCTTTAACACCTCACTCACACTCACTTCCTGTATCCAATCTGTTGCCAAATCCTCTCATTTTTTATCTTCTTGATATCTCTTATATCGCCTTTTTTGCATTAGTATCTCTATGTTACCCTATTTATTTCCCAGGTTTTATTCATTTGAGTATGGACAGATGAGGCCATAGATTATCTTACTTGGAAAGAATATTAAATACCAACAAAAATATGGGAAAAAGGTCTTCATGTCACTAATCACTCCTAATTTTTTAAAGAACTATAAGGCATAGTGATCATTTCTTCCTGGGGTTTGCATCATTTCTACTTTGACAAACATTTCCTCTTCTTTCAACAAAACCAGGTCCCAAAATAGCTGTTTCCCTCTTTATTTTCTCTACTTTTTGAAGACAGAAGTTACCAGTATCATTACACTGAACAATTCCTCTAAACCCAACACTTAGCATAGTGCAGTTAAAACCATTTACTAAATACTTACTGTCTTGTCTCGAGACAGAAGAACTTTATCCAAAAAGCACTGAATGTATTCAGCAGTAATGTCTATTGGATTTATTTATGTAATTTAGAGAGGCACTAAAGTTTTTTTTTTTAAAAAAACAGATTAGACATGATTAGAACTGTAAGGAATTATATTTCCCGAATTCTTTTGCCTATTATCATGGCAAGAACGTAAGATGAATTAGAAAGAGTGACTGAATGTGATTGTCCAGTAAATGTGAGGAACTTATTCATGGTGGTGGGTTGCATTAAGTGAAATTACTTATTTTTTTGAAATGGTGGTAAATTCAGGAAATATCCTATTGTGACTTTTCCCCTCATGTCCTTGAAAAAAATGGACTATTCCTTCCATCTCTTCGTTTCAACCTTCACATGTCCACCCCACTGGTTAATAAAACAACAGCCTCTACTAGGCTACCCAGATATTCAGTAATACACACAATATTTCCATTAACAGAAATGGTGATAGGACAAATAGATAAGTAAAACAAGCACATTTGGACAATAGTGTTCCTTAATTTTCTTTAGGTCAACGAAGTAATTGATCTGGATTCTGTGATTGCAATCAGCGACATTCTGTGCTTTCAGGTGTTGCCATGGCACTGAAATGTCACATACAAGTCCTGTTCTCTTTGTCTCTGACTCCAATCTTGTGTTGACTGTACACTACATGCATCACTACTTCACGCTCATTTGTATATCAACACCTGCATATTCTAGATGAAAAGTATGCATTCCCCATCCCCCACCAGAATGTCAATCATTCTCCATCTTTAGTTCTTAATCCTATTCATTATAACTTCCCCAGCTGTCCTCAAAATGCATGCTGAATAAGACATAAGAAGGAGGAAAGCTTTAAAAATTGATAGGTTTTGCAGTCTAGGAAAGTCATTCAATAATTTCAAGCCAAAAATGGAGGAGAAATTTTCTGTACTGAATAGTTGGCTATATAATCTAGTTAGCTGAAGTTAATATGTTGTGTACTCCTGTGATTGAATCTTATGTGTGTGTGTGTGTATATATTATATATACATATATTATGTTATATATTATATATATCATAAGAAAGGACTATATGTGTATGTGTATATATTATATATACATATATGTATATGTGTGTATATGTATATACATATGTCTATGTATGTCTATATACATGCACATATATACATATATATTCTTTAAGGAAGTACTTATATGTTCAAATGATTGCTGTATATTTATGGATTTAATTCTTTTGGCAATGATTTTCTAAACAATCAGTTGCATTTAGTCAACTGATTGACAGGATTTAGCATTTTTGCTTGTTTAAGTGTGGTCATAACCTTCATTTCTGTTGAAAAGTATCAGTAAGAATTGCCCTTCTTAGGATCAAAACGTAAAGAATGTGTGGAGAATAAGAATCCTGGGATGGGGAGTTGGGAATGGGGGTGGGATTTGGGAAAATGAAGGTGAATTGAAATAGAAGAATAAAAAGAAGGAAAAAGGTTGTCTCTATCCACCTCCTTCCTCCCTTTTAAATCTTCTTTCTAGATATTTTTTCAGTAGCTTCTAAAAATGATTTCTTCTCACAAATATGCTAATTCTTTTTTTTTAAGAAAACTTTGTTGTATGGCTTAAGAAAAATTCTTTTCTAGTTGAAGCAGATGAATACCTGGTACAAGGCTGGGGAGCCTGGGCTCTGAGGTCACATGTGACCTTCTAGATCCTTAAGCGTGGATTCAGTCAAAGGGCCACCCTTGAGGACCTAGAGGGCCCCATGTGGCCTCAAGGCCCCAGTTTCCCCACCCCTGAGACCTAGTATGAGACTGGTGACCAAATCTGACAACTAAAAGTGACCTCAGAGACCATGACCCATAATTAAGCAAAGATCACTTGTAATCCAGTTTCACTCAAAGACTGCCAGTGTGAAGGAGAGGCCAGAGGAAATCTCTGCCTTCTAAAACAGTTAATTTTTCTTTGGAATAGTTCTGTTAGGTTCTGTTTTTTCCCTTATACTAGTCACATTCTGCATCTCTTCAACTTCCACTCATTGCACCTATATAATGATGACAAAAGGAAAATTTATTTAGCACTTTACAATTTGCAAAGAACTTTACAAGTATTATTTCATTTGATGCTCACAGAAACCCTGGGAGTTAGGTGTTATAATTATCCATATTTTACAAATGAGGAAAGTGAAATAAACAGAAGTTTAAGTGACACGCAGCTAGTAAGTCCGTGAGACTGGTTTTGAACACCTACTTCTGATCATTATGACCCAAAGGACCATATCCAATGCCTCTTCCATATGGCAACTTGATTTGTTGAATTTTCAAAAAGTGGTATCACCAACTCATAATTAGCTAGCATGTGAGTCGTGTGAATTGAGCCACACTCAAATGATCAGTGTTGGGGGGTTGGAGGTTCTGTCATTATGAATTTCCTATTCTGCGTTCCACCACTATCAGAATACAAAGAAATCTACACATTTCCCAAGTCAATGCAGCCAGTTCTTAAACTATAAATGAGTGGTGTTCCAAAAGTATATTTCTAAGTTTCTTTTTTTTTTTTTTTGGAACTTGGAAATGATATTTTACTTAAATTCTAAGTTCCCAGACTAGGTCCCTGAAGTCTAGTTAACACCTCATTAAGCTGAATTGTAGTACCAAACTGTCCCAGAGCACCAAGCACTTCTGAGCCATGAACCTTGGGCTAAGGGGGAGGAAAGAAACACGGACCAGGGGAGGCATCAGCAGCTCAGCTTTCACCATTTCAGCCACAAATTCCACAGTGTTACAGTAGATGGGCTCAACCTTCATTACTCATTTGTAAGTTGGATATCTATAAGTCAGAATCTGTCCTAGATGACAACTAATAAAATGGATAGGAGTGAAAGCCACGCCAGAACACAGTTCTCCAGAGTTATCAGTGAATTCTTCAAGCCAAATACTAACCAAAAGGAACTCTCTACTAAAAAGAGAACTTGAGATTTTTATGCAGTAATTCCTTTTAGAAGTGGTCTTCAGTTTCTCAAGTCGGTAACTATTGAAAGAAAAATGCAAAGACAGTTCCTCTCTGCTATCAGATGTTGGTCAAGGAAGAATCTACAAATAAGTGGAGCTAACATATTCCTATATATTGTTTTAAAGGAGCTACACTTAGAGAACCAACATTTTTTCTTGTTACAAGGTGAAGCGAAAAGAGCCTTTGGAATCAATGGTTCTGGGATTAAATACAGACTCTGACTCTAACATATGAACCTTAGGCAAACCATTTAATTCCTCTGGCCGTCAGTTTACTCACCTGTAAAAAGAAGACACTGGATTGGGTAATCTCTAAAAGTCCCTTCTAGTTCTAGTGAATATGGAAAAAAGGATATTTACATCACATAGTGAAAGAAAAAGGCGTAGTTTTTAGGCATCTGACAAAAGCAGTCCCAGTCAGTCATGCTGGATTATTTCATACTCTGTTAGATAGAGGTTCAACAGATCATCCCAGAATATCCATCAATCCCAAAATTATTATGTTATTTACTTTTTATAGGCATATATGTGTGTGTATGTATATATACACACATACAAACTGAGTGCAAAAGTATAGCAAAAGACATTTGGATGAAAAACATCAGCATGTGTATGTTTTAAATTTTTTAATTTTAATTTAATTTTAATTAATTAATAAATTTAATATAATTTCAATTTTTAATTTTAATTTAAAATTTTAAGTTTTTGACTTTAACATTTTTAATTCATAAAAATATTTTCTGTCTTTTCCATGCCCTATCTTATTGGGAAAGAAGAAGAAGGAGGAGGAGGAGGAGGAGAAAGAAGCAAAGAAAGAAAAAGGAAGAGGAGGAAGAGAAAGAGGTGCATAGCATTCTTCATCATTAATCCTCTGGAATTATGGTTGGTCATTATATTTATTAGGGTTGCTTAATCTTCAAAAGTCGTTTGTCCTTACAATGTTATCATTATTGTAAAAAAATGTTCTCCTATTCAGTTCACTTCACTCTCTGATAGTCAATACAAATTTTCCCAGGTATCTCTGAAACTGACACCTTTGTAATTTCTAGTAGTGCAATGGTTTTTTATTATATTAATATGGCACACTTTATTCAGTCACTCTTTGTTTGAGGGGAAGCCTCTATATTTTCAGTTCTTCACCAACACAAAAAGACCTGCTATAAAAATTGTGAATATATAAATCCTTTTCTTCTTTCCTTGATCTCTCCGCAGTATATATCTAGTAGTGGTATTGTTGGGAGAAAAAGTTTTGTAGCAAATTTCTCAGATAGGGCCTCACTTCCTATACAACAATAATAATAGTAACATTTATATAGCACTTACTATGTACCAGGCTCTGTGTTAAGCACTTACAATTATATATAAGGAACTGATTGAAATATATAGGAATAAAAACCACTTATCAAAAAGCTAATAAATGGTCAAAGGATATGAACAGACAATTTTTCTGAGGAATAAGTCCAGTCTATCAGAAACCTATAAAAAAATTCTACAGATCATTAATAATTGGAGAAATTAAAATTAAAACAATTCTAAGCTTCCACCTAATACCAATGAGATTGTCAAAATTGAAGGGGCTATGGCAAAACAAGAACATTAATGCACAATTGATGGAGCTGTGGATGTCCACTCATTTTGGAAATTTGGAACAATGCCTAAAATATTACTTTGATGTTTCTTTGATCTTACCAATGTCTAAACTCTTTCCACTGGTGCAGATCGTTAACTAGGAATTCCTTCTTTTCCTTGCACAAATATTTCTATAAATCTTCCATGGAGGATGATTCCAACTTACTGAGGACCTTATTATTCCCTGGCATACAAACTATATTTCTGTAATTCCTCACTCTCACAAAATTGTTATCCCACCTTATTTTTCCAGCATATTTCATGCAAGATTTGTTATAGGATATTATTATTTGCTATTTGTTCATTATTATGTTATTATTTGTTATATCACTATATAACATTATATCATTATTTGTTATTTGTTCATCTTTAATAACATACTATAGCCTATACACATCCATTTTCCTTGCCTCTTCAGAATTTTCATTCTTCATATGTTGTGATATTCTACGATTGGCAGACATGCAATAGCAATGTGAGAATACTGATGGTTTTCTTTTTTTTCTTTTTTAATTTCCCAAAGCAATCCAGACTATTCTCTTCCTACTGCTCAATTCTAGGTGCAGACAACTGTCAATCCGAAGTATCCAAGTCATATGTACTGACAGACGAACTCAATGGGCTGAGTATCTGACTTAACATCATAACTTGGCAACTTCAACTACTTTATTTTTCTTATATGAATTATTAGGATAATCTCTTTCGATGACTAATACAAATAGTTATTCAGGACATCCTCTAGTATTCTGGGAATTGATGTCATAGATAAAATATCATCCTCAAATAGCAGCATCTGGAGGAACTCACTATCCATATGGTCCTTCCTTCTCCATTTGTACTCTACCCAATCTGTCTTTTTTGACAGTGATGAATAAATGAAGAAATGAATGAATGAATGAGTGCAATGAAACTAAGTATTGAAGATACAAATAGAAATGTAAGATGGTCCCTGTCCTCAAGAAGCTCACATTCTAGAAGAAAGCATAGGACATGAACTCTTTCATTTGTAAGTCAGAAGGAAAGGTCTCAAAGTTCTTAGAGTACAGCAGCAAATGAGAATACCTCTTTTTAAATGTGATCCTTACTGAAAAAAATTACATGAATTTATGATATTGAACCACTTGCCGATGCCAATGACTTTGAAAGCCAGAACTTTCATTTCTAAGTCTTCCATTGTATCTACAGGAGATGTTACAAAGCTGCCTCTCCACTAGTTGCTTCCCAGAATGATGGCAGCAGGTACTCTCCTGGAGGTTTTACTTTTCCAAAAGTTTTTGCGCTCAAGGGTCTGGGATGTCTCCAGGGTGGTCACAGGGGAAATTTTGGTGACACTTGGACTCCCCTGGCACATACTGCCTCCAGGGGTTGTTGCAAGGACCAAATGAAATCATCATTGTAAAGCATTTAGTACAGTGTCTAGCACGTAGTGCTATATAAATATAATAATAATAATAATTATTGTCTACCTGTATATCCATTACCCATTGTAATAAGATTATTGAGCATACTTATCTTCACATTTACATCTATCTAAGATTCTTGTATGACATTAACTAACACATCGGAAATACCTTAATGGAGAAGCAAACTTAAGGCAGAGTTTTCATTTTCTGAGCAAAATGTGTTCAGTTTGCTTTGGTTGAAATCAATAAATGAGGTACATAGTGGGATTTTGTATAACCTAAATATTTGTCATTTGAGCAATGCATTGCCTTACTTGCTACAGAAAAATTGTCTGAAAATGTTTACTCCTCACATTTCTACAAACAATAACCACTATGTATTACATATATAATATGTGTATGTGTATGTACATGTATGTGTTTCTCATAAGAATTTTATAGAGATAAGGAAGTCGGCATATTGCTTAGTAATTGGCTGTCATTTTTTAAATGCTTCCTCTTCTTGAGTTATGATGAAAATACAGTACTAGAGGGTCTTGAAAATGGTCACCTCTAATGTGAATTTCTTCTGTTCTTCCTAACTGATAATGTAAAAGGAACTTACCCTTTGCATTTTCTCATAGAGCTCAAGGGCCCTAGGCATCAGAATCCAACTGTACGGTGGTTTGCTCTTGTGGCTGATGGGAATAGAAAGCTGTAGAACTGCTGGCATAACAGTTCCATTTTGAAATTTTTTTGTTTATTTTTTGTCACCCTTCCAGGTTCTTCTCTAAATATACTCTTGGCATGGTCTAACTTAGTTGGGTACCATTCCAAGCATTTTGTAAGCTTGTTTTACTCCGCGCACTTTTTTCCGTTATATGGGATTATACATGTATATAGGATATACATTTTACCTTCCAATATCTTTCTCCACAGTGTGTCACAAATGAACAGACACTTAAATACTATGTTCCTAAACTACCATGTCACTCTGCTTGAAAGTGATACTGAGTGTTGTCCCCTGAACTGATTTTCTGGACCTTTCTCCTTGTTGTGATGACTTTTTAAATAATATTTAAACTTTTCTAGAAAATAGTAAAAATTAGAAACAAATTCCTTACTTTTAACTACTGGACATTTTCAGAACCATCAATCTGTTTACACAGGTTTGGGCAAATACAGTATAATTGTATCTATTTCACTGTTTTCATGTTTGTTGTTTCATGTTTTTCTAATATAATGCTGACTTCTATCTTTATTTTCTAATTGGTCAGTAGTCTCACTGCATAAAAACAACTGAATCAGAAATGATTCTCATGGAAGTAACCAGAAATTTTCTCCTTGTTCAGATATAGCAAATTTCATTTTTTGAAATGTTTGGTGATTGAAATTTTGATAGCCTTATAACTTTCTCTTTGAAGAAAATATCTTTGGAATGGGTCTCAGGTTTCGGAGTAGTGTATAAGCCTTCTATATCAGAGGCAGAACATTACTGACATTCTTGTTACACAAAAAGACAGAAAACATTAAGTAGTTATGGGTAAATGGAAAGATAGCTTACAGGTTATTGATAGAGATGTGAACAGTAATGGGGTTGAATTTATCATGCACCAAATACAAGAAAAATCATCTCATGGAACACTTGGTTCAAGAATCAAGAAGGTTAAAGATTGAAGGGAAAAAAACACACTGGATTGGTTGAGTAGATCATTAATAACCTTGGAGGATATAATTAATGAAAAGAATAGGGTAAAGAGATACTTCTTTTAAAAAAAAGAGAAGAAACAAAAGAAGAAAAAAAAATCCTAAGAAATAAAAAGTGTTGGGGTAAGCAAAGGAAGCAGAAAACTGAAATAACTACTTCATCAAAAAAGAAAAGAACAGAAGAAGTAGATAAGAAACAAAAGAAAGGAGAAAAATTCAATCATTAAATAAAATGACAAATCTAAGATGGGGGTTGACAAATAGGAGGGATTGGCTGAATATGGGAGAGCCTATAAGAGTAGTTTTACACCAAAGGGTATGAAGTCAAACTAATAAGAAGGATAAAGTATTGCCTGAAAAGGAGAAGGGGAGCAGGAAAATCTTAATTAAAAACACTTCCAAATTAAATATAAATGGAAGAAAACATAAATGTAGCTCATAAAATAAAGTATAAATATATTAAAAGATCCAGTAAAGAGAACAATTACATATTAGATAAGAAAACTCCACATGCTGCATGCAGTTCATGAAAAAACTTACCTAAAATCCAAAGGCATATATATGATTGAAACAGGAGCTTGTGATAAAATTTAAAGTGAATCAGATAAATTCCGCAAGGCAGGGTTGGAAAACTTGTTGTAAAAATCACAGTATAAACAGACAAAAATTTTAAAACAATTACATTTAAAGGAATTATTTAAAAAACGAATTGAGATCCGTTTTAAAGTTATATACTCCCAGTGAAACAATATCTAAATTCATAAAAGAAAAAGTATTTAAATTGCAAAAAATCAAGGAAAAGTTATCACAGTAATGAAAGGAAGTTTTAACATTATTCTCTTAGAGCAGGGTAAATATAGAAAGATAAATAAAATAGATAATATGAAACTGACCAAATTGCTAGAAAAACTGTTGATAAAATATTTATGTTTTATTCTAAATGTAATGATTGAAGAATACACATCAGCACTTTCCAAAAATTGGCCATTTACTGGGAAACAGAAAAATGGCAAATAAATATGAGAGCAAAAATACTAAACATGGTCTTTAAAGATCAAAATATAATAAAATTATAGTGTAGATAGCATAAACAACATAAACTTAATAATGAAGTTCTAATAAGTTGATCAAAAACAAATTATAGAAAAAAATAATCATATAAGACAATGACAATGATATGACACCATACCAAAATTTCTTAGATACAGGTAACTCAGTATTCAAATAAAAAACATATTTCCCTAAAATGTATGTGAACAAAATAGAAAAATAGAGGATTAATGAGTGAATGAAAACATTTTTTAAAAGTTAGCAAACTAAGAAAAATAAAAATAAGCAAAACTATGAAATCAGATAAACTGTAAACTGAAAAGATTATAGAAATGACAAAAAAACCCTAAAGGTTATTTCTTTGAGAAGGTTAAGAAAACTAATTAATTTTGGTCAACCTGATTAAAAGGAAAAAGATAGAAAATCAAATTGTAAAACAGTAAATAAAAAATCACAATCAAAAGAATTTTTAAAAAATAATTACCATTACTGCAGTTTTATACAAATTAAATGCCAATCAAATCAAGAACATAAAAGATATAATTACCTTCAAAAATATAAATTATTTACACTAACAAAATACCAAAGAGTTATTTTAAATACTTCAACATCAGAAACAGCAACAGAATTAGCTGGGATAAAAAAAAAAGAAGCTGTTCATATGGGTTTACTGAAGAATTCTATCAAATTCTTAAAGAACAATTAGCACCCATACTGTACAAAGTATTTTCAATAATTAAAAAAAGACATCTGCCAAACCGATTTTATTGAACAAATGTTACTAATACATAAGGAGGAGAAAGATGAAGCAAAGAAAAAAATTATAAATCCATCATATTGATGAATATATAAATCTGCCAAAACTGCACCAATTCAGCAAAAAATAACTCATTATGACCAAGTTTGATTTGTACCAGGGATTCTAGAATGACACAATTTTAGAAAAAAATTAACATAATTAAGAATTAAAAATCAAAATATCCAGAATGAGACGATTACCTCAAAAGACATAGAAACACCATTTAACAAAATATGACTCATTTATATTTTTTAAAATACAAAGTATAGGGAATTTAGAAAAATATTAATCATATCTAACTAAACCCCAAAGCAGGTATTACATGCAAAGGGTACACTTTAGAAGCTTTCTCAATTAATGCAGGAGTAAAACAAAGGTGCCCACTCTCCTTGCTATTACTAATATATAGCCCTATTTACCAATAACATAGTTTACTCAGGAAAGTAGTTTTTTTTCTAAATAATAACACAATTGGGAGGCAATAATAGAGAAAAAAAATTCCCATTCAAAGTAAAATTAAAATGAATAAAGTATTTGGGAGTCAGTCTACCAGAACTCATTTGATTATTGGATTGATTCAATATTTTAAATAATGTTTTTCAGACATTAATTACAACTTAAATAATTGGAATAACATTCAATACTCATGTCTGAGCTGTGGCAAAATATTAAAAATGACAATAGTGACAAAATGTATTAACTAATTTACTGCTATACCATACAAATGGATATTTTAAAAGATCTACAAAATAATAATTAATTCATTTAGGGGAACAAAAGATCTAAATTAGTCAAAGAAATAATGATAAAAAATTAGGAATGAAGGTAGAGCACCACTGGCAAACTTCAAGCTATGTTATAAATTAGCAGTCTTTACAACCATTTGGTACTAGTTTGTTTTTTTAAAGAAAAATAAATTCAACTTACAAGACTGCTCAGATTCAGAAATTATTGACCACAATAATCCAATGCTCAATAAACCTAAAAACATAAATTACCTAGGAAATAATTTTCCATTTGATAACTGCTGGGAACCTGGAAGGCAATCTAGCATAAATAGGGGTTAGACCAACATCTCATACTTTGTTTTATAATACATTCAAAATGGACACATGACTTGAATAGTAGTAATGATAATATCATTTTAAAAACATTAGGCATAAGGCAGATTATATGCTTTTCCCCTTGTATTGATAGAAGAAAAATTAAAAAACCAACAAGGGATAGAGGCAATAGCAAATGACAAAAAAGATAATTTTATAACAAAAAAATCAAATATCTTTTTATAAATAAAATCAATGTATCTTGGATATAAAGGGAAGTTATTGAGTTGGAAAAGAATCTTTGCATCAAATATTCTTTCATAAAGGCTTACTGAAATATGTAAAACCATAAACCATATATCAAATAATAGGTGATCAGATATAAACAAACATTTCTCAAAAAAATTAAATCACTAATACTAAAAGAAATACAATAAAAAAAAATCACTTTTCATTCTGTTAATATAGGAGGTATTAAGGAAAGATAGGAACATTAATGCAGTAATGAAGCTCAGAATTTAAATAATCATTCTGAAAAGGAATTTGGAATTATGTATATAAAGTAACTAAAATATTTATGTCATTTTACCCAGATATTTCATTGCTCAGCATATGCCACAAGGGGCCATTGACAAAAAGAAAGATTCCACATACTCCATAAGATTTACAGAAGTACTTCCTATGCTGCCCAAGAATTAGAAACAATTCATGTTCATTAATTAGGGAATGACTAACCAAACTGAAGAACATGAGTGTACTAAAATATTACTCTAATCCACGAAATGATGAACTTGATGAATATAGAGAATCACAGCATGATTTACAAGAACTGCTACAAACTGAAGTAATCATCTCTTCCTGCTGAGTTTTATTATTATTCAGAAATACTGGTGATTTCTGAACATTTCTTTCATAATTATAATTTGCTAGTTATTATCTGAAATAATTTTAACTAATCCTGCACTTAGCACAGTGTCTAGCACACAATAGGTTGTTTCTTGTCCTTCTTCTTGAAGAGTATTGAAATGCATCACATAGCAACATATAGGCATTTAATAAATAATTTTTTATTGAGTAATTGAATGGATGGTTTTCTAAATCATTTGCAAAAAGTGATAGTCTTTCTAATTTACCAATGCTTAATGTTCTTTTCTTATTATTACAAAACTAAGAACACAAAGTAGATAATCTTTTTTTCAAAAACATAAAATACTTAGGCTAATAACAGCAAATGAAAATCTTAAATAATTCAATCTAGCATTTCTGGCACAGTGTCAATCAGAAGTACTAACAGTGGATATCCTTGATTTATCCCTGATCTTACTGGGAAAAGCTCTAGTTTATCCCCATTCTTATAATGCTGATTCTTGGTATTAAATGTGGTCAAAATGATGAAATTAGGTTAAAATGAGAAATGAGAAAAGTAGTAGGACACACTAGACAATTAAGAACTAGAAACAATAAAAATGTCAAAGTGGACAAATACTTTTTAAACCCAAGATTAAAAAAATCACTGGGTAAATGACTGTATTTGACAAGAACAAGCTGGGAAAGCTGGAATTGAGTTTGGCACAAACAAGTGTTAAAATAGCATTCTAAACCGTGTATCTTTTAAAGTTCCTAATAAATGTGATCAAATACGTATATGATGAATAATATTTTTTTAAAAAATAGACCAGAAGGTATCTTTCATAAATATGACTAAGGAAAGAATGCTTAAGCAAATGAGCTATATATTTTGAAGCTTGAAAACATGTCAAAAAATTAATAATAAGAGAAGGGCAAATTAGAACTATTTTTAGGTTTTATTTCATGCACTTCAGCTTGGCTATGGTATGCTATCTTTTCTCTGATTTCTTTGAAATCTGCTCTTGCCTAGTATAGAGTGTTTATTAAATTATGCCTAACTAAGGAATAGAGTGCTATCTTTGAATTGCATAGGTCTTTAGAAACGCTCTCTACTTCACAGCTGATGCACATGGATGGGGTGGTATGTGTAAAGGTCCGGTATCATTTTCCAATTTTCTTTCCATGCATAGATAGCTAGGTGTTGAGCATGACACTAAACCAAATTTCACTCCCCCTAGTGTACATGTCAAATGAAGTTCTAGGGTTTTAGACTTTGTAAAATGGTAATCGTTGGTCTCTGGTTAAGATGGAAGTCCAAAGTGAGGGAATGAGTCAAATGTATGGTAGAGGAGGATCATCAGAAAAAGGGAACGACAAGAAGCCAAGCCTGACCAATGGAGGTGTTTGAGAAGGAATACACACAGGCATAGATGAAGTAGGGAGAACCTACCTCTAAGCAGGTGGATGACACGTTGGCTGGTAGATTGGGACAGAAGCCTGGTTTCTCCCTCTGTGAATCTAGATTCTCACTTTACTCCTTCGGCACCAGAGATGCTAACTACCCGGGGACGGTTGTGAAGAGCCTCTGCCAGAAGGAGATAAATGATCTTGCAACACACATACATCTCAGAGACAGGAGATTCTCCAAGAAGCATTGGGAAAGCCAAGTCTTCTTTACTAAATCAGCACTCTAAGTCTTTCCCTTCTCCACATTAAATATTCCCAGTTCTTTCAACCAATCTACACAACATTGACTCAAGACTCTTCACCATTCTGTTTGCCTCTTTTGGACATTCTTAGGTTCATCAATGCACTTTTCAAATTGCAGCTCCCAGGATCGAACACAATACTTCCAATGAGGTCTAATAAAGTCAGAGTCCACCAGGTTTATTACCTACCTATTCCTAGAAACTATGTCTCTCATTGCAACTTAGGAACTCATTAGCTATTTTGGTTGCCACATCAAATGACTGATTCATATTGAATTTATAATCTCCTAAAACCCCAGATTGTTTTTCAGGAAAAAAAAAACCCCAGCACTGCCTGATCATGCTTTCCTCTCTTGTAATTAAATACATACACATATGTACATACATATAGGTATAAACACACATTTACATATGCATATACATACGTATATACTTATATGTACATATATAAGTACAAGCATACATTTACATACATACATGTCTATACACACATACATGTACGTGTGTGTGTCTGTGTATATATATATACACAGACACACACACATAATGCCCAATCAGTAAGATACACCTACTTTTTTTTTCCTTTTTCAGATGGGCCTGGTGTGGTCCAGAAATGTGATTTCTTTGGTATAAAGCACTTCCAATATGGAAATTTCTTTTACCAATGTAGGTTAGCAACTTATCTGTAACTTATAGTATTTAAGAGAATTTCCTGGGGCACTAAGATTTGGTCATTTTTTGGTCACATAACCATTGTGTGCTGGATTTGAAACCTCAGATCTTCCTGATTCTAACACAGCTCTTTACTACCCCAAAGATGTCAAAATCAAATAGAAGCTGGAACAACTAAAATGTACAGGTTATATGATGACTTGGAAAACCACATATTAACATTATCTATGTTTTATTATATTTTTATTTATTAAAAATATTTCTCAACGGTATTTTAACGTGGTTGAGGCAGCACTTGGAGTGTGCCCTTGTATTTGACACCTCTGTCCCACATCATGGCAACTTTCATAACTGATGATAATGTACATGCATAATCATACAAATGTATCTTAGAGTTTGATGGGAGGAGCATAAAAATGAGAGAGTTGAGCTGTAACATGAAAATGCAGCATGGAATACTTTGCCTGTTGGACTATACCGTTCTGTAAGAAGAAATGGATAGTTTTGCTGAGTAAAGGAGGGATAAATTTTTCAAGCATTTGCAAAAGAGAATGTCTTAATTGTTATTTCCAACACAAATCAAGGAAAATTGATGTCTGTGAAATTGCCATCTTTTGTTCATTTTCCTGCCTGGGCTTATCTGTCAGCAAGTCCACGAGAGGATCTCAGGGAGAGCTTGTCCCAGACAGCAGTGGAATGCATTATAACATGGACCTTTTTCCTTCCTCGTTTCCCTTGTAATTGTAAAAATGGAATTTCTCAATTTAGAAAATGAGAACCTGTACCATCTAAGAATTCTGACAATTTAGATGCTCTTTGCCATTCTCTCTTCTCAACTCTACACATATGCTTTTCTTAAGTAGGATCCCTTTTGAACATCAGTATTAGGCAATCTGAAGCATTGTTTATTAGAAGAAAGTCAAAGAATGTTTATGCCCACTTATGGGAGGGAGGAATGAGGCAAGGTGAGATTATGTCTTTGTAATTTTAAAAACTGCTATTATTTTGATATATTTTTCAGTTTCTACCCCAAGAGGAAAATGATTAGAACTCTGTCAGATGACTAGGAAAACATTTCAAATTTTCATTAGCCCTTGGATGCATCAATATAATTCTGATAATAATAGTGATGAACTAGGAGCCAACTTGGAAGCAATCCAAGAGGAGGTAGAAAATTTTATCCAGCGAGAGTGGCCATGGATAAGGACTAAGAAAAAAGGAGGAGCACAACAATCTTCATGCTCATAGAAAATAGCATCCAATTTCTTAAAATAAATTTAGTTTGGCGGTGGTGTGGTGGGAAGTGGCTATGGCTCTGTATGTAAGTGTTTCGGAGGTGGGAAGAGATGTAAAGTCCAGGACTATGGGCCTGGGCCAGGATAGGGCTCATCTAAAATGAAATAGGTGGGTAGTGTACAGAAATTGATAGATTTCTAATTTGATTAACTAGTTGTACTAGCTAGGTACTAAATCCAGTTGTTTCTATCCTTCTGTAGGATTTCTGGTATTGTGAGGACCTTCTGATTTTTTCTTTCTGCCCAGACCTCAGTTACCCCTGCTTATTTATGATTTTAAGAAAGAGCCCAAGACCTGGGCAAGGAAGAGGTCAATTCTTCATTAAATGCTAAACTGGCCTGAAAGATACAAGCTGTAGAATCTGATTTGGAATGGGAGGATCTAGAGAGTGAATAGTTTCTGATAAATCCAAAGTACATATAACACCAAGACAAGGTGAAGAAGGCAAAAAAGAAAAACAAAAAAACTAAAATAAAAGCCTTAAAATTTGAGTAGTTTCCTCATCTGTCAAATGAGCTGGAGAAAGGGCAAACCACTCTAGCATCTTTGTCAAGAAAACCCCAACTGGGATCAGAAAGAGTCAGGCATGACTAAAGCAACCGAGCAAAAACCAAGACAACCACTTTTAAGCTTGAAACATTTTTTTCAATATATGCAAAATAAGTATTAATTATTTTTGTTTAGATGTACTAAGACAAAATAATTGTCTTTGGGAAATAGCTTCCATATGTATTTATATTTAATATATTTAGGTCTTTAAAATAGTAAGAATTGTTTCTGTATTGTTCACGTGACTAATAAGCAAATCTTTGTTTTCTTCTATTTCATTTTAATGAGAGGTATTTTTTTAAATTGGGAAAACTATCCAAGTATTATATTATGAATAAGTTACTCATAGCCTAAACTTTTCCCCATAAATGTAACCACTTTATCTTTCATGATCAGATTATTTTGAGAATCTTCCATTGACCTAGTTACAGTGCTTAGTTTTTTTTAAATGTCTGCCATATACGCTGCAAGTTTCAGAAGGAAATTTTAGTCATAAAATGAATTTGATTCATCTTCACTATTATTGCTAAGAAAAATGCTAATTTAATATTTTAGCTCAAATACCCTTCAAAGTCCTTTGAGACTAGAATGCCAGCATGTTTTGAAATAATGCACAATTGTGTGATGTTCCTTCATCATATTCTTAAGCAATTTTTAAAAAGAACTGTCTTTTTAAAATATATTATTATGAACTTAATTTTCATAAACAAATATTTCTATAAAGAACAAAAAATGATTATGTAAGTAACTGAGAACTTCTGATATGTACAGTTTTCTTAAAAATAGTGCGCATCATTTTTAGTTGAAATAGTCACATGAAAGACTCTAACAATGTCCAGCTGCCAGACACATACTTTATAAAAGGCACCAGATGAAAAAGCAGCTAATAAGAAGAGAAAGAAACACTAGGAATTGCTTCTGACTAGCCTAGAACTACAGAAGAAGCCATACAGAAGCCTCCAATCCCTCTTCACTGGGAAACTCCAGAGGGCTCAGAAGCCAGTTTAATCTCTGGTGAATGGATCCTAAAGCCAGTGGGATCTCAGTACTGTACTGG
Organism: Bettongia penicillata ogilbyi; assembly: GCA_023548195.1. NCBI lineage: Eukaryota > Metazoa > Chordata > Mammalia > Diprotodontia > Potoroidae > Bettongia > Bettongia penicillata. Next base: position 374,916 of record JAJHZJ010000602.1, on the reverse strand, counting down.
GGAAGTTGTTAGGATAGCTATGTCAAATATTACACATAGGACAATATATTATTACATATATACAAATTATACATACACATACAAATACATACATATATAATACAACTTTTCCCGAAAATCCACACTTCTTTTTGACTTCTCTAATTCTGTTGTGGGTACCACCATACTTGAAGTTATACATGTTTACACACCTTGATTCTTTACTCTTTTACTTCTCCTCATCATAACCACCAAGACTTGTCAATTTTACCTCTGCACCACCTTTCATTTCTACCACTCTAGCTCGCATCTACTCTTCTAGCTACTCACTTCTTATCCTGAATATTGTATCAGTCGCCTAATCTTCCTCACTCTAGTCTTCTCCATTCTCTACTCCCTTCTCCATTTTACCCTTCATATAAATCACAAAGTGATATTTCTAGAGCAGTTATCTGACCACTCATTGCCTTGTTCAGGAAGCTCAAGTAGCTGCCTACTCACAATATCCCATATCTGTACCTTTTCATGGGTATATATCCTCCACTTGTAGAATGATATCCCCTTTTATTATGTAATTTTATTTATTTTCAGTTTTCAACATTCACTTCCACAAGATTGTGAATTCCAAATTTTCTCCACATCTCTCGCCACCGCAGGACAGTGTGCACCCCAACCACACTTTCACCCAATCTGTCCTCCCTTCTATCACCCTCCCTTCTCCCATCCCCTTCCCTTCTATTTTTCCTGTAAGCCAAGATAGATTTCTATACCCAATTGCCTGTACATCTTATTTCCCAGCTGTATGCAAAAACAATTTTTAACATTCATTTTTAAAGCTTTGAGTTCTACATTCTCTCCCTTCCTCCCTCCCCACCCATCCTCACTGAGAAAGCAAGCAATTTGATCTAGGTCATACAAGTGTAGCCATGCAAAACACTTCCACAACAGTCATGTTGCAAAAAACTAACCACATTTCCCTCTATCCTGTCCTGCCCTCCATTTATTTCATTCTCTCCCTTGACCTATACCCCACAATAGTGTGTGCTTTTGATTACCCCATCCCCCCATCTGCCACCCTTCTATTATCCTCTTTTTCCTATTCCCTTCCCCCTGCTTTCCTGCAAGGTAAGATAGATTTCTACATCCAATTGAGTGTGTACATTATTCCTTCCTGAAGCCAAATTCAATGAGAGTAAGACTCACTTATTTCCTCTCACCTCCCCACTCTTCCTCTCCATTGTAAAAGTTCTTTGTTGCCCTTTTATGTGAGATGATTTATTATATTCCATCTCTCCTTTTCTCTTTCTCCCAGTACATTACTCTCAACACAATTTTATGTTTTTAGGTATCCTCCCTTCATATTCAGCTCACTCTGTATGTACCCTCTCTCTCTCTCTCTCTGTCTGTCTGTCTCCCTGTCTCTATTTCTCATACATACATATATACACATATACATACAATACATACCTATATACATACATACACATATACTTATATGTATGCATGCACATATGCACATACATGTACACATATTTATGTATGTGTGTATATATGTATATACATGTATATATGCATGTGTGTGTGCATTGCCTCTATCCTAATACTGAGAAGGGTCCTTTTCTTTCCTGTTTACCTTTTCATGTTTCTCTTAATTCTTGTATTTGAAAGTCAAATTTTCTATTCAGCTCCAACTTTTTCAACAAGAATGTTTGGAAGTCCTCTATTTCATTGAAATTTCATTTTTCCCTCTGAATTATTATACTCAGTTTTGCTGGGTAAGTGATTCTTCACTTTAATTCTAGCTCCTCTGACCTCCAGAATATCATATTCCAAGCCTTCTAATCTCTTAGTGTAGAAGCAACTAAACCCTGTGCTATCCTGATGGTATTTTTCCACAATACTTGAATTGTTTCTTTTTGACTACTTGTAATATTTTCTCCATGACCTGGGAACTCTGGAATTTGGCTACAATATTCCTAGGTGTTTTCCTTTTGGTATCCCTTTCAGGAGGTGATCAGTAGATTCTTTCAATTTCTATTTTACACTCTGGTTCTAGAATATCAGGGCAATTTTCCTTGATAATTTCTTTAAAAATTATGTCTAGGTTCTTTTTTTTTTGATCATGGTTTTCAGGGAGACCAATAATTTTTAAATCTTCTCTCCTGGATCTATTTTTCTATTCAGTTGTTTTTCCAATAAGATACTGTACATTGTCTTCTATTTTTTTTCATTCTTTTAGTTTTGTTTTATAATTTGTCATTAACATTCATTTGCTCCATTCTAATTTTTATGGAATTATTTTCTTCAGTAAACTTTTGGACCTCCGTTTCCATTTGCCCAATTCTGCTTTTTTTAAAGCATTCTTCTCCTCATTGGTTTTTTGGACCTCTTGCCATTGTGTTATTCTATTTTTAAAGGTGTTATTTTCTTTAGCATTTTTTGGGTCTCCTTTAGTAAACTGTTGACTCATTTTTTTATTATTTTCTTGCATTGTTCTCATTTCTCTTCCCATTTTTTCCCTCTACTTTTATCTACTTCTCTTACTTGATTTTCAAAATCTTTTTTGAGCTCTTTTGGTTGTAAGAGACTTGACCTTGCTGTCTTCTTCTAGTTGTATGCTCTATATCCTTGTCCCCAAGGATATAAGTAAATACCTTTTCACCAAACAAGTAACCTTCTATTGTCTTATTTTTCCCTCTGTTTGGTCATTTTTCCTAGCCAATCACTTGACTTTTGAACTCTCTGTTAAGTTGAGGGTATACTGCCCCAAGTTTCAGGGGTTTTGTGCACTTATTTTCAGAGATATCTCTAGGGACTTGTAAATTCTTAATTCCTGCAAAGGAGAGATGTTTATTCCTCTCCTGGTTGGTTCTCTGGTCTGTAAGCAACCATAAGCACTCTTTGCTATCTTGGAATCTTCAGGTAAGATTTCCTCTCCACAGACATCATCAGCTCTGCCACACCAGCACTCCTCCTCGCTCCAGGACCACAATCCAGGACTGAGACCCTGAACAGCTGCTGGATTCCCCTGCCTGCTGTAGGCTAAGTGCTCCAGGTGCAGCCTCCACTGTTGCACCGGCTGCCCCTGCCCTGGGGTTGGGGCCAGATTATGCTCCTCTATCACCCAGGTAAGAGAACTTTCCCACTGACCTTTGAAGTTGTCTTTGGCATTTGTGAGTTGAGAGGTCTGGAAACCACCACAGCTGCTAATGATTCAGCACCCTGAGGCATGCTCTAGTCCAATCTTGCCAGGGTGGCCCATGCTATGCTACACTCCACTCCACACTGAGCCTCGACCATGAGACCCTTCCTATCATCCTTCCAGATCGTTTTGGACTACAATTCTCTTTCATCCTGTCACTTTGTGGTTTCTACTGCTTTAGAACTTGTTTAAAGTCATTTTTACAGGTATTTTGAAGGATTTGGAGGGGAAGCTCAAGCAGGTCCCTGCTTCTATGCCTCCATCTTGGCTTCGTACCTCTAGTCATGATATCCCTTTTTACAACACAGAATATAATGCCCAGGTTCCTTCCAAGATTAGCTTGAATAACTTCTCTGTGGGGCCTTGCCTCATTCCTGTCAGTTACTAATGTCACCCTCTCTAATTGTCTGATGTTTCCTTTGTATATATTTTGTGCCTACTGCTATGTGCACATGTTGTTTATGTTCACAGAATATAGACTCTTTGAGGTCAGGTTTTTGTATGCTTGTATTATGTATATGTATAAATATATATTCATGTACATACCCATGTGTGTATGTATCATATGTACAAACATACATATATATTTAAAAACTTTGTATCTCTAGTACCTAACATAGTGCCTGGCTTATAATAGGCACTTAATACATGTCTGTTGATTGCTTGGCTAAGAAGTACATTCCTATCAGGGAATCAGTGTATTTCCCTTCACCTGCCATGTTCTACATTTGGCTTGACCATGGACTTCTGACAAACCTTTTCCTCTCATTTATCCTGTTTTTCTAATACCTTCTTTTGTGCACTAATAGAAATAATAGAAATACAAACTAATATGTCTGAGGTTTCTCTTTCACTCAGGAAATTGGCAGATATTTGAAAAAAAAGATATCAGAAATAGTCAATGATAGAAGATCAACACTTATGGAAAATTACTTTGGTAGTCAAGTATATGATATGTAGGATGGGCTACAATGGTGAGAGGTTTAAGAAGTGGGAAGGCTATAGGAAGACACACATATTAATATACTATTGTGGAACTGTGAATTGATCCAAGAAGTCTGGAGAAAAAATGGAATCTTGTGAAATTGAACTTCTTATACTAATTTCACTCAGTGATGGCACTCCTGAGCATATTCCCCAAGGAGCACAAAACTAAAAGAAAGACACAAGAAATATTGTCTTCATAGACCTATGACTCCCTTCTTATTTCTTCATATTTTTAGTAATATAACTGGCAGCAAAATCAATCATCAAATCATCAAGTACTTCTGAAACAACCAAGAGGCCTGTGCCACTGTATCCTAGAATAATTGGAGGGGAGTAAAGTGTAAGAAGATTAGAAAGATAGGGCTACAAAGGACTTTGAAAGCCAAATAGAGGATTTTATATTTGGCTGTGGAGGTAATAGTACACTATTGAAGTTTATTGAACAATCAGGGATGGGTCAGGCATTTTTGGAAGATCACTTTGACAGATCAGTAATGGATAAACCAGAGTGAAAAGAGACATGGGGCAAGGAGACCACTGCAGTAGTCTAGGCATAAGATAATGAGGACTTATTCCAGGGTGGTATTAGTGTCAGAAGAGACAAGTAGGTATATCAAGACATCCAGTTCAAGATGTATAATAGGCAGTTGATACTGGAAGTCAAAAAAGAGGTCAGGCCTGGATAAATAGATCTGAGAGTCACCTATTTAAAGATAACTGAATCCATGAGAGTAGGTGAGATTACCAAGCAAAAGTAGCATAGAGGGAGAAGAGTTTCCAAGACAAAGTCATGTAGCTACAGTGAATGGGAGAAAACTGGGTGAAGATACAGTAAAGGAGACTAAAGGAGAGGTCAGAGAGGTAAGAAAAAAAAGTAGGAGAGAATAGTGTCAGAAAACCCAAACAAACTAACTCCAGAATCCTAGAAAGAAGAGAAAAGAGTGATCAACAGTGTTAAAAGTTGTAGAAAGGTCAAGGATTGGGGACAATTAGTTAAGGTAATTAGGTCAAAGGATGTGAACAAGCAGATTTCAGAGGAAGAAATTAAACTATCTGTAGTCATGTAAAAAAAAGCTCTAAATCATTATTGATTAAAGAGATGCAAATCAAAACAGCTCTGAGGTACCATATCATATCTGTCATATCGGCTAATATGACAAAACAGGAAAATGATAAATGTTGGAGAAGATGTGGGAAAATTGGAACACTAATTCATTGTTGGTGGAGCCGTGAGCTGATCCAATCATTCTGGAGAGCAATTTGTAAATGTGCATATCCTTTTACCCAGCAGTATCACTTCTAGGACTGTATCCCAAAGAGACCATAAAAATAGAAAAAGGTCCCATATGTACAAAAATATTTATAATAGTTCTTTTTATAATGGTGAAGAACTGGAAATCAAGGGAATATCCATCATTTGGGGAATGGCTGAACAAGTTGTGATATAAGAATGCAATGGAATACTACTATACTCCAAGAAATGATGCACAGGCAGACTTCAGAAAAACCCGGAAAAACTTATATGATCTGATGCTGAGTGAAATGAGCAGAACTAGGAGAATATTATACACAATAACAGCCAAAGTGTGTGAGGACTGTTTCTAACAGACTTAAACCTTTACAGCAATGCAAGGAGCTAAAACATTCCCAAAGGACTCATGATGCAAAATGCCATCCACATCCAGAGACAGAACTATGGAATCAGAATGCACAATGAAGCAGACTATTTTCTCTTGTGCTATGTTTTGTTTGTTTTGATTTCTCTCATGGTTTCTCCCATTCATTTTAATTCTTCTATGCAACATGACTAATGTGAAAATATGTTTAATAAGAATGTATATGTATAACCCACATAAGATTGCATGCCATCTTGAGGAAGGCAGGAGGATGGGGGAAAATTTAAAACTTATGCAAGTGATTGTTGAACCCTGAAAAAAAATCAATTTTTTAAAAATTAAGGTAATTCAAAGATCATTAGTAACTGGAGAAAGCAGTTTCCATTCAACGATACTGCTGGAAACTAGATTACAAAGAATTAAGAGAATGAGAGTAAAGGAAGTGGAGACACTGCATAGATGACTTTCTAAAGTAGTTTAGCCACAAAAGTGAGAAGAGATGCAGGTTGAAAACTCCTTCTGCCATTAATCTGCCCAAATCATCTTCCTAAGTCATAGGTCTGACTATATTACTTCCCTATCAATAAATTCCAGTGGTTTCCTATAACTTTCAGCATCAAATATAAAATATGATTTTTGGTTTTGAAAGGTCTTTGCAACCTGTTCCTTTTCAACGTTTCTAGTCTTCTTACCCCTTAGCCTCTTCCACAAACTCTTCAATTCAATGATACTGGTCTCCTTGCCGTTCCTCATACAAACCACTCTATCTTCTGACTCTAGGCATTTTCACGGACTGTTCCCTTCCCCACCCCCCACTTGGCATGTTCTTCCTCCTTGTCTCTGCCTCCTGGCTTGTTTCAAGTCTCAGCTGAACTTCTTCCTTCTGCAAGAAGACTTTGCCACTCACCCTCAACATCAATGTCTTTCCTCTGAGATTACCTCTAATTTATTCTGTCTACATCTTGTATATATATACACATATATATATATATATATATATATCCATATATATAAAATTGCTTTCATGTCTCCCCCATTAGAATGTGAATGACTTTTTTCATGAAACTTTGTATCCCCAGACTTTAGTACAGTGTCTAGTATACAGTATGTGCTTAATAAATATTTATTAATTTGACTTATTGGCTTGTCAACTCTGTCAAACAAAATCATTTTTGTTGGGTTTTGCTTAACTGCTTTTCTCTACTACAAGGGAAGGTTCAATTTCCAGCTTGATAAAGAGGAGTGACAGAGATAAGGTAGTATAATGTATAGAAATGTCTGTGATGTAGAAACAAAAGGTAGCAATTATAACTTTTTTTTTAAACATCGGTTCTTTCTACAGTCTGGAAATATAGTGGCTACTCACAGGCCTAACCCCATTACTGATTTTTACAAGAGTTTTGACATTCTCTGTTTCTGATCAGGGCCATGATGGTCCTGTCTCCTGGTCGTCCCCCATTCTAAGGGCCTCTCCATATTGGTGTGGAGCTAAGTATGTGCACCCTGAGCTAAGTATGGTTATAATCCTGCTGAAGTTCAGAACTTCCCAGTTTATGCAATCCAGTAGGTTTATCCTTAACAGGAGCAGTGGCTATGAGTAAGAGTTACCATACCTGGATGAAGAATATATTTTTGAAACAATCTTTCTGGTAAAAGTCAGCCAGGATGGTGGAGTGGGATGAAGCAGTGCAGCCTAGCTCCTTTCCCCCACAACTATTCCACAGAAACTTACGATAGCACCATACTTGAGTCATGATTAGGAAATCCAAGGGGAACAAAAGAGTCATCTTCTCAGCCTAGGTTGGCATAGAGAGATAGATGGAGGTCTTGTAAGAAGCACTGGGGACATTGTCTAACCAGAATAGACATGCAAAGTCTTCCAGTGTTTAGACCTTACACAAGGAGTGTGGCAGTTCCCTGGGATAGTAAGAGATCCTGAATCCAGCATTGAGGAGTCTGATCCTATGCATGGAGCAGTTGGCAGCTCTGGCCCTCCTAAATCACATATTTAGCGCAGACTAAAAGTGGAATTTGTGCCTAAGGGCACAGGGCAAGGAGAAGACCTAGGCCTGAGGCTGTTTATTGGACAAAGAGCAGGAACAGTTCTAATTCTAGTATCAGGACTCAGTTCTAATTCTGAACCTTGTAAACTTTCAGCTATAACCAGGGCAAGGAATTCAAATCAAGTAGTTACCTGCAATTCTGTTGCTCTGAGCCTGGGGCCTGAGCAAGTCCACAGTGATGTTTCCCAGATTCAAACGCAGGAATGCCCTGAAACAAACCTCTTTGCGCACAATGAAAGCTTGTATGTCTCCAAGCCTGAACCACCCCTGAGACTTGAAGAAACATGGAGAAAGTAGTAGCAAGACACAAAAGAGTACAAAACAGGTTAAAATAAAAAGCCAAACATTTCTACTAAAAGTATGCAGAACCTGGCCCTAATACAATATCCAAATTCCAAAAACAAGGCTGGAAAAATGAGGAATTAAAAATAAAATCTACCATAAAGAGCTCAAGGGATACTGTATCAGACAGAACATACTAAAAATGTTGCTATCCTGGGTTCTCATTGAGCATACCCTTGTTTCATAATCTTAGACAGCTGCCAAGAACACTGAGATCTTGTGATTTGCCCAAGGTCACACAGTGCATATCAGAGGTGCAACTTCAGCTTTAAGGCTGCTACTCCAAGCTGCCTCTGTAAACCATTCCTATCTTATCTTAGTCATAAAAAGTATCAAACTATGAAGACATACTGAAATGGGCATTTTATTGGAAGATAAAATATAGACAATAAAATCTTTATTTGAAGATAAAACCTATCATATGATGAGAAAATTGAAGAGTATGGCCCTCAATAACATTATATGTGGTAATATTTTGCTATTTCTCATTTTTGTTAGATTTTACTAGAACTATATATAGATTATCTCTTATTGGTGAAATAAAAATGACTGATTTTGTTCTTTTTTTTTTTAATGATAAACCCAGATTTGAAAGATCAGTGGTGGTGAGCACCAGGCTCTCTAGCAAGCATAAACCATTAGAGAAGCAGAACAAACCACTGCATTAATATTTTCCAATCTCTCATGGCTCTTAATCAGCCAATTCAATCCAAGTATTTATTAAGCTCCTACTACGTAGAAAGCACTGTGCTAAATCCTGCAAATAAAAATGCAAAATGAAGGACAGTGCTTGTCCTCAAAGATCTTAAGTTCTACTGGAGACCAGTAATTGGAGAACAATGAGTACCATCTATCCTGTCTTTGCAGCAATTTATTTTTGTAAATTTCTAAGTTAACTTCCTAATAATACTTGTGACACAACTCAAAATTGATGTGAACAAAGGGTTTTATAACTCTTAAAGTATCTACAGAATGAATAAATGAATGAAAAAGGCATTTAGTAAGTATTTATATGTGCAAAGCACAAAACACTGGGGATCCAAATAGAAAATAAATTATAGTCTTCATCAAAATTCTCATATTCAAATGAAAGATACAACATATGAAAGGTTTTAGCTGCAAGTTAGATAGAAAGGTCCCATGGTCCTTAGAGGACAGTAGCAAAGCAGATGGTAATGCCTTTTCTTTAATATCCATTTCACTGATAAAATCATATTAGTTTCTGATGGTTGAGCCATTTGACAACACCAGTGACCTTGGTCACTGGTTATATAGTAGTTATTACCATTACTACATTTTCAATATTCAAGTTTTACAATATTTTAAAGGATCCATCCACTATGTGCAAATCTTTGACATTTTACCAAGAATACCATACCTAACTTCATTTACTTGTACTCTTAAAAGTCTGAAACTCTTTCATCACAGAATGATAAAATATTTCCCTAACTCACATGCTCAAAATTTTGTCCAATATAAACACAGAAGAAAATCTAGAAGAGACTAGAAAATAAAGATTTCAGATTTCAAGACAAGGGCTCATGCCTCATTCCAGAATTTTCTTTGTAGCATTTTTTTCATAGCATTTACTTTTGTTCATCACATGTATACATCCACTGCTCCTCTACAAATAGAGGAGCCCAGGGAATATTCTACTGAATATGTACAAAACAGAGTTCTTGAAAATGCAAAGGGAATTTTGGTGGGCCAGAGAAGAGTAAAGAAACTTAGCCAATAAAGGAATTTTTCATTTGTGAAAAATGGGCCAAATGAACCCTCCACTCCCTAGTTCCCTCACACCAAGCCCGATACCACCTTGGGCTCTTCTATTCTATTTCTTTGTTCAGTCTGTTCACCCTGCTGTCCTTTTCCATGGTTAAATTTTGTACCTTATGAAGAAATAAAATTTTAAACAGTCTTTGGGATGGCTAATCCTATTGTGTTGAAAAAAACATCTTTTTGAAATTTGGAAAACAGGGTAATTTGTTTCTTGTAACCTTTCACATGCCTCATTATTGGATTGCAATGCACTCTCTAACTGCTACAAAAGAAAAGGACTATACTCTTTTTGTAGGGTCCCTTTATTCTAATTTGGAAGGCTAATTAGTTCAGATTGTATTAAAATGTTTAGTTTTGGGTGCTCTTTCAGACAAGAGTTAGAACATGATTCCTCTCTTACTAGGTCACAGACTAAAGAGATTTGACCCAAGGAATTAAATGTCTGACCTGGCCTGACCCTAACCTCTACTTAAAATCCAGCCTTTACTTTTATTTAAAAACAGAGGTATACTTACCATGTATCTTTAGTCTCCCTTCCCAGCTGCTAGGGAGCACCCTTGGTTATTTATTTGAGAGCTGAGGGTGGGAATGTACATAGCTCAACCTTCCCAGTTTGGGGAAAATAGTCTCAGCCCAATTCAGCCATGTTTACTTGGGAAAAACTCCCACTGTATTCTCTGGGAATTTTGCCCAAGAAAGAACTTCAGAATTAGATGGAGTTTGGTTTCTTTTTTCACTCCTGCTCCCCATCCCCTCCTGCCACCCTGGAATTTACACACCTATTTATTTTCAAATAAAGCCTCATGTTGAATTCAAAATGAGGCACAATTCTGCTTCAGTGGCTGCAGGGGACAAAACTTTTGGCTGCAATGTTAAAAAAAAAAAAAAAACCAAGCTGGACGCACATTTTGAAGTGTCCATTCCTTGATGGGGCACATAGGAGGCTGCATGAGCTCCTCTGATAATGCTACCATTAATCACGTCAGGGTTTTACATTCTCTCTGTTGAGATAAATGATCAATATCCTTTAATTTTTAGTCTGCCCTTTATTGTTTGGGCTTTGTAATTCCCCCTCCCCCTTTTTTGGATGGTTGTTACAGTAAATTTAATTTATGACTGTGTAGGGTGATCTATCGTATAGGTCATACCCTGTAATCTTTCATGTGTAGAGTTCCCATGGCGTTTCTCTGTGAAATTTGGATGCGGGCACTTTTAGTTTTTTTCTTTCTACATCTTTGCTTTCTTGCAGCTATTTCAAAGCATTCCAAATTTCAAAAGTATAGATATCGTATTCAGTTATTTAGTCATGCATGAGCATCATGTGTAACCTCCAGGGGCCCTAATATTTAATAATTTATAGCTCTGAATACATAAGAATTTAAATGCTAAAAACCTCAGGCTTTCCCACCATTCTTCACTGATGATTATAGTCAGTCCCAAATGTTTAGATTATAGACTTAGGGGTTTTTTTGGCTAAAAATCACCAGTTAGGTTATTTACTATAATACACTTTCTAATTTCATAAAATAAGTTTTAAGTTGTTTCAAAATTGCTTTTATTCTAATTTGGAAGTTAATTTACCCAGATTATATTCTAATATACCATGCAAAAATATTCTAAATTTTACACTGATATTTCCACATTCAAGTGTGCAAAAGTGTATTTCAGGTTAGGGTACATATGGAAAAAACACATAATGATCTCCAAAACCATCAGAGAAACCCACTCTCGAAATGTAGAAATTATTACTATTTTTTCTAAGACTCAGAATGAAGAGTGACTTTACTCTTCATCATCAGGTTACACGATTGACTCTGTGTCAGAATTCGACTACAGAATTAAGCTTCGATGCACATGTTCTGAAGACTGATTTAGAATTATTGAAATGCCTTGAAATTGAGAGGGTCCTTCAGTCTGTGAAGTGTATAAGCACGTAACCACGTAAAGCGCAGAGCAATTTAAAATTATTCAAGCCCTTCACATTTTCTAGAGGCCTTCTATTTGGAAGTGATCAGGGTTCTGGGAATGGATAATGTATAGACGGTTAAGGCTGCTGGAATGCTCGGTTTTTAAAGAGCCCTTCACATTTGAAGTGATCAGCCATCTGGGCATGTGCAGACATTGAGGAGTAAATTGATGTAAAATTGTTTGAGTGCTTCAATTTATAAGTGAGTCAAAGAGCAGTCTAGCGTACTCAACATCCTCACATTCTAAAAAGGGTGATGAAAGAGCCAACCAAATCTGTAACATGAAGCATAGTGACAAAGGCTCACAATGTCCATTTATACCTAAAAAAAGTCACAAAATGATAAAGGAGTATCTGAAATCTGATAAGGGTATCATCTCCAGGATAAACTCTATACTCTTTAGTCAGGGATTCAAAGACCTCTCCTATCTGGTCTTATTGTACCTGCCCAGACTCATTTCTCATTTCCTCATTTCTGTCCTACACAAACCCTGTGCGCCATCCAGCTGGTCTCCCCATTGTCTTCTGAACACACTATGCACATTCCTATTTCTGTGCCTTCATTCAAATTGTTCTCCCTGCTGGGAATACCCTTCTGCCTTCCTCTCTTCTCTTCTCTACCCCGCCCCCCAATCTGAATTATACTTATTCTTCAAGACCCATTCCACATGAATCCATCCCTAATCGTTCCAGCCAAAATTATTTCCTGTTCTTATAAACATCTACACCTGTTGCTGGCATTATTTATTTGACAGTTAAACATATTACTAACCATGTGACCTTGGGCAGTTCACAACTTCTCTGACTGAGAGTCTGTGCCCAAGTTTGACACATTACCTGAATCTCTGAAAAAGGTTCATGCAAAGGGATACTTTCCAAAAGGAAGTTCTTTAGGCAGTTGCATACAAGTTAAATAAAGCTTTCTGCAAACTGGGGAAACTACAGGACAGTCCCCTGTCATATAGACAGCTAAAGCACAAAGGCTTTTCAGAAATGGTTATTCAAGTATTATAAAAGACAGATGACATAGCACCCAGTAGCCACATAGACAAATAAAAATACCCAGCATGGAGGCTGGATGTTTCCTCAGACGTGGAAGTTTCCTTACGCAAAAGCCACTGACAGAGGTCTCTGTGAGGGAAAAGGGATTTATAGGGAGAATTCAGCAGAACCATCTGAGTGTATTCATCTGTGATTGCCAACTGTATCCTTGAAAGCTAATTTCATATGTTCCATCCTTTTCATGCATAAGGTTAATTTACATCGCCCTGTTACATGAGTTTTAGATGACTTTCTTTACTTTAATTTTTTCAATGAATTTGTGATCTTTTATTTCCTCCAACCATGCTGACAGGATTGGGTGTTAACAGATCTGAGATTAAATCTTGGCTTTCCTAAATATCACATTGAGGACCTTAACCTCTCCAGGTCTCAGTTTCCTTCTGTGTAAAAAATGAGAGAATTGGACTAAATTACTTCACAAGTTCCTTCCAGCTCTCAGGACATGACCAAATATATTTGAAAGACCTAGAATTCTTTGGCCATAAAGAGGATATGTATGGAATATCTGGGCTATCTACCACTTACACCCTGATTGCATAACCAGCCTCTTTTGTTTCAGGAAGAGAATTGCAATCATTGAATATTACACAGTTTTCCAAATGAAATTCAATCTGTGTTTATTCTCTCCTCAATTCTGGGTACACCTGGTTATTCATCTTCAATCTAAGATAAATTGTATAAATGAACCAGAAACAGATTAACCCAGTGGGTGTATATCATAGTCTAGAAAAGAAGCATTCTTCATCCACTTGTTACTCCCCATGTGAATAGTCCTTCTGAACTCATGAGTAATTTCAGAACTAATTGAGAAGACAACAATGTTTCAGACTTATGGTATTAACATATCATTATTCACATTACAGAAGCAACTGGAGAACTGCATCACCTCTAAAAATTCAGTTTGGTTTCTATGCTGGACATGCTCCATAACAGCACAAACACTTTTTGGTGAGTATATACATCCCGGCTCCACGCCTTGCTTGATTGCTGAACAGAATGACATCTGCTACATCTTTCAAAGGATCTTTTCTAGTGCTAATATATTCATAGGAGATGCCTTTTTTGGAGGAGAGACTTTGACTCTACTAAAGGCAATATTTTGTTTAGGGTAAGGGAAAGCAACTATATGAGCATCAACTGCTTTCTGAGTGAGAGAAATTATAGGTTTTCCAGGATTAGAGGAAAAAAGCTCAGAAATCAGAACACGATTCCAAAAGACTCATGATGGAAAATGATATCCACTTCCAGAAAAAGAACTATGGAGTCTGAATGCAGGTGGAAGAACAGTATTTTCTCTCCCTCTTTTTTGTGTTTCTTCTTTCTTCTTGTCTTACCCTTTGGCTTTAATTCTTCTTTACAACATGATTAATGTGGAAATATGTTTAATATGATTGTACTTGTATGACCTATGTCAGGTTGCATGCCATCTTGGGGAGGGGGGAAGAAAGGAAGGGAGAAAATTTAAAACTTGAAATGTTATAAAAGTGAATGCTGAAAGCTAAAAACAAATAAATATTTTTAAAAAAAGAAATTAGAACATGGTGGACTTCACTGACAAATTGCCATCTTTGTTATTCATGTATTCATCCATTCATCCTTCATTTACTTTCTTCGCTTGCCTCAAGAAGGCAAAGTAGTTGAGCTATGAAAGCAAAGAAACAGCAGTCAAAAGCCCAGAGGAAAGCATTAGTCTTTCCCTTGCTCTGAGTCTGACTTTAGGGGACCTTTACAATTAAGGAGACATCATGCTTATAGACCGGTGTTCCTAAAGTGGTTATTATATGTGCAGAGCCTGGTGAGTGTAAAGAGAAAGAAAAAGAATCAGGTAAGATACAGGAAAGATGGAGAACGTTGAGGAGTCTGGTAATTTTGGTATCTTCCATGGTACACCTGTATTTGTGTTTCTCTGTGCTGTATGTACCCCTGGGGAAAGGCAGGTACTCTTTTTTTCCCCAAATTTATCAATTTTTTTTTCAGTTTTCAACATTGGCCTCCCTCCCTCTTTCCTCCCCAAGACAGCTTGGACTCTTATATAAGCTCTACACACATATTGCTATTAAACACATTTTCACATTAGTCATGTTGTGTAGAAGAATTATAACAAATGGGAGAAACCATGAGAAAAACAAAACAAACATAACAAAAGAGAAAATAGTCTGCTTCACTCTCTGTTCCGACTCCATACTTCTTCCTCTGGATGTGGATGGCATTTTGCATCATGAGTACTTTGGAAACATTTTAGGTCCTTGCATTGATGAGAAGGGCATAAATCAGTCTTCATCACTGCGGCTGTTACTGTGTATAATGTTCTCCTAGTTCTGGTCACTTCGATCAGCATCAGTTCATATAAGTCTTTCCAGGTTTTTTCTGAAGTCCACCTGTGCATCATTTCTTATAGCACAGTAGTATTCCATTATATTCATATGCGTCAACTTGTTCAGTCATTCCCCAATTGATGGGCATCCCATACATTTCTAGTTCTTGGTCACCACGAACAGAGTTAGTATAAATATTTTTGTACATGTAGGTCCTTTCCCCATATTTATGATCTCTTTGGGATATAGCCCTAAAAAGCGATATTGCTGGATAAAAGGGGATGCACATTTTTATAGACCTTTGGGCATAGTTCTAAACTGCTCTCCAGAATGACTGGATCAATTCACAGCTCCACCACCAATGAATTAGTGTTCCAAATCTCCCACATCTTTTCAAACATTTATCTTTTTCCTGTTCTGTCTTGTTTGCCAATCTTATGGGTGTGATGTGGTACTTCAGAGTTGCTTTGATTTGCATCTCTCTAATCAATAACGATTTAGAGCATTTTTTCATATGTCTACCAGATAGCTTTAATTTCCTCCTCTGAAAACTCCCTGTTCCTATCCTTTGACTATTTTTCAATTGGGGAATGGCTTGTATTCTTCTAAATTTCACTCAGTTCTATATATGTTTTAGAAATGAGACCTTTATCACAGACACTACTCATAAAAATTCTTTCTCAGTTTTCTGCTTCCCTTCTAATTTTGGTTGCATTGGCTTTGTTTGTGCAAAAACTTTTCAATTTAATGTAATCAAAATAATCTGGTTTGCATTTCATAATGTTCTCCATCTCTTTTTTGCTCATAAACTCCTCCATTCTCATATACGTCTGACAAACTATTCTTTGCACCCCTCATTTGTTTATACTATCAGCCTTTATACCTAGATTGTGTACTCATTCGGACTTTATTCTGGTAGACGGTGTTCGACATTGATCTATGCCCAGTTTCTGCCTAACTATTTTCCAGTTTTACCAGCAATTTTTGTCAAACAGTGAGTTCCTATCCAAGAAGGTAGGGTCTTTGGGTTTATCAAACACTAGACTACTATAATCATTGACTGCTGTGTCTTGTGTACCTAATATCCCACTAATCTAACCTTCTATTTCTTAGTCAGTACAAAGTGGTTTTGATGATTGCTGCTTTATAATATAATTTGAGATCTGGTATGACTAGGCCACCTTCTCTAGCATTTCTTTTCATTAATTTCCTTGATATCCTGGAAATTTGGTTCTTGAATGAATTTTTATATTATTTTTTCTAGTTCTACAAAATAATTTTTGGTAGTTTAGTATGGTACTGAATAAGTAAATGCATTTAGATAGAATTATCATTTTTATAATATTAGCTCAGCCTACCCACAGGCAACTGATATTCTTTCCAGTTATTTAGATATGCCTTTATTTATGTGAAAAGTATTTTGTAATTTTGTTCGTATAATCCCTGGGTTTGTTTTGGCAGGTAGGCTCTCAATTACTTTATAGTGTCTAAGGTAACTTTAAATAGGATTTCTTTTTCTATCTTTTGCTGTTGAACTCTGTTAGTACTATATAGAAATGCAAATGATTTATGTGGGTTTATTTTATATCCTGCAACTTTGTAAAGTTGCTTATATTTCAAGTAGTTTTTTACTTGATTCTCTAGGATTCACTAAGTATATCATCATATTGTCTGCAGCAAGAGTGATAACTTAGTTTCTTCTTTGCCTATTCTAATTCCTTCAATTACTTTTTCTTGTCTTATTGCTAAAGGTAATATTTCTAGTACCATATTGAATAACAGTGGTGATAATGGACATCCTTGTTTCACCTCCAATCTTATTGAAAATGCATCTAACTAATCCCTATTATATATAATGCTTGATGATGGTTTTAGGTTGATTTTATACATCATTTTAAGGAAGACTCCATTTATTCCTATGCTCTTCAGTGTTTTCAGTAGGAATGGGTGTTGTATTTTGTCAAAAGCTTTTTCTGCTTCTACTGACATAATCATATGGTTTCCGTTAGCTTTGTTGTTGATATGATCAATTATACTGATAGTTTTCCTAATATTGAACCAGTCCTGCATTCCTCATATAAATCCTACCTCATCAAAGTATTATTCTCATGATAACTTGCTGTAATCTTTTTGCTAATATCTTATCTAAAATTTTTGCAGCTATATTCATTAGTGAAATTTGCCGATAATTATCTTGTTCTAGGAAAATGATAAATGTTGGAGAGGATATGGGAGAGTTGAAACACTAATTCATTGTTGATCAAGCTGTGAGCTCATCCAACCATTCTGGAGAGCAATTTGGAACTATGCCCAACGGGCTACAAAAATGTGCACACCCTTTAACCCAGCAATACCGCTTCTAGCACTGTATCCCCAAGAGATCATAAAAATGGGAAAGGGTCCCATGTGTGCAAAAATATTTATAGCAACACTTTTTGTAATGGCCAAGAACTGGAAATCCAGGGGATGCCCATCAATTGGGGAATGGCTAAATAAATTATGGTATATGAATGTAATGGAATACCATTGCATTATAAGAAATGTTAAACAAGAAGACTTCAGAGAGGCCTGGAAATACTTATATGATCTGATGCAAGCAAAAGGAGCAGAACCAGGTGAACTTTGTGTACAGCAATGACCACAGTGTGCAAGAGTTTTTTCTGGTAGACTTGGATCTTCATAGCAATGTAAGGACTTAAAAAAAAATTCCCAATGATCTTCTAAGGCAAAATGCCTTCCATATCCAGAGATAGAACTACGGAATTCAATCTCAGAATGCAGCAGGTCATTTGTGTGTGTGCGTGTTTAATGTTTTGGCTTGTTATATGATTTCTCTTATTTATTTTAGTTCTTCTACACAGCATCACTATAGTGAAAATGTATTCAATAGGAATGTATATGTAGATCCTCTATAGAATTGTATGCCATCTCAGGGAGAGAGGGGGGTAGTGGTGGGGAAAAAAACCTAAGTTTAATAGTAGTGATTGTAGAACACTAAAAATAAATAAAATTAATATAATTATCTTGTTCTGTTTTTGTTTTGTTTGTTTTTTGAAAAGGCTGTAGCAGATCAAATAAGTTTAGGAAATTCTCACAATCCTCAACACTCTTTTAGTTCCCCATCTAGGTTCTGTTGTCTGACAGTATCATGAAGCCAGTGATCTCTACTTTCCTGGCCATACCTGCTGGATCCTTTCCTATTCTCTAAGAGTACAATTTTCTCATGCATTGTATGACCCTTAAAATTGGTGGTTGCAGGACCCCGTAAATATGCATTGAATGTCTGATATATCTAAGAAATCATGCTAGGCACTTTGGAAGATTTACTAATAGCAGTAATTCACAGTTGATGTCATTATCTCAAACTGTGATATTAACAAAACACTTTCCTCAAAAATCACTGCTAAGTCAAATATAGAAATGAATAATTTTATGAAGTTTGATACAGAGATAAAAAAATAGCACAAAACTTGATCTCTACCCTCAAGGGACTTATCATTAGGAGAAGAAATAAGATATGAACTAGAGTGTAAATCAGTATAAAGTAAGTTCCATAAGAATGGGTTACCCAAACAAGCACAAAAGGAATTTAGAAGGAAAAGACTCTTCTGCCTGAAATTATCTTTGAAAAATAGGTAAGACTTTGTTGATTAGAAAAGAATCGATTGATTTGTTAAGTAGTGGAGGAGAGAGGTAGGAAAAGAGGTCAGCATAAGGAAAGGCAAGGTGTGTTTCCGGAAAGAACATCAAATTAGGAAAATGTATTGAGTATACGGTTCTGGTACAGAAAGAATGGGAGATCAAACTAGAAAAGTGTTAGCACATAGGTCTTCAGTCCATTCATGGAGAAAGGCCTCATAATAAATTACCAAGAAAAAGAAGGAGGTTTAACAAATATTCGTGATCTTTTTAGGATGCTCTGTGAGAGGTCAAACATTTTGAAAGTAGAAACTTTCTGTTTTTTCCTCTTCATAATAGCTAAAATAGAGCCTTATATATTACAGACATTTAACTATTGTTTAAATTGAATTGAACTGAATTGATGCTGCAGATAATGGACAACTTTTGGAGGTCTTTGAGCAGAGGACAAGCATAATTAAAGAAGAAAAATTAGTTTGATAGTAGTTCATAGGTTCAACTGGAGGGAAGAGATGGTGATAGGCAGGGGAGGAGAACAGGGGAAGGGAAGAAGACCATTAGGAGACTGATATTATTGTATACTGCAGTAATTAAATTATCAAGAAGCAAAGGGCTAAATTTTGCATAAGTTATAAAATATTTGGAAATATAACTACCAATATAAATTCACCTATGAAACACTCTTTGCAAAAGTGGTATCTAAATAAGTGGATAAATATTGTTTGCTCTTGGGTGAGTTGTGCCAATATAATAAAAATGACAATATTACCTAATATAATTTACATTGTACTTACTCAGTGTCTCACTGTTGTGTTTGTCCTTCATTGAAGAAGACCATGTCATCAGAGAAATGATGGATGACTTGCACTCGACTTTGTTTTGAGTGAGGGAGGACTGTGCAAGGGCAGCAGCTTCACTTTCTCCTCCTGGGCCATTTGGATCCAGTGACCAGATATTCATCAGGAAGACTGAAAATGACCCAATATGCGCTGGGAGCCCTTGGTCCCTTTAGGCCAAGGCCTATTCAGGTACTCCCTTAGGGTGAGATAATGCCCATTCAGTGAATAGGTCTGTTTAAGAAGTAGTAAGGGGATAGCCCCTTTAATGAGCCAAAGAAAAATAACTAAATCAAGCTGGGAAGGAAACAGCAACAGTTACTGTCGATAATCACTCTTAAGCTAGGAAGGTCCAGAAAACAACCTGTAAGTGGAGCTTGGGCAGGGGCCTGGTATTGTCCAATCTGTGGGCTTCAGAGAGCACTGGGTTTAAGGAGAAGGAAAGGGGAGGGAAGAGAGGGGAGGGGAGGGGAAGAGAGGGAAAGGGAGGGTAGGGAGAAATCTAGCCAGTAAACCCCCAAGTTAATTGGGCATCCTCTGGCCATCCAAATTACCTTTCTTTGGATAGGAGAAGGAAGGGGAGGGGGAGACATACAGGAGAGGAGGAGTTGACTTACCCAGTTAGCTGGGTCCCCATTCAGGCAGCTGGGTAATAAAAATCGCGAAGGAATATTTAACGGAGTTAGCAAAAATAATAAATACATTCCTGTGGAGATGGAGAATTAAAAGGTTAATAATGGGGAAAAACAAGAAGGAAAATGATCTATTAGTACCACATCTTAAACTATACAAAAAAGTAGTAGTAATCGCTAAAACAACTTGATACTGGTTTTTTAAAAGTCTCAGTGGAACAGAGCTGATAAACAACACAGGCACTAGCATTGTGTTCAATAAAATGATCCCAGTTACTGGGAAATGGAATCACTTTTTGAAAAACAAAAACATTTCAGAAAACTTGATAGAAGTCAGGCAGAAGTTAGGCTTATACCAAAACTTCATATCATACACCAAGATAAGCTCCAAATGAATACATGATCTGGGTCACACCATAGACAAATTAGAGAAACAAGAAATACATTATTTCAAAGATTTAGTAATAGAGAAAAATGTATGAGTAAACACATAACAGAGATTACAGAAGATAAAATGGATTACTTTGATTATATAAAATTGAATCATTTTTGTAAAAGCAAATCTAATTTAGCAAAAATAGAAAGAAAACAGGGAAGTGGTAAAAAAAAAAAAGAAAGAAGCAAAGTTCTCAGATAATGGTCTCATATCCAAGATACATGAAGAATATGAGGAACTAATTCAAAGTTATAACATTAAGAGCCTTTCTCCAGTAGATAAGTGGTAAAAGGATGTCAACAGGCAGTCTTCAAAGGAAGAAGTACAAGCTCTGAACAATTATTCCAAAAATACTTTAATTCAGTAACAAATAGAGAAATTCACATTAAAATAACTTTGAGCTTCCACTTCGTACTCATTGAACTGGCAAGGGTGACCAAAGAGGAAAATGACAAATTTTGGAAAGGTTTCAAAAAACAGATACACTAGTACAATGTTGATGAAACTAGGAAATGACCTAGCCATAATTTTACTATATGCTGCTGCTGCTCCTGCTACTATTCCTACTCCTACTGCTGTTGCTGCTATTGCTACTACTACTACTACTACTACTAGTACTACTACTACTACTAGTACTACTACTGCTACTACTACTGCTATTGCTACTAGTACTACTACCACTACTACGGCTACTACTGCTACTACTACTGTTGCTGCTACTACAGCTGCTGCTATTATTGCTACTATTCCTACTACTACTACTGCTATGCTTATGTTTATAAATCAAACAGAGGAAAAGCACTTCTATGTTCAAAAGATATTCATAACATATCTTTTCCTGGTAGCCAAATATTAAAAACTAAAGTGTTGGCTTACCATTAGGTAATAGCTGAACTAATTGTGGTCTATCAATGTAATGGAATATTAATGTGCCATAAGAAATGACTAAATGGATAGACAATTTCTAAGAAAATTAGGAACATCTACAAGAATTGATGAAAAGTACCAGGAGAATAGCTCTTTAGAATAAAAACAACATTACAGAGAAAAACAGCTTTGAAAGACTTTTAAAACTGATCAAAGAAATGAAAGACCACGAGGCCAAAAAAAAAGTGCTGAAACATGTTACTTGCCTCTGGAAATGTGAGTGATGAACTTAAAATACAGAAAGAGACATATATTTTCAGACATAGCTAATGTAGAAAGGTTTTATTAAGTAACATTTTATTTAAAATTTTTGCCTCACTGTTCAAATAAAGGCATTTGAGGGTGCGATGGATATAGTTCTGGGCCTAGAGTCAGAAAGACATGAATTCAAATCTAGCTTCAGACACTTACTATGTGACCCTAGGCAAGTCACAACCTCTGTTTGTCCCAGTCAGAGAAAATAGCACCTACTTCACAGGGTTGTTGTGAGGATAGAATGAGATATTTATAAGAAACAAAAAAAAAATGCTTTGGCACGGTCCGGGCACATAGTAGGCACCATGTAAATGCTTATTTCTTTCCTTCCCCCAGTCCCACCCTATACTACAAAACTATTAATCTTTTAGACTGTGAGATCCTTGAAGGCAGGAGCTCTGCTTATTTAATCCCCACCTTTTAGCACAACAGCTGAAATATAGTATATTCTTAATAAATGCTTACTCACTTGAATTAAATAAATGCCTTTTTTCTGTTTTTTTCTGTTTTTCATGTTTTTCTAAAATCAATGAACTCATGATTTCTTATAGCACACAATATTCATCAAACAGCTTGTTCAGTCATTCCCCAACTGACATGCATCCCTGTAATTTCCAGCTTTTTTGTCACCACAAAGAGAGCTGGTATAAATATTTTAGAACATACAGGTAGTTTCCTTTTTCCCTAATAATCTTTGGAAATAAAACCTAGTAGTGGTATTGCTTGGGTCAGAGGATATAGGCAATTTAATAACTCTATGGACATAATTTCAGATTGCTCTCCGAAATGATTGAATCAAGTTCATTCAACAGTGAATTAGTGGATCCCAATTTTTCCATATCCCCTGTAACATTTGTCTCTTTTCCCTTCAATCATTTTAGCCAATCGGATAGGTATAAAATGATATCTTAAAGTTGTTTTAATTTGCATTTATCTAATCAATAATGATTTAATACACCTATAAACTATTTTGATTTCTTCATCTGAAAACTGTCTGTTTATATTCTTTGATCATTTATCAACTGGGGAATGACATATTTTTACAGGTTTTGGAAAGTTCTTTATATATTTGAGATATGAGGCCTTAGAGAGACTATGAAAAAATTTTCCCCAGTTTTCTGCTTTGCTTTTGATCTGGGCTATATTTGTTTTATTTGCACATACATATATACATATACATGTATATATGTATAAATTTAATATAATTGAAATTATATTTTATATCTCACTGCTCTCTTGATTATTCATAAATTGTTCACTTTTCTATAAGTCAGATAAATAGTATAGTTCATGTTCTTCAAATTTTTTTGTAATATCTCTTTATATCTAGATCATGTATCCATTTTGAAATTATCTTAGTAAATGGTATAAGATATTGGTCTATGCCCAATTTCTGCCATACTGCTTTCTATTTTTCCTAACAGTTTTTACCAAATAATGAATTCCTTTTCCCCAAACTTAAGTCTTTGTACTTGCCAAATACAAAGTTATTATATTTATTTGCTGCTGTAAATTGCATGTCTATTCTGTTCCATTGATCTACTTTTCTATTTCTTAGCCAGTATCAGATAGTTTTGATAATTACTACCTTCTAATTTAGTTTAAGATCAAATACTGATAAACCTCTCTACTTTGCATTTTTTAATGTGTTCCTTTTATATTCTTGACTTTTTACTCTTCCAAATGAATTTTGTCATTATGTTTTCTAATTCATAAAAATAATTTTTGGTAATTTAATTAGTATATGAAAAACATGTTACATATGCTATCTTATTTGATCTCATTTGAAAGTAAACAAACTTTAGGTCTATTGGATGGGCAGCCCCTTTGCATTAGACTTACACTTTCTGAATTACTCAATATAGTGGGAAACAAGTACAGACTCTGTGCAATCACATTATCCCTTTATTTATTTACTCCTCCAACTGTAAAGACTGAATGAGCTTTCCACTTCTCCCTTTAAGGGTCAGGCTGCTCAGGAACTCTCCCTTTCTAAAATCCTGATCCCCAAACTCTTAGACATAGGTCATCCTTCTAGTAACCTTCAAGGCTAGCTTGGTTTATGAACTCTCCCTTCTCTGCTAAAAAGGCTAGGCTCTGATATTATGCTGCCTGAAAAATTACTACCTTCCCACCTGCTACCCAGGAGCAGGTGGGAACCACCTCAAACTGACTCACGAGAGCCAATTATGAAATTTTCAGCATGATGTCTCAAGTAGTGGCCATGGGGGGAAAGATGGGAGGGGAGAGGGGAAAAAAAGGAAAAAGAGAAATTTACATGATAGCTTTATTATATTTTTAAAAGGAATAACAAGTTGTATATGATAGATTTACAGTTGCATGTGCACTCATCTTTTTTTTTAATTATGCCATGTTAAGGAAATGTTTTATTCCATAAAATAAAAATAAATGTGAAAAAAAATTTCAACATGAGCATTTATACCTCAGAAATCAGGAAATGCTAGTAATCAGGATTTGACTTACCATTTTGTTGATTATCTATGCGATGGGAAATAATAATAAATTTTAAGGTGTATTGTGCATATATACTTTTTGGAGAGCCACTTATTAAATATTTGCCAACAGACTCCTGCTATGCATAAATTCACTTTACCTGTAAGCAAGCATGTGCCTGCCTCTGCCATATGCTTCTATGAGAACTTTAAACACCACTAACTTCATTTGCCTGGGGCCAGAGACAAAGAGGGGCTACTGGGTAGCAATGTGATCCAACCATCAGAATATTTATTAAACACTTGCTATGTGCAAAACAATGTGGATACAAAGCCAAAATATTAAATAGTCCATCCAAATATCATACGTGCCTATTTGTATCCCTTTTGATGATTGCGAATATTCTTTGACTTTTAAAAACACTGTTCAATTAAGTCCTGTGTTAGGTTGAGAAGGATGTGAACAAATCTATTCCTTGAAACCCATAACCCTCACTAGCAGACAGATGTGGACTTGTTTGCATTTGGACACTGTTGGCATGAAATTCAGTTGGAAATGTCTCATTGAATGACAAATGTTAAGCTTGAACTTATTAGAGTTCACATTCCATTATAATGAACTCCAAAAGGCATTCAAAAATTTTTTTTAGTAGAATTGCTAGAAATAGTAAGACTATGACTAAAAAATTACAGCCACACTATTTGCAAAGACTGGCCAAGAATTAGAGGTGACAGCCAGTCTCTAGTGTGAATTGGAAAGTAAAAGATGGTTTCTGAAGCCAGAAGAGGGAAGAACAAGCTTAGTGTGGGGAGTGGAGCCCTAGATAGTATGCCATTAATTAAGAGATACTATATAATGTATTCCTCTCCAGGCTCCATTTTGACCCTCTGGACTTTCTCTACTGGACCCAGATGGCTCTGAAGAAGTAAGTGAGGCTGGTGACTTTGGACAGCCCTGCCTCACTTAAATCCAGTTCACTTGCAAATCAGGGCATTTCTCTCCTGAGATCGTGGTCCTCTTTAAAAACAAAAGACAAATAAGAACAACCACTTTTCTCTATCAAGTCACAAAAGTCTCCTCATCCTGGACGTTCATTTCACTCCTGGATTTCCACATTGGAATCTTATTATGTCCTTGGATCTCCTTTCTCTAATTGGCTAGTTTCTCCTAGAACTCAGGTAGGTATATAGATAACGTGGATTCAATTCCAGACCAAGACACGAAAGTGTTATTGAAATAAAGCAAATCACATGATTCTTTTTGGTTTCATATTACATATTTTAAAAAAGTCATGTTTACACTATCCCACAGTCTATTAAGTGTGCAATTGTATTGTCCCTAAAAATGTACATGCCTTAATTAAAAAAAAAATACTTTATTGCTAAAAAATGTGAACTATCCTCTGAGCGTTCAGTAAGTTGTAATCTCTTGCTAGGAAAGGGTGGTGGTTGCTGAAGGTAGGGGCAGCTGTGGCAGTTTTTTAAAATAAGACAACAATGAAGTTTGCCACATGGATTAACTCTTTCTTTCACTTGAATTCTTATAGTCCGTTGTAGGGTTATTAGTTGACCTAATTTCAATATTGTTGTGTCTCAGGGAACAGAGAAGCCTGAAGAGAAGAAGAGGGATGGCAAATGGCTGGTCAATAGAGCAATGAGAACCCACACAGCAATTCATTGATTAAATTTGTCACCTTATATAGGAGCAATCTGTGGCATCCCAAAACACTTACAATAGTAACAGCAAAGATTGGTGATCAGAAATCACCACAGCAGAATAATATATTCTATATGTAATAATAATGAAAAAGGCTTGAAGTATTGTGAAAATTATCAATATGTGACACAGAGACACCATGTGAGCACATACTGTTGGAAAAATGGTGCGCCCGTAGACTTACTCAACACAGCATTGCCACTGCCTTCAATTTGTAAAAAACACAGTATCTGCAAAAGCTAGTCCTATATTCACTTCTTTGCAGGCTTCTCTCCAGACTCTTTGGACTTTCTGTACCAAGCCCTAACCTTTCTTTTTCCTCCCTCTTTATAGATCCCTTTCAAATGTTTTTTTTGTTTGTTTGTTTTTTACATCATTAAAATTTAAGCTCCATTAGGGCAGGAGCTGTTTTCCTTTCAGCTTCTATTTGTATTTCCAATGTTTGGCACATATGTTTCGCCATTCAGTAGCCATTCAGTAGTATCTGACTCACCTAGGTTCCTTGAACTATAGGCATGCCAGTACAATTCATGGGTTTTTCTTGGCAGATAATGAAGTGGTTTATTACTTCCTTCTCTAGTAGATTAAGGCAAACAGAGGTTAAGTGACTTGACCAGAGTCACATAGCTAATAAATGTTTGAGGTCACATATGAACTCAGGTCTTTCTTACTCAGGTCCAGTGCTCTATCCACTTGGGCATGGCTTGGCATCTAAAAAGCCCTTGATAAATGCCTATAGACTGCTGATTATTGCTAACTAGCTGATGAAGAAATTTGTACTTAAGTTTAGTTAGATATCTGAGGCCAGTCTATAGGGAACAAATTTCTCCTCCAATGCAGACCAAGGTCAGTAGGAGCAATAAAGTGGATTGTAGTGAATTACGAGTCCTTCGAAGGCAGAAAATATATCATATACATTTTTCTTCTCTGATTTTATAGTACCAAACTCAGGACTTTGTCCATAGTAAATACTCAGTAAACCTTTACTGAAGGAATAAATGAATGAAGGGAAGTTTGGAAAGGAGCAACACTCTTTAGATGACAGCAGGGTCTTGGGATATGGAGGAACAAAGGTAATTGCTGGCTATATTTATCTCCTGATGCCCCCACATGGATGATTACGTAACAGATTTTCTATGAGTGCTCAGGGAAAGAGGCCCCATATTCACAGGGCAGTGGGGAGATGTCACAAGTCATTAAGCGGTGACTGTCTGTAACATGGAGAATGTACTTTTCAGTTAGGTATTCTGGGGCAGAGGGGCTGTGGAGCTATGGAACTGTGGGAGTAGAAAGGAAACCAATGATAAGAGTGACCTAATGACCCAGAGGTGAGGAGAGCCTGAGGCAGGGATTCCCCTCTGAGGTCAGTCTATTTATTCTTTAATCTCAGAGGCATTTTTTCCTTTTTTCTTTCTTTGGTTGTTTTTATTTCATGTCTTTTGCTTTATTTTCTTTTCCCCTATTTTCTCTTAAATCCCTTCCCTTCTCTTCCTTTCCATTCCCTCTTCTCCCTTTCATATCCCTTCCCTTCTGACCCCTTCCCATTGCATTCCTTCCTTTCTCTTCCTCCCCTTCCCCTTTTCACCCTTTCCTGCCCTTTCTCTTTGCACCCCTTCCTCTTTCATCTTTTCCCTTCTCTCCCCTTCATACTAGCCCTAAATTCTTACTTCTCCCTTGCCCCCCCTCCTCTTTCTCACAGCTTGAAGTAGGAAAGCAGGCATTTCCCTAAAACCTGACTGTTCCTTTGATGGTGGTGGCTTTGAAGGTTTAAGATGACAGGAAGTTGTCACAGTGGGTAGAATGCAGGACTTGAAGTTAGCTTGGTCTGACTTCAAATCTAGCCTCAGACCCTGAGTAGCTTTGTGGTGACCTTAGGTAAATCATTTAACCTGCCTTATATAGCACATCTATAAAATGGAAATAATAACAGCATTTACCTCCCAGCATTTACTTAACTACCATTGTTCTGAGGGTAAAATGAGGAAATATTTGTAAAGTGCTTTGCAAATCTTAAATCACTATATAAATGCTAGTTATTATAATTTCCTGTCCCATCCCTCCTCTTCCTTTCTTCCTTTTTTCTCTTATTTCCTCCCCTTTTCTCTGCTCTCCTTTCCTTTCATCCCCTTCTCTCTTTTTTTCTTTCTTCTCATAGTTTAGAGTATGAAAGCAAGGCTTCCCTTAACATTTTTTCTGGTTGTCGTGGTTTTGATGTTTCAAATATCACTTTTTTTTTTCAGAATTGCTATGGGAATTGTGCTGAAATAGGAGGAAAGAATGCCAACAGAATTTGGAGAAGAGAAAGACTTTTAACTTAGCCCAGTACCCAGGACATATTAGATGTTTAACTAAATGATAGCTAGGCCTCTATCAGTTAATATGTAACATCTATTAAATATGGATATTTATGTTCACTCATAATCCATAATAGTGTGGTACCTTATGTCTTTCTTCCTTGGCTCGATTCTTGTTGCCTTTGTAGTCCCTCAGAGATCAGCTTCAGAGAGAAGTAATACAATCTTCAAGTGCAAAAATGGACATAGTATGTGCTCGTACAGGTTTTTCTGTCATATTAATGAATAGGTAGGCTCTCCATCAGTCACTTCAGCTTTGGTCATTAGAGTTATATACTTATTGGTTGGGGCTACTGTTCATTTTCTTTTTGTGTTGCCAGAACTTAGCACAATGGAAATAATCAGGCTGAGGCAAATACTCAGTCCCATGATCTGTGCCCTTCTTATATTCTTCCAGTGAGTGAGCTCCTGGGGTGAGGGGATGTTCTTCTATTTTATGCTTCTATCTTAAGAAACTTGTATCTTAAGAAACTTATGGTAGCTTGCACTCTATAGATGTTTAATACGTGAATGAAATGAATTGATAACGATCAGGGCAAGGGTTAGAATCAGACGAATATAAGATCCGTTTTGATGAATTTGTTGATCTTATAATTGTACAATGAAGGAAATGGGTTGGAATTAATGAAGGCTGTTCTTATGTAACTCCCTAGACTTTTTATGCTGAATAAATATGGACTTTTATAGCTAATCTCACAACCTCCCCAATGTAGAATCATGTTACCAAAACTGTCAGTATACAAACATGAATCTCAAGAGAAAAAAATAACATGTCCAAGATCAGATCACTCAGGCAATAAGCGTGATAGATGGAATTTGAATTCAGGTCAGGGCTGCTAGTTGAGAAGAAAGGCATTGCTCTTACTGCTCTAATACATCCAGAAAAATAGAGACCCACAAGACCTGACTGTGTGCTTTTCTCTTACAGCCTAGGGTCCTATAGATCGTATCTTCTACCTTGCTTCTATGGTTCAATCACATAAGTAGTAAATTATCAGAGGTAGAATTTTTGTGTGATACTGAGCCCAATACTTTTTCCACTTTATTGAGCTTCATTTATTCCTTTATAAGTATATATTTATATTATACTTAGTAAAGTATATATATATATTTATATTTATTAAGGCACAATAGTTATTCATTCAAACAACTTATAGTTTAGATTTCATATCCTATGTATATTGAGAAAGTCCTAGAGACAGAACTGAAATTAGTTTTAAATTTAATTTATCATTTCACTTTAAAAATAAGCAAATATGGAATGGAATACTACAGTGCTGTAAGAAATGATGAGCAGGTAGATTTTAGAAAAGTAAAAAAAAAGCCTTGAATGAAATATTAAGGAGTAAAATGAGTAGAATCAAGAGAACTTTGTACACAGTAACAGCAATATTGCTTGAAGAACAACTGTAAATGACTAAGTTATTCTGAGTATATGAATACTCCAATCAGCTACAAAGGATCCATGAAGGAAGATGCTAAATATCTCTTGAGAAACAACTGATAAAATAGAAGTATATACATAGTATGGTTTTACATATAACTAGTTATTTATATCTATATGAATCTCTTTTTCTCTCTCTCAAATGGCAGCCTTCTCTCGTGTGAGGTGGGGAGGGAGGGAGGAAGACAGTGTGGAACTTAAAACGCAACAAAAATACATAAAATTAAATTTTTTAAAAAATGTTAAAAAGGAACCAAATATAATTTGGTATTTTTAAAAAAATCTTTATGTGCTGACAAAAGAATTATTCCAGGAAATTTTACGACCACAACTTCAAGTAAAACCCATCAGTTTGATCTGTCAACACAGCAATGTAATTAGGGGCCAATACTTTCAGGTGTCTACAGATTGTATCCTAATCCAGACAAAATGCTTTGATATGTATGATAATGATCTTAGCCCATATTTATTTGCCATTTTCATCTTCATTACTTCATTAAATGTTCACAACAACTCTATAACATTATAAAAGCAGCAAGAATTATCATCTCTACTTTATCTATCAGAACACTCAAGTTCGAACAACATTTTATTACGTGTCTACAATATGCCAGGCATGGTGCTAAACACTGAGACTACAAAGAAAAATGAAATCGGCCCCTGATTTCAAGAAGCTCACAATCTAATGTATAAAGACAACAAGCAAAGAACAAAAGTTATATACATACTTACATATTAGCACGTATGAAATATAGGAGCTAACCAATTATGCTATTCATAACAAAATTATGCACATATATCTATGGATATGGATGTCTATGTCTATCCAGGAGAAAGAGCTAACCAATTATTGTATATGTAATAAAAATTATACACACATATTTATCTGTCTATATCTATGTCTGTCTAGCTATCTCTTTCTGTCTGTCTGTCTATCTATCTGTATTTGTCTTTCTGTCTATGATAAATTCAAGTTAGGGAAGACACTAATAGATAAATGAGTTGCTCTACGTATATTAAGTGATTGAATGGGGACTCAGATCAAATTTTCTCACCAAGTCTGGTGCCCTTTCCGTAAATTACACTGCCTTTTTTTTGAAAGTGTAATGAAATTAAAAGGGTCAATCACCTGCTTGATTCATTTAATAGGTATTTTTAGGACTGAATGTCCACATGGAATTATGTCAGGTGCGCATAGCCAGGCAAGTGAAATAGAAGACCTAGTAAGTGCTTTTGGAGATCTTCCCTCTAGTCAAAAAGACAAGATGAATGCCCATGAAAGAAGAGACGCTAATAACTGACATTTATACTAGAAGGATCTGTGACTTCAAAAGATTGGGGAACTCCTCCACCAAGCTGGTCCTACGAAGTATCTTGAGACAAGAAGTTAAGTGACTTGATCACAGGACTAGTAAAACTCATAGGTGAGATTAGAACCGGTCTAAAGAACCCACAGCAACATTCTATCCACTAAATGGTATGGTCTAATTAATAGTCTCTTATGGATGGGGAAATTTGCAGCTCAGAGATGAGGGGATTTGTCCATGATCATACAACCAGTAAATGTAGCTGACTTCTATAGTCCTTAAGGTTCATAAGAGCACTTAATATACATTTATCTCATTTGATCCTCAGAACAAGTGGATCGTTATAAGTACTTTATCCTCATTCTACTGATGAAGAAATAGAGATTGAGAGACGGTAATGAAGTATGGGATATCATGGTGTGTGTGTGTGTGTGTGTGTGTGTGTGTGTGTGTGCGTGTAAACTGGAAAAGTACAAAGCAGATGAATTTGAATGTCTAGACTTAGCATAAGCCATCTGGACAGGTTTAACTCAACCTAGATCCTGGAATCTAGACAGGAAATGGCTAGTTGATTTCCCTTCCTAGAAAGCAGAATGGCCAACAGAGTTCAAGAAAGAAAGCAATTTATCCTTTAGAGTCTCTGAACTTTGATAACCACACTGCTTCTCTGACAAGAACATTCCCCTGATTCCTTCTCTAACTCTTTTCCCTCTCTATATTGGGGTTGCCCAAAAGAAGAATATGGATCAAGCAAAGTGTGATTCTTGAAAAAAAAATCAAACACTTTTGGAAAAGTATAAAGGGATATTCAAATTACAAAATATATTTCTTTTGAATTATAAATGGATCTGTACCTAAGTAATACCAAAATAAGTGGTTGAGATGTGTAAAAAATCCTCTTTGCCTGTTTACTGTCCATGTATGTTAAGGATTTCTAAAGAGGATTGTTGTTTGGCTGAATCTAGGCTTTAAAAAATGTCAATCTATTCAAATTGATTCTGTCAATAGAAATTTTATAAAATTGCCTGTTGATGATATCCAGATGAACCCTTGGCTCCACAGGGTCTTGGTCACATGACAGCAAGATTTTTATTTTTTCCAAAGAGTTTAATAATCACTTTATGTGGAAAAGTGACTATGGCAATAAGATGTTCATTTTCCTTATTTTGCCAGTTTATTAATGTATTCTTTAATTACATTTTTCTTCATCTAACCTTTTTTTTTCTGAGATACATGTATATAAGAATGTAACAAGATTTGGAGTTTCACCTCAAGTGTTTTATTCTTCATTCTCTTGGAAGTACTACTGCAGTAAGTAGTGACTGTATTTGCAATTTTTCTTTAATGACCATAGAGTCAGTAGACATGAGTGCTTAGTATTCTTGTTTCAGTTCTATTTGTAAATAGCAGTATGACCTTGGACAAGTCATTTAACATCCCTGGGCCTCAGTTTCTTCACTTATAAAACAAAGCGCTATGTTGAATATTCTATAAGGTCAAGTAGTGTACTGGAAAATTTTAACCAAAAAAATCTCCCTAAAAAAAGAAAGACACAGTTTTAAGCTGAACCTGCATTATTAATATTTTCACCACCATTTTAAATTGACAATGAATACAGCAAGACATCAAGACTTGATTGTAGCATTTGATAATTTTGTAAGCAGCATATTGTTGGATTATGGCTTTTAATCCATTCTGCTATCCGTCTCCGTTTTATGGGAGAATTCATTCCATTCACATTCACAGTTATGATTACAATCTGTGTATTTCCCTCCATCTTCTTTCCCACCATTTGTGCTTTTAGCTCTGCTGTCTCCCTTCCCCTCCTCACTAGTATTTACTTTTCACCACCTCCTCTTGCCGCCTTCCCCTCTTTCTTTTAGCCCCCCTCCCTTTTACTCCCCTTTACTCTTATTGCTTCTTCCCTCCCTTTTGCCTCCCTCCCCTTTCTTCCCTCTTCCCCTCCCACTGCTTATAGAGCTAGTTAGGATTTTCTACTTAAGTTTATTGTTCCGTCCTTTAAACAAATCCGATGAGAGTACCTCTCACATAATGCTCATCTCCCTCCCCTCTTTCCCTCTACTATGATTTTGTACTTCTTCTTGTGATGTAATTTGCCATTTCCTGCTTCCTCCTTTTCACACCTCCTATTACACTCCCTTCTCATACTTAAATCACATTTTTTATCATGATATCATTTACTTTATATCCGTTCCCCCTATGCTTATCCCTTTTATATTTCTTAATAGACGCACAGTTCTTGAGATAAACAGATAACATCTTCCCTTATAGGGAGGTGAACTACTTGCCCTCATTGAGTAGCAAGTTGTTCCCCCCCCCCACACTGTTTACCTTTTTATGATTCTCTTGAGACCTGCATTTGAAGATCGAATTGTCTATTAAGTTCTGGTGTTTTGGTCAGGAAACTCTGGAAATCCCTTACTTCGTTGAATGACTTTCTCCTTGCCTGAAATGTTATGCTGAACTTTGCTGGGTAGTTGATCCTTGGTTGCAGTCCCAGCTCCTTTGCCTTACGGAATATTGGGTTCCAATTCTTTCGATCTTTTAATGTAGAAGCTGCAAGGTCCTGTGTAATCCTGATTGTATCCCCTTGATATTTAAATTGTTTCTTTCTGGCTGCTTGTAATATTTTTTCCTTCACTTGATAGCTCTGGAATTTGGCAACTATATTTCTTGGGGTTTTGAGTTTGGGGTCTCTTTCAGGAGGGGAACGGTGGATTCTTTCGATGACTATTTTGCCCTCTGAATCTAGTACTTCTGGGCAGTTTTCCTTGATGATTTCCTGGAAGATATTGTCCAGGCTCTTTTCTCCATCCTGGGTTTCTGGCAGGCCAATAATTCTTAAGTTTTCCCTTCTGGATCTATTTTCCAGGTCAGTTGTTTTTCCAATTAGATATTTTACATTTTCTTCTATCTTTTCATTCTTTAGATTTTGTTTGACTGATTCTTGCTGTCTCATTGAGTCGTTAGTTTCTACTTGCCCAATTCTAATCTTCATCACATTGTTTTCTTCTGTTAACTTTTGTATCTCTTTTTCCATCTGCCCAATTTTTCCTTTTAATAAGCTATTTTCTCCAGTTAATTTTTGTACTTCCTTTTCCATTTGGCCTTTCAGGAATTTATTTTCTCCAGCTAATTTTTGTACTTCCTTTTCCATTTGGCCTTTCAGGAATTTATTTTCTCCAGTTAATTTTTGAACTTCTTTTTCCATTTGTTCAATTTTCCTTTTCAGGGAGATGTTCTCATCAGTGAATTCTTTCTTAATAATTTTAAAATCATTGGCCAGTTTATCTTCTATTTCCTTCTTCAGCTGTTCCAGGAGAGCTGCTTGTACTTGCGAGTAGTTCATAGTCCCTTCTGAAGTTTCAGATGGAAGTACAGTCTCAGCTGTGACCTCTTTGGGGCTTGTGTTTTGGTCCTTATCCCCATAGAAAGATTCTATGGTTCTTTCGGCCCTCTTCTTTTTCCTATTCATGATTTTGATTGAGTGTTGTGGCTTCTGGTTCTCTCAGTCAGAAGCTGGAGAACTTTTTGGTGAGCTGATGTGTGAAAAAGCTAAAAGCAGGTATTTGTTTGGTGTTTCCCTGATCAGCCCTGGGTTTAGCTTGTTAAGTGTGGGGGTGTGGTCTGGTCCCAGGAGATCTCAGATGAATTGAGGCAAAGTCAGCTCAGGGGCTGGTAATCCCAGCTGCCCTATTGTCTTTCTGATTCCCCTGGACAGCTGAGGCACGCCTAGATGCTAATGCGTGTTCCCAACCCTCCTGGGGCTCCTCTCCTGGTGCTGAGGCTTGCCTGGGTCCTAGTGCGAATTTTCCCTGCCCTGGGTCCTCTGTCCTTCCGGTTTGCCTCTGCCACCATATGAGGAATCCCCCTTAGCTATTTTCCTCGTCTCAGGTGTTATGAGACTATTGGTCTCCTTCTTCTAATTCTACTGATCTGGGATTTTTCTGGGGAGATATTTTATGGTTCTTTCACGGTCATCAAGGGGGAAGGAGCGAGCATTAGCTGATTACACCGCCATCCTGGCTCCCGGAAGTTCAAGTAAGTGACTCACCGGAGTTTGATCTTCGGGCTGAAGGTCCCAGGAGCTGCTGCGCTGATATCGGGCGCTCCGAGGCTCTCACTGACTCGGTTGGGCTTGTCTCCCGCCCCGGGTGCCGCTCCTCTGGTTCCACCCGCCACTCAGGTTTCTCGGATCTCCTCCGCTCCGCTGCACTGGCCGTGCTGCGCTGGCCACGCTGCGCTGTGCGCTGTGGGCTCACCCCCCGCGGATCAGATCCTTCCCGTGGACCTTCCAGCCCCACCTGAGCTCCGAATCTGTCACCGTCTGTCTCCCACTCGATTCTGCACCTCCAAAATTTGGTCAGATTCTCCTTTCAGAGGTACCTGGAGAAATTTGTCTCAGAGCTCAGGTGAGTAGCTGCTCTCACTCCTCCATCTTGGCTCCGCCCCCCAGCATTTGATAATTTTGAAGGTGTAAATGCTTACACTGAAAATTTAACAATTAACTCAGGAGCCAATTTAAGCTGGTGTTAGCATTGCACTGAAAAAAGTCTCTTTTAGATGAAGTTTTCCATGATTTCTAAATAGAAAAACAATGGTGAAGGGTAAAGAGGGCTAGGTAAACTCAGGTCCTGGAGAATGTCCAAGTGGACATCTACTCCGCAGATGTCTATAAACTAAGACTATTGTTACAATGACAATAACTTAAAGCTCTAATTAGAAATTCTGCCAACCTGGGCAAATTCACTTAGGGAAGGATGACTTTTCTGAGACTACGTTTCCAAAAACCTTCCTTCCTTAATGTTTCCAATCCTATTGGTAACATTTCCTGTGAGAGATCAATCAAAACCAAAGAAAACTCTCACCTGATTACCTCTGAGAGAGGTTAGGGGGAACAGAACACTACTCGTTTCTCCTGTACCAGCTGTTTCCTTGAGCCCTGACCAGTTTCCTGATGTTCAGTTGTGAGTGTGGAGAGGAAAATTAAACATGCCTATTTATTTCATCCCAGGAATAATTCTAGGAAAAATAGCATAACACATATTTTGCATAATGTATAGTTGTTTTTAATAGGATTTAATTTTATATTTTCTCCTAGAATCTGAAAGGTATTAATTTTTATGCACTTATTTTCTGTTGTACTAATTTATTGAAATTTAATTTCTTTTCCAATTCTCTGGGTTGTTTCATTAATTAAATAATCATATCAAACATATAGGAATGATTTTGTCTCCTTATATATTCACATATAATATATATTCATATCTATATTCATATTTTAAATATCTTTCTCCTTTTTTATTACTTTTGTTAGAATTTCTAGGATGATGTCAAAGAAAAATTGAAGGGAGCATTCTTGTTTCCCTCTCATATTTACTAGGGAAACTTCTAGTGTTTCCCTATTGAATAATGATGCTAGCTTTGAGTTTTAGATATACTTCTTTTTATCATGTTAAAAAATAAAGATCTTTCTCTGCCTATACTTTGAAAGGTTTTCCACATAAATGAATGTTGTACTTGGTCAAAGGTTTTTTTTTTTATGAATCTAATGATATAATCAAAATTATAATTGACAAAAGTGAAATGGAAATAACGGGATTAGCAAAGAACTACTTAGGGCTAAGGAAGAAAGAGGAAGGAAAGTTAGAATTTTTTATTACTAAAATTATATAATTATTTTTTTGCTTAGTTGATATGGATAATGTTATTGATATATTCCTTTTTTCCTCCCAACCTCTTCATGTTCTCTCCTCAGAAAAAATATGCTGATATGAGTGAACCTTCTATTTGTTTTGTATTAGACGTGATTTTATCAGTATAAGAAACTCCTAAAAAATATATTCTTCTGTAATGCAGATGCTCACCTTTTCTGAAACTTAAGAGAATTTCCTTTGACCCTGAGAGATTGATTTGTTCAGTCAGGGTAACACGGGCAATATGTATTCAGAGATAGGATTTGAATCTATGCTTTCCTGAGTTTAGAGACTATTCATCTCTCCTCCACACACTATGCTTCACTGCCTCATACATTACTTGGAATTTAAAAGGATGTGGAAAATTACTCTTTTAACTCTTTTTTCAAATCTTAAGCATGAATTTTTTACTCCCATCTCCCTCAGGAAAAAGAAGGAAAGGAAAGGAAAGGAAAGGAAAGGAAAGGAAAGGAAAGGAAAGGAAAGGAAAGGAAAGGAAAGGAAAGGAAAGGAAAGGAAAAAGAATAGATTTTCTATATCACATGAAATATTCTTTTCAGTTAAAGGGTATTCAGATGAATCTGGGGAGAAGGGTCTGGACACTCCAAATGTGGTCTAAAATTCATGTGCTTCCATGAGGTCAGCAAAACAACCAACAGGAGAACATTCTTCTCTTCAACTTGATCCCATGCTTCTTGTCTTGTATGGAGCCTTTCTTTCTTTCTTTTTTTTTTTTTTAGAGATTTCTGAAAGTGACACTTTATAAACATAATTTTAGCATTGTAACTCAGAAAAGAGAAACTTTTATCCCATAATTAACAGTTATAAAATAACATCAATAGTTATAAAACAAATTAAGCTTTTTTCATTTAAATATAACTTGGGGATAAAATTACTCTGAGCACTATATAATGCCTGCTAAAATGGTACACCAACAAATTACAATACATACAAAGGGAAAAAAAGTAGAAGTAAAAAAAGTGAAATTTCTTTCATGTTGTGGAACAAAGACCTGAAACAACTGATTCAACCAGGGACACTCTTAGCTCCAATCCATGCATGATAACTTGCGGCTTCTTTAAAACACTTTCCATGACGTCTTGCTTATCAAGAGTTACAGGCTCTTCAGTTTCAGGCACGGCTTCATTTTCAGCAGAACCTAGAACATAACCATCAACTGATGAAACATCGAAGCAAAACAAGTCTCGCTTATAATCAAGATGTCTGGGTGTACATCTGTATATTTGGCCAATATTCAGTGAATATCCATTACAACTCAAAGTCTCAATCATGCAGCCGTATTCATTTTTTCTAGTGGATAGCTTCTGCTCCTTATCCACATAAACATTAGGTGAGCCTGCGTTCAGAAGATGCAGTTGCCGTCAAAGTCTGTGCCCTCCCAGCTCATGGAGTCCCCCAGGGGCCGCTGGCAGCGAGA
This sequence comes from Bettongia penicillata ogilbyi, assembly GCA_023548195.1. Lineage (NCBI taxonomy): Eukaryota > Metazoa > Chordata > Mammalia > Diprotodontia > Potoroidae > Bettongia > Bettongia penicillata. The sequence goes on along the minus strand of JAJHZJ010000602.1, from coordinate 336,450 downwards.
GCACAGGCACACGCACGGCATCTCCTGCCGCCGCGCATCCAGGTCACTGCCAGTTCCGGGGCCGTTAATGACCTTGGACTGCTTCTGCATACACCGCAGGACGTCCTTCTCCGTGACATGTCGGGCTTTTAGCTTCTGAATGTGTAAGGACCTTTGCAAGGTAGTCTCCAAGGGATCCGATTCCGCCATTGCTTTCAAACGGCCCGCTCGCCCGCTGCCAAGGAGCGGGGCCGTACGGAGCCTTTCTAATCCAGACCCGGACCTTGCTTTTCTCTATCTCCCGATCACCTTTTCTGTGCTTCCTAGTATTGACCCTGATCAGGTACTGTCTCCGGTTTTTGGTCCTTACAGTCTTTAATTTGTCCTCCTGATCGCTGAATTGTATTCTCCTTGCGTGATATTGTTGACCTTAACTAGCACAGAAATTTCTCAGTTGCCCTATCTCTTACCAGCAAAAGGGGAGGTATCAGCTGACATCAGAGAACTCAGTCAAATGGAGTTTTCATGTGACTCTGATTAGGGCATCACTTGGGAGCCAGGCTAGGATACCAGTGTACCAGGATACCAGTAATATCAATGACCCTAGGTCATAACCCACATTCTTTAGAGCTAAGAGGGAACTTAAAGATCACTTGAAATGTAAGCTCCTTCAGGGCAGAGAATATTTTGCCTTTCTTTATATCCCTAGTCCCTGGCACAGGCCTGGTATATAGTAAGTCCTCAATAGATGTGTGTTGACTGACTGATTGACATTTAGTCCAACCCTATCATTTTACAGAGTAAAAAATTGAAAACCTTGGAGGTTAGGTGATTTGTTCAGGATGACGTAGGTTCTCATAGAAATGAAATCCACAAAACCCTATATAAGGATCCTTGCCTGTCACATATTAACTTGGAAAATCGCATGCTTACATGTTTCTTTTTTAATTAATATATCAACACAATAAAATCAGATAAAAACCACATTTTAATCTAGTTAGAGTCACATATACGAGTGTTTTTGGCCATATATTTGACACCTCTGCTAGCGTCAGAAATAATTACTACCATTAATGGTAGTACAGCTAGAATTGAATCCAAACCCTCTGGCTTCAAATCCAGTGCCCTTCTATTACAATATACAGTGAAGCATGTGTCCTTTTAAATAAAAGCCTGTTGTAGTCCAGCTGAAATAGCAGTGGACTTAAAATCTTTTGCTCATATTCTCCTATGGTGCATATTAACTATATGACTTTTAGATTTGCTTCTATTTCAGTTGTCTATTCTACCAGACAAAGATCATAAAATCTACCATTGGAATAACACTTTAAAGACTTCAGTCACATTTGGGGGTTGGGAATCCCCAATGGGAAACATTTGGGAGGAAATGGAGAAGTTCCACGTGAAAATCAGCCGAGGGACACATGGAAAAGAATCTAGGACTTGGGGTCCTGTATATCTGAGCTCCATTCTTGCTTTAGAAACTTACTTGCTATGTGACCCCGGGCAAGTAAGTCACTTAACTTCTGTCTGCCTCAGTTTTTTCATCTGTAAAATAAGGATGATGATAGCCCTTACCTCCCAGGTTTGTTATGAGGATCAAATGAGAGCACCTACAAAGTGCTTTGTGAGTCTTAAGGAACTATATAAATGCTGGCAATCATTATTTTGATTGGCTTTAAGATGGGCTGGCAGGGATGGGTTATAATCTGTATTGCCAGAGGGATTTATAAAAATCACTGATTCACTTGAGTATTTTTAAAGATCATAAAATATGTATTTTATCTCATCTGATCCTCAAAACTTACTGAGGTCTGTGCTACAAGTGTCAATATCTCCATTTTACAAATGAGGAAACTGAGACTTAGGGAATCACATAGATAATAAATTTTGTATTTCAACCCGTGTTCTTGATTCCAAACCTAGTGGTAGTCTACTATACCACCTTCCAGAGCACTGTGAGAAAGACACTTTGTAAATTACAAAGTATAGACAAAGGTGAACCTTTGTCATTACTATTTTCAATAAAGATCATTTGCTAATGGATTCAAAGAAAGAATAAATGTTAGAAAGGCTAATAGGCAGTTTGGAATCATGGCCACTAGGTGGGGTATTGCAGTATATTAGAATCCTATCTCCTTGGCAACAAGCTTTCTTTGTATGCACAATCATCTTCTGATACTATTTTTTCCTGTTAAATTGCAAAAGAAGTATTCAAGGAAATAAGCTGTAAAGTTGGGCTATTTGGTCCAGTCATTTTTTTTTTAAAGAAATATATCTTTAATTTGCCTCAAGGAGCAGAAAGGAGAAAGGCGGGTTTTTCTTGAATAGAAAAGGAATTCTAACTGTATGGCTAATGATGGCTTTCACATAATAAAGAAGAAATCCATTGTGAAAAGTGCCAGGATACAAAAAATAACTTAGGAAATAATAATCAGTAGTTATGAGTGACCACCCAGATGGCCATTGCTTGTGGGGGCTACTCCTTACCAAGATTTACCTCTCTTGGAGAAAGGTGATGGCTTGTTAAAATAGCCTAGATCCAGAGGTTTCCTGAATGTCTTTTATAAAAGAGCTCATCAGACAATGAGACCATTATGTGAGAAGGTTTTAATGAACTATTTCCAGAAAAGTTAGGGAGTTCTTCTGCCAGAAATAAGTCTGAAAATGAGGCTTTTTTTTTCCTCAGTGATATATCAAGAACTGGGTATGGCAGACATTTTAGGAAAAGGAGTCTTTAGCTTTTTAAGGAAGTGCCCTGGTACTCAGTATGAGCATTGCCAGAGGGCCAACATGAAAATCACATTCATTAAGGCTAGGCATGCTAATTACATCTCAGACAAAATGATTCAGCCCTTGTCTTTCCTCCCTAGGAAAGGCAAAAAGCTAACCATTCTTAGGTTTCATAATAGATTCAGGGAATAAGCACAAGTTGATTACTATTTGTTGTCAGTTTATAGTACCTCAAAGGTATTCCTAAACAGTATTGAAGGGTGTATTAATTCTTTTCTTACAGAGAAGGATGGAGGAGTTATAGCAAATAATAGGATTTAGAGTTGGAAAGCCATCTAGATCACTCCCCTACCTCCATTTTGTAGAGGCAGTTAGGTAGTGCAGTGGATAGAACCCTGGGTCTGGAGTCAGGAAGGCCTGAATTCAGATCCAGCCTCAGATACTAGCTGTGGGACCCTGGGCAAGTCACCTAACCACTTTCTGCCTCACTTTCCTCCCAGTGTTGTTGCAAGGATCAAATAGATAACCTTTGTAAAGTGCTTTTGCAAACCTTTTAAAGTAAGCCGCATGGAAATGATAATGATAATAAGATATTATTATTACATGAGATAACTCAATTTGAGAAGTAAAATTGGGTAGCTAGGAGAAAAAAAGTAGAGTTAGAATTTGAAACCAAACCCTGAATTCTTACATCAAGTGTTTTGGCAATGAAGGACAAACACAACATTATTATGAAGAGTACTGTTAAGGACCATAGCTCCCATCTGTCTACAGCTTTGGAGGGTATCAAGTGCTTTTGAGGTTGCAAATGAAGTCCAAGCCCCAGTGAAGTGTGCTCCCTCCCACCATATTCCTTGGGAACCTCAGTCTGGTTGACAAGGTCACCAACCACCGAACCAATCATGGACAAGCTCCTATGAGTAAGAACAGAGCTACTATCAGGACATTGATTACAGTCCAAACTTGTGCTTCCTAACCCTGTGGGCTGGCCTGGTTTCTGTAGCAAATCCTCTCCGATTTCCTCTCATTTTGCCAATCTCTGTGCAAGGGAAGCACCTGGAAACAACAAAATAGAGCTTTGACTCGGTCAAAGCAGGAATATCCAGTGTGTGATTTTCTGAAGTCATCTAAGCACTGAATGGATATTAAGACCTCCTGGGAAAGTACTTGATTTAGCTTTGGCCAGATGTGTTTGATCAAATGCCTGGGAGTGGAGAAGAGAGGTAAAGAGAAAGAGAGGAAGGGGGGGAGGGAGGAAGACAGAGAGGGAGATTGAGAGAGAGAGAGAAGAGAGGTGGAGAAAGACACAGAGAGGACAGAGGAGAGATGGAGAGATGCAGAGAAAGAGAGAGATAGACAGAGACAGAGGCAGAGAGAGAGAAAGATAGAGAGACAGAGAGAGACAGAGAGAGAGAGACAGAGACAGAGAGAGAGAGACAGAGAGAGAGAGAGGAGAGACAGAGACACAGAGAGAGACATAGAGAGACAGAGAGAGAGACAGAGAGAGAGAAAGAGTGAGAGATAGAGAGGGACAGAGAGAGAGCACAAATCTAAGTGATCTTTCAAGGTTATTAGTTTAAAATTTATGTTTATTTTTATTTAAAAGCCATTCGGGCAAGATTCTTGAACAAGGAGTTCAGATAGGCATTGAATAAATATTTGAATTTTGAGGGAGCTTGTGCAAACCTTTCAAACTTTAACATTGGTCCCTCTTTAATTAGACACACCATAAAGTAGAGAACCAGCATTTAGAAAAGTCAGCACATGTTGAAACTTTGGCATTACACTGGTTGCCAAATCTGTTTTATTAGGAATGTCTTATCCTTCTCTGAATACAAACTAGATGTCTTTTGCTGCCTGGTACATGGTATTTTTGAAACTCTTTTAGCAAGTGAACACATCATTTCCACTCTAGAAACGCATGTCCATATTTGAATATTTCATAGAAATAGGCATTCTACTCAGTTCTTTCTGTTCAAGTTATTATTCCCATGGGTCACTTCCCTTCATTGTGTTAAGTACAGCCATGAATCTCAAGCTAGATCACTAGTATTTGTATAGGGACCTGAGGGGACCTCACAGAGTGAGAGACCATTAATGTGTCTGATGCCAATTTCAATAATCTCATTACCATAATTAAAAATCAAAACTTCCATTTGAGGTTAAATCAGAGGTTTTTTCTTTCCTGGCTTGGTTGAGAGTATAGAAAATACAAAGCCACAAAGGTTTCCTTTACCCACCCCACTACTTCTTTCGCCAGCTACCTCTAATTACTAACCCACACTAGTTTTTCAAGGAGTCATTGCTTATGTCGGCCATTCCAGAAAAGTTCCCAAAGAAGCTAATTATGCTGAAAATTCAAAACCACCATATTTTCAGTGGGTTGTATATATTTGGCAAAAAGTAGTATGCCATTGCTGATGTAAATTAAATCTAAAGGATTCTTTGCCATTTGTTTCTACTTTAGGGATTTAATTGAAATCTAGAAGTGCCTGGGGAGTTACTAAACTTGACTCATTAAGAACCCTAGACAATACCCAACTTTATGATTTCTGCCCATATATGAAATAATTTTTTGGGGGGGTCTCCTTCAGTCCTCAAATCCTGTATATTATGACTCACCAGGAATCCACTGTCTGAAGGTCTATATTTATCAGTGTGAGCCTGTCCTTTCCTGACCAACAAAGCCTCATAGTACTGGAAAGGACTAGAAATCAAGTAATCTCTTCATATAGGCATCTCATGTCTCCATAAATCTGATGTTTACCCTGGAATGAGTACCGATGATGGTCATCCCCTTCAGAAACTGATATCTGAGACAGGCAAATACTAGAATAGGATCATTATAAAATCAAGGTGGCCTGAATTTTCACCCCAGAAGGAAGAGTTTGTGAGAGATTCCAGATACTCCCAAACTTTCTTTTGGTTTTAGAATATGTCAAGGTAGCAAGAATGAGAGGTGATAGTGAGTCTTTGTAGTGTAGCCTCTTAAAAGAACCTGATAAATCCATGATCTCCTTGCTATAGACTTTCCTTCCATAGATGGAAAGCTTTAATGTTGCTTTTTTTCTACCAAGTCATCTACCTTTAAAGATAAATAAATAATTATCATCATAGGATTTTGTGTTTGCTATTCTGGCAGTTTAATGAAGTTTTCTGTCTTCATTGAGAATATGAAGACATGGTCTCAAAAAATATTTTCTTAAAAAAAACTGCCTATGCTCTTATTTTTTTCATCAAGAATACACATATAGAAGATTCTCATAAAAACTTTTATGGAGATGAGGAAACAGTCCTAAATGTCACTACTTTGTTTTTTACTTTTAAAAAGTTCCATTTAAATATTTCATATTCTTTTGGACTTTTCCCCCTTATATGGTGTTTTTGTTTTTGTTTTTGGTGCTTCTGTGCCTTTAACCTTGTGTCTCCTCTAGTATAAATTTCCTCCATGTTTTAGTTACAGCTATTATCTCCCAAATTAATTTCTTTGGATGTCATTGACACTTTCTTATATGGTTAATTGAATACCAGGGTTGCAGAATCCTAGTGTGGTGGCTTCACTATGGTCACTAGTTAGAATAGATCTCTATAGAAATGCTGGTAGATCTATTTCATTTCTAATTTTTTTAAATGTCCAACTTAAGAGCTCCATTCAGACACAAAATAATCTATCCTAAAGCACAGGTCTGACCAAATTTTTCTTCCTCTCCGCTCCCCTACTCAATGAACTCAAGTGATTCTCTGTCTCCTCCAGGTCCAAAAAAATGCTCTGTTGACAATCAAAACCTTTCATAACCTAGCCCACTCCTACATTTTCAGTTTTGTTATGTCTTATTTTCAGCTACATATTCTTTGAATCAGTGACACTGGCTTTGTGGCTGTCCCAGGAATAAGACACTCCATTTTTCAGCTCCCTGAATTTTCTCTGGCTGTTCCCATATGCCTGGAATGTTCTTCTTCCTCACCTCCACTACTGACTTTCCAGGCTTCAAGTCCCAACTAAAGTCCCACCTTCTCCCTAAAGCCTTTCCTAAACCGCTCTTAATTTTAGTAACTTCCTTCTCTTATTTACTTGCCATTTGTCCAGTATGTGATCATTTGTATATATTTATTTGTTTATCGCCTGCTCCTTGAGGGCAGAAATTGAGTTTTCCCCCTTTTTATATCCTTAGTGCTTAACCAAGTGCCTGGCACATAGTAGCTGCTTGATAAATGTTTATTGATTGATTCAAGTGCTTTTGGTATGATCTAGCACTTTTGAGACTGCTGTCAAGCTTTTTTAAGTCAACAAACATTTACTGAACACCTACTATGTGCCAGGCACTGAGATCATGTTTCTCATTTCATCTCCAACACATTCTGCTGCTTTTGGAGGCAATACCGCTTGAGCGGATTACCCTCTAACAAAATCATTTATAAAGGATTTCATAATCTAAACAACTCTTGCTCTTGGATGAATGGAAAGGATCTTAAGTGCTTGCTATGGGAGGGGTCAGGGGACTTTCTGGGCTCTTCTGGCCTCTTCATTTTGGTAACTACTTTATGGCAGTTCAATGTCTCTAAGATATGGTTATAATCACGATCATTTTTTTTAGTCAATGACTTAAACAAGTTTCATTGTAGCTGCACACAACTATGTTGTGTCATTTTATCTTTCTTCTAATTAGGTATTGTTTTGACCTTTGCTCTCACCGTTGTTGATCTAACTGCAGAGAGCTAATTCTGAAATGGCTCCCACCTTAGTAACCAGTCATTTCCTGTCCATTAAGATACAGTCAGTTTCATTTTTATCTCCTTGATGTTGTTCACCACTGGCTACAGGCAGAAAAGAGTACAGCTTTCTTCAAAAAGCTATTTATAATGTATTATGTACAAATGTGAGGTTTTTGAGTGGTTTAAGGGCCTTCAAAAAAAATTTCTTCAGTTTGATCTATAATCCTCAAACTTTCCCTCTCTATGCTCATGGTGAAGTCAGCAATTATTAAATTATTAATTACTTAACTAATAAATATTATTGCTTAAATTATCCTATGGCACAAGATATTCTTTAAAAAGCAAAACAAACAAAGCAAGAATATAGCCTTGGTTTGAAATAATTTCCCAAATACTATGAAGAGGAGTGGAAATTTATTGGTATAAGGATTGCTATGAAAATGGTCCAGAAGGATATAGAATTGTTACATCAGTGTACCATCAGTGACAAACACCAGTCACTTGCACCTAGTAGGTGCTTAGTAAGTATTTGCTGAATATCGAATGAGTGAATAAAGGGAAATAGTATTCCTAGAAGGAATATTTAGGTGCTTTTATTATGGGCATTTTCAACTTCAATAAATCAAACTAAAAACCATGTGCATATAACATATTACTGACTCTCAATTTCCTAAGTTTCCAAGACAAGAAATTACCCAATGTCTCTACCTAATTTATATGGCAAACACAAATAAGGCAACCCAGTAATACTATCACTCATTTTTCTTGAGATTAACTGTAACGTACTGAGAAGCAATTCTACTCATATGGCATTCATTTTGTGTTTACAGACATAACTAAAATCATAGATGCTCTTATGGAACTCAGCAGATCTTCCAAAGCAAATTTATATTTTGAAGCACAAGATGACACAAAGAAGTAACTCATGCTTATTTCTGACATTTGGAAATCAGACACTACAATCCTTTTGTGTTCTGTTTAATTAAGGATTCCCTCAGCAAATCAGGTGCGTGCCCAAAGGTCCTTCACTTATGTGATCTATTAAAATGATTAGAATGGCTATGACTTAGCAAAGATCTCCAAAGAACGTTTCTTACACATTTTTTCTCATCTTCCCTGCTTGCAGGTAAACTGGAAATAGGATGAAAATCACTTTTTTCTGCTTAATATTTCAAGAACCTAAATCACTGTGTAAAATCAAGAAATGTAGAAGGAAACCACTCTTAGAAGTTCAATTTCCTGGTAAACTTTGGAATGCTTTTAGCAAATATAATCACAAAAGGCAGAGTTGTTCCTTTTCCTTAAACCATGAGACTTGTATGTTTGTATGTGAGTGTTTTAAGTTTCAGCCTCTTCCAGATTATGGCTTTTGACCCCCTCTACATTTCTAAAGGAAACAACAAAGACTAGGTTGTGTAGAATAAAATCCAATTCTCAGACAGTGCCACCTACACTATAGAGTCTGCCTCTTTGTAGGAAGAGTTCGTTGTAAGTGGGCCATGAACTTATTTCAATGGGAATATGATGATATTGTGTATGATTTTTTTTGGTTCACAAGAAATATCCAGAAGTATCTTTGATATTTCAACTTTTGGCTTGGCCAACATACTTTTAAAATAGTTAAGGGTTGTCTAAGGAGGTTACTTCAGGTAACCAAATTAAATTATTTTTTTTGGTTCGGCTGAAACTGCTTTCAAATTTCCCTAGTCTTTCTCTATATTGCTTTGGATACATGCCTTCTTCATTTCTAAGACTAGCATCCTATTCCAAGTCATTATCACTTTAGCCTGAATTACTGCCTCCTGGTTGGTTTCCCTCTCTTCTATTTCTCCAGGCCCCAATCAAGTGAATTCTACATAAAACTGTTGGAATTAACTTCTTTATGTATTACTTTCATGTTGCCAGCCCCTTGATCAATATTTTAAGGGTGTTAAATCTATTGCATGAAAATTATAAGTTTACATGCCATTCTTCAAGACAAGCTACCAGTTGATCCAGGAGTGGGAAACCTGCTGCTCCAAGGCTACATGTGACCTTCTAGGTCCTTGGGTATGGCTTTTTGACTGAGTCCAAGTTTGACAGAACAAATCCTTTTATTAAGAGGATTGTTCTCTGAAGTTTGGATTCAGTCAGAGGGCCTCACTTGAGTACCTAGAGAAGCACATGTGGCCTTGAGGCCCCAGATTCCCCACCCCTGCATCCTATAACTACCAATCGACTATTCTTTATTACCCTTTCAATGATTTCATTTTCTTAGTCCTTGATCACAAACTCCACAAGTGTCAGGGGTGCCTGCTTGATCTACCCCCATGAACTACTTGCTAATTTTCTACCTACATGGCCTGTGGTCATTAGTTCTACCCATAATTCATCCCTTCTTATCCCTGAATCCATGTCCTTCACCTCCTCTAAAACCCTCCTTAAAACTTTATCTCCTCCAAGAAGTCTGTGCTAGGGAAATCAGATAGAAAAGCAAAACCAGTAGGAGCCCTCAAGGAACTCACATTCTAATAAAGGGAGACAATATATATACAAGGGTCCAGCTGCAATATGAATGAAAAGTCCCACTGTTCTTAGGGTGCAGCAATAAGGCAAGTGGCAATGCATCTTTAGTATTTATATAGCTCTTTAAGATGTACAAAACACTTAATATGTTTTATTTCTTTTAATTTTCACAGCAACTTTGCATGGTAGGTGCTTTTATTATTTCCATTTTACAAATGAGGAAACTGAAACAGAAGTGACTTGCCCAGAATCATACAGCTAAGATGTATCTGAGGTTGCATTTGAACTTAGGTTTTTCGGATTTTAAGTCCAGCACTCTATGTATTGACCTCTTGAGCATCATTTGCCTTGATAAAACCATATGTGTTTCTGATGTTGAACTATTTGGCAGTGCCAAAAACTACTGTGCTAAGGACTATCTTTCTGGGTCTTGAGTAGCTTTGGCTACAAAGTTCTTGGTGCTACGTGTGCTGGTCAGGATAACACAGGGTTTACTTCACTGGATAATGTGTAGTGAGTGAGTAGGGAGGGCTGAGCAGGAAGAGAGCTGGTAGTCTGGAGAGGGGAGGGTCCTACCACCCCTGGTGTTTTCAGTTATATGAGAGCTACCCACTACTGGGGTCCAAAGGGAGATGGCAATCAAGGCAGTGGCAGTGGTTTGATCCGTGTAGAACATGTCTCCTTTCTCTCCCTCAAGGCACACTGAAGTCTATGATCATATAATGCTATAAGCCCATTAGTGATAGGGACCATGCTGATGAGAACTCCAGTTACCTTTGTCTTCCTTTTATATCCTTCAAAAAGCAAGATTATTCTTTCAGCAAAGTGTGTTATTGTTTGTTCTTTATAGTGCAGAATCTAGGGAATTTCAGATTGTTATACATTTTAACATAAACAATATGCCCTTGATTTATATGGTGCTCAAAAATTTGTAAAGAACTTTCCCAATCTTCTGATTTAAGTATGATAAATATTATTATACCCATTTTGTAGATCAGAAAACTGAAGTTTTGAAAAATTGTAACTTACAGTTATACAGTGTAGTGGAGTAGAAGTGTTATATTTAGAACGAAATAACTCTAGGTTAGAATCTTGGCTGTACTCTTTACTATTTCTGTGACCTCAGTCAAGATATTTAGTCTCACTAAGTCTAAGTTTCTTCATCCGTAAAATAAAGGGGTTGAACATAATAACTTCCAAGGTCCCATCCAACTTTCAGTCCTATGTTCTGAAATGTCAGAAGGAGAATTGAAAGCCTGGCTCTCCTGAATCCAAAGTTGGTGTTGTCCCTCTATGACACTCTGTTTAAAAACAAAGAGATGAATGAAGAACAAAGAGGAAAATATTGGAAAGTACCAGAAGGTATAGTAAATGCTGAATTATTTTATGCTAAATTTTTCAACATGGGGATTACTCAGCCTCTCCCCAATTCCACGTCTTCCCTTTGGTTGATCACATCAGATTGCTGCAATTGCTTATTAGCATATCCAACTACAGAGAAAATTAAGGAGGTGAAACTCAAATTTCAGGCTAGTTTTCTACTTGTGAGCAGTGCTGTGAAGAAAATAGGATAATTAGCTGGCCTAACAGCATGTTGTTAATGGCACCCTATTATCCAAAGCCATGGAAAATGCATTTACTTCTGGTGATTTGAGGAAAGAACACAAGCACCTATTTACTACCTATAAACTATATGTTTTCTAGTGTTTCAAGACTTTAAATGAACAGAGTAAAATTGTATATGTATATACAGATACACATATGTATATATACACAAAAGACTAATAAATCAATTGAAATAGTGGATAATAGTGGACCTGGAGTTAGGAAGACCGATTTTAGTCCTGCCCCTGACACTTACTTGCGGGGTGAACACAGACAAGTCTCTTAACATTTTCAAGTATCAATTACTTCTGGGGATGATAATAATAGCTACATTTTCCACTTTATAGAGCAATTTTGAGGCTTAACAGGTAATACATGTCACATACTTTATAGCACTATAGAAATGTCGATAATAATGATAAACATCACCATCATTACTATTACTTCAACATTATATTTAAAGGAAAAAAATTGTGAATCAGTAAAACATCCTGGCATGCCACCATCTCCACCACCATTATTCATTATCATAACTAACATTTGTATCAAAACTCCTGATGAATATTGGGCCGTTGGATCCAGATGGCTCAGGAGAAGAAAGTGAGGTTGGTGACCTTGCACAGCTCTCCCTCACTCAAGTCAAAGTCAACTGTAAGTCGTGTCATCATCGTGATGTCATGGTCCTCTTGGAGAATGAAGGACAAACACAACAGTAATCAAAACCAAATAATTAAGGACAAAATCTCTTGATCTTGGCATTTATCCTGGGTGGGATGTAATATACATGTTATTATATCCACTTTACAGATTAAGAAATAGACTGAGAGGGGCTAAGTGACTACTTTATAGTTGCATAGCTGTTAAATAACATAACTGGGATCCAAACTCAGATCTTTTGACTTCTACTTCAGAACTTTTTATGTCACCTCATTTTTATGATACTTCTCTCCATTCATAGGAGTTTTAGGTGATTAGTTTTTCTCCTTAAAAAGGGTGCATTTTCAGTGTAAATATCAGTAGAGACATGGTGTTTGTTGGTATACACCAAGGTATAGCCTTCAAGAAAAGGATAGGGGGAAGGGAGATCTGGATTTGTGGTTTTCCCTTCTGGAGTTGTTCAGTTGCTCAATCATGTTCAGTTCATTGTGACCCAGGGGATCATGCTGTCCATGGAGTTTTCTTGGCAAAGATGCTGGAGTAGTTTCTCATTTCCTTCCCCAATGGATTAAGGCAAACAGAGGTTCAGTGACTTGCCTAGGATCACACAGCTACTAAGTGCCTGAGGCTGGATTTGAATTTAGGTCTTCCTTAATTTCAGGTCCAGCTCTCTATCCACTGAGCCACCTGGCTGCCTCCTCTTTAATTCTCTGGATGTAGGAAATTCCTGGTGTGGAAACTGCTTCTACTGATGCATATTCATCTGTCATTAATAATCTTAAAGGGCTGTCTAGGGATTGTAAGACTTCTTCAGGATCATATAACTAATACATCTGGAGAGTTAGAACTGTACTCCAACTCATCCTGATTCCAAGGAATTATGCTATTCCTCCTTCATTCTGTGAATGAATGCAAGGTACCCAGCTCCAACATTCTGTGAATCTGAGATTGCTATAGTGTCCAGAGCATTGGCTCCACAGCTGAAAGTGTGAGTGATGAAGACACCGAATTATTTGTCAAAATTATATTTGGCTTCAGTATTCCTATGTTTTAGCTCCTCTGAATTCCAAATTCAAGGAAGGATATTCTAAATAGGAGTCTAAATACACTTCTTTCCTCTGTGTAGTAGAAGATGCTGTTATGGATAAAATTCAAGGCTGTCTCTAATCCAACTGCCCTTTGAGGAAATCCATATAACCTTGTCATCCCCACAATCCACTCACTATAGTAGTCCTGTTCAGACTGTATTTTCTATTCTGGAAAATAAGAACTTAGGGAATGTCCAAGGATGTCAAAATTAGGTCTTCAAAGTTCAAAAATATAGATGTTTAAGATTATAAACCCAAATTTAAAAATATTTTATTTTAAAGAGTTTTATTTGGACTCTGACCTTTCCATTTTATTTTACTTGGTTCTTATTTTGCAAAGGTAAATTATTATTTTTTCCCAGAAGTCTGTTTTTATTATTCTCTGGAAACATGTGATTAATTTTTTTAATTAAAAAAAATCATTGACCTATGCACATTGACCTATCTGTTTAGATGGAGACCTGTTGGTGATGGTGTTATCTGTGTTTGGACATAGCTAAAGGCAGTCTGTTGGTGCTAGGATTTCTTTGGTCTTGGGTTACCCCCCTCAAATCAGGTTCAGACTCATTCTTTGTTAACCTTCTTCTCCCTAGCAGTATTTAAAATATGTCTTAGCAGTACAGAGTCACTCTGATTTTACTCACAGCTGGAATCTTGCCATTTGAAAAGAAAATCACTTTTTAAGTCAGATTCTAATCCCATTACAAGGTCTTGGTAGAACAGCTGTAGTAGTGATAAGTCAGAGTAATTTTAAAATCGAGGGAAGGTTTTAATACCCTAACCTAAAATATTAATCACTAATTCTATATCCTCATTTCTAGTCTAATTCAGTACACCATGGTGAGAATTTCATCATGCTTTTTTCCTATAGTGTATTTTTTCTTTCCTCTGGGGGATGGGGAGGGAGGAGCTGAATTTTCCTCACAAGCCACAAAGATTTAAAAATAATCTTTTCATATCACCTCAACTAAACTCAAACTGTCATCTGAGTTCCAGCTTGAAGGTCACAAATTGGAGTGAATACTTACATAATCCTATCAGTGGATACTATACTTCTTCAGTGGTTATGATTACAGGTGAGTGGGTATGTTCATGAGGCAGAATTTCCTAATGGTTAGAGAGCTGGCCTTGTAGTCAGGAAGACTTGGGTTTAAGACTAGCCTCTGAAATATACTAGTTGTATGTTACCTGGAGCAAGAGAATCAACCTCTTAGGGCTATAGCAACTCCTCTCTATGGCCATAAGATGCAGAACAATTGACCTCCTTTGGTGGAAGGAGTGTCATTATTGGGAAATTTCTAAAACACTTAAATCACAATTTCAGGCATAGAGACAAAGGAGGGAGATAGAGACCTTCCTCGTTCTTCCAAATACTAGTGCCTTGCCTATCCCCAAATTACCTTATCATCTTATATTCCTCTCTCTGTGTCCCTGTCTCTCTGACTCTCTTTTGATCTTTCTCTGGTTCTGTATCCCTTTTTCTGTGTTGCTCTCTCTGTGTCTCTCTCCCTTCATTCCACTCTCTCTCTTTTCCTCCACTCATCTCTCTCCCATGTCTCCCTTTCTCCATCCCCCATCCCCATTCTACAGCATGACTTGATCCCCAAGAAGTTTGTTCATGACACCCTGTATATTCTAGGACAGTGTCACACTCTATGATTTCTCACTTCCTTTTCACCTCTGAAAAACCTCATCACACTTCCCATTCCAGGAAACCTACATCAGTTGAATTCTGCCACAGATCCTTGTTTTTCCAACACTGAATGAATGTCTGTGGTGACGTGTCAACACCAAGCTAGTGTTTTCCATTGTGAAATCCATTCTTACTTCCCTAGCTCTGAAATAAAAATACCTATGAAGTTCACACTAAAAACAATTCTTTGGATCCTCTGCCATCAGCCCCTCTTTCATATCTATTGAATATCTGAAATTCTCCTAACAAGATGAAGGAAAGACTATAGCGACAATTCAGTCTCTGACCACAAGGAAATTGCCCAGGGGGATCAGAGGGGAAAAAAGTTGCTGAACACTCTACCTCCCTTTCAATTTGAGTTTATGTGGCAAAAAAATGCTCAAGGTCTTTTCATGGTCTTTCATGTTTTCAAAGTACTTCCTGCGCACTGAGGGAGAAAAAAGAAAAAAAAAAAAAACCTTATTGGAATGTGATCTGTAGATGCTAACAGGATTTCTGAAGTTTTCTGAACATGAAAAGAAATATTAGCTAGAAATAAGCTTCTTTTAAAAGCATAAGTGATTTCTCAAAATGGATCATCACATGTTTGGGGGATTAATTTTGTGTTTGTTTTTTTTTTTTTTAAATGGGGGCGGCTAATCTCAGAACGCTACCCCAGATGGGAAACTTCTTTACACAGTCCTTTAAGGCAGAAGGCACATGGAAAGACAGAATGTTGGGAATTTTTCTACTTGTAAGGACATTTTTTTTCTCTTCAGATACAGACCATTGAGTTCAAAGAACATTGTTTCCTGTTGTATATTTCTTGTAACCTAAGTTTACATATTCCTAATGATGGAAAAGTATGGAAAAACTTGAACTTCAGAATGAATTTTGGAGTGAATTTTATGAAGACCTTGCTGCTGTGTATTGCTGTGTGTAAGAAAGAGGACTTAGGCACAAAGGACAGCGTTTTGGGTAGGAATGTGCTAATAAACGTTTAACAATCACCTCTCCCAAAATGTACAACACTTTTAAGTTTAATCAGCACTATTAATATGGTCTCTCTGCCTTTCTTGAGTCCACAGTCAACAAAAGGATAAAAGAAGTCCTTTTGTGAAAGTGCAGCATGTCACTTTCTAAGGTATATATGCTGAGACTGAGAATTGGAAAGGATGGTCACTTTAATTCAATTCTGCACTTTTTTTCATCTAAATCCTTACCTTTTGAACACTTCTTCTTTTACATAACATACTTTAAAATCACTACTCAAACAAGGCACATTTGTAAATAGAGTTGAAGAAATAAAATACTGCAAAATTAGCTTCGCACTGTTTTAACTTAGAATTTTCATCATTTTACACTATCAATTCCTTTGGAATCATAATGTACTTTAAAAAAAAAAACTGATCACCTATTATTGAATAGATAATTAGGGCCCAGGTTCAGAAATGGTGTGGTCTACCCTTTGGTCTTTTCCTTCCTTGTTGCCATTGTAAACCCTTTTATAGCAAATCCTGAATAATAAAATTTCGTGTACTTTGAAATAAAGGATTTGGTGTCAAACCTTCAAAGCATAATGTAAGAGAAACTCCTGACTAACAAGTTTATGTGTCCAGGAAGATTTGACTTCTATTGTGATACAATGAAAAGTGTTATCTATTTCTCACTTGAACAACAACCTTGTTATAATAAACTTTCCTATTTCCCTGCTGTCTTGGACACTTCTTTATAATGCCAAAGATTCTGCTAGTTTTATCTTCTATAGACTAGGCTATTTAATTATTAAAATCCTTGGTCAAGTTTGGAAAACAACCACAGCACCAAAAAAAAAAAAAAAAGCTTTCCAGCAAAAGATGGTAGATGATGTTTTTAAATTACATTCTTCATTTTCATGCTTCTTTTTCTTTTTAAAATTTATTTTTAATTTTCAACATTCTCTCCCATAAGATTTTGAGTTCCAAATTTTCTTCCCATCTCTCCCCTCTAACCACCCCAAGAGATCTTGTGTTCTGATTACCCCATATCCCAATATGACCTCCTTTCTATCACACCTCTCCCTTCTCTCACCTCCTTTCCCTTTATTTTCTTGTAGGGCAAGATAACTTTCTATACCCCATTGTCTGTATGTCATTTCCCAATTGCATATAAAAACAATTTTTAATATTTGTTTTTAAAACTTTGAGTTCCATTTCTCTCCTTTCCTCCTTCCACACCCATCCCCACTGAGAAGGCACTCAATTCAACATAGGTTAGATATGTGTGGTCATGGAAAACACTTTTATAATAATCATGATGCGAAAGACTAATTATGTTTCCCTCCATCCTATCCTGCCTCCCATTTATTCTTTTCTCTTTTTTGGCCTTGTCCCTCCTAAAAAGTATTTACTTCTAATTACCCCTCCTTCTATTTGCCCTCCCTTCTATCATCCTCCACCCCCTGCTTATTCCTTTCTCCCCTACTTTCCTGTAGTTTAAGATGGATTTTCATATTCAATTGAGTGTGCATGTTATTTCCTTATCCAATGAGAGTAAGGTTGACTCTTCCCTTTCACTTCCTCCCTCTTCCACTCCATTGAAAAAGCTTTTTCTTAACTCTTTTATGTGAGAGATAATTTACCCCATTCTATTTCTCCCTTTCTCCTTCTCCCAATATATTTCTCTCTCAAGTCTTAATTCTTTTTAGATATCATCCCTTCATATTCAACTCACCCAGTACCCTCTGTCTCTATATATTATGTATATCCCTCCAACTGCCTTAATACTAAGAAAAGTATGAAAAGTTAAAAATATTATCTTTCCTTGTAGGAATATAAACAGTTCAACTTTAGTAAGTTATTTATGATTACTCTTTCCTGTTTATTTTTTCATAATTCTCTTGATTTTTGTCTTTGAAAGTCAAATTTTCTATTCAGCTCTGGTTTTTTAATCAATAATGCTTAAAAATTCTCTATTTTTTCCCCTGAATTATTATACTCAGCTTTGCTGGGTAGGTGATTCTTAGTTCTAATTCTAGATCCTTTGACCTCTGGAATATCATATTCCAAGCCCTCTGATCCCTTAATGTACCAGCTGCTAGATCTTGTGTTATCACAATACTCAAATTGTTTCTTTCTGGCTACTTGCACTCTTTTCTCCTTAACCTGGGAGCTCTGAAATTTGGCTACAATATTCCTAAGAATTTTCCTTTTGGGATCTCTTTCAGGAGGTGATTGGTGGCTTCTTTTGATTTCTATTTTAACCTCTGGCTCTAGAATATGAGGGCAGTTTTCCTTGATAATTTCTTGAAAAATGATGGCTAGGTTCTTTTTTTTGATCATGGCTTTCAGATAGTCCAGATATCTCTTCTGGATCTATTTTCCAGGTCAGTTGTTTTTCCAATGAGATAGTTCACATTGTCTGTTATTTTTTCATTCCTTTGGTTTTGTTTTATAATTTCTTGATTTTTCATAAAGTCATTATCTTCTATCTCCTCTATTCTAATCTTTAAGGAATCATTTTCTTCAGTGAGCTTTTGGACCCTTTTTCCATCTGGACAATTCTGCTTTTAAGGCATTCCCCTCCTCATTGGCTTTTTGGATCTATTTTGTCATTTGGATTAGTCTATTTGTTAAGGAGTTATTTTCTTCAGCATTTTTGGGGTCTCCTTTTGCAATTAACTGACTCATTTTTCATGACTTTCTTATATTACTCTCATTTCTTTCCCCAATTTTTGTTCTCCTTCTCTTACTTGATTTTCAAAATCCTTTTTTGAGGTCTTCTATGGCCTAAGACCAATTCACACTTTTCTTGAAGGCTTTGGAAGTAGAAGGTTTGACTTTGTCATCTTCTTCTGTTTATATATTTTGGTCTTCCTTGTCATTAAAGTAAGATTCTATAGTATGATTCTTTTTCTGATTTTTGCTCATTTCCCCAGCAATTTACTTGACTTTTGAGTTCTTGGTCAAGATAGTTTTCTGCTTCCAGTGAGAGTGGGGGGTGGTGTACTGTCAGTAACTCAATTCCCACCTCAGTTCCTCCAATCTGTGGACCTAGAGCTCCAGAAACAGTCACAATCACTGCCTCTGCCTCTGCAGGTGACTCCTCTACCCCAAGGTTGGGGCCTGACCACTCTACTCTCTCACAAAGGTCAGACATTTTTTTTCACTGACTTTACAAATTTCTCTTCAGTGTTTTGGTGTTGTGAAGACTGGAGACTGTCATAGGTGCCAGAGATTCAGTCCCTACGCCACCCAGGCTTGCTTAGGTCCTGTCTGTGTTGGTGCAGGCCATGCTGGACTGAGCTCTACTTACAGTGTGGTGCGATAGATGCTTCCTGTCAACCTTCCAGGTTGTCTTAGGCTGGAAATTTGCTTCACTCCATCATTCTGTGGATTCTGCAGCTCCAGAATTTGTTTAGGGTCATTTTTACAGGTATTTGGCTGGGCTTGGAGGGAGAGCTCTAGCAAGTCTCTGCTTCTATTCCACCGTCTTGGCTCGGACCCTCATGTTTCTTTTTCAAAAGAACTTAATTTGGAACGTTATGTCCAATTTAAGTAGCAAATAAAATGTATCTATTAGCAAGGGTTTGGTAAATCATAATAATAGCTCATATCCATATTCAACCGTATACTGTAAAAGTTTTTCCTTCACATTATAACTGCATTTACTCTTATTTTATAAATAAGTATACTTAAGCACATCTACTCATTGAAAAAGTGCTTATTATGTACCAGGCATTGTGCTAGGTCCTAAGGATAAGAAATAAATAGCCCATGCCCTTAAAGACCTTACATTCAATTGGTAGGAGGTTTAGAAGGGGCAAAGGTGAGGGAAATGAAACAATAATAACATTTCTTCAGAACTTTAAGGTTTGCTAAATATTTTGCAAATGCAATATCATTGACTCCTCATAAAAAACTCCTTTGAATTAGCTGCCTTTATTATCCTTATGTTCCACATACTGAGGCTAACAGAGTTTAAATGACTTGAGTAGGGTCACATTGCTGCTAAGTATCTAAGACTGGATTCAAACTCAGATCTTTCTGACTCCAACACCAGCATTCCATTGTTAATATCATGTATATATTGGTCAATATAAAATGTTTAGCGTATATACTAAGTGTCTGAGGACTGGCGGGGGGGGCGCTAATAATTAGTCTTACAGCTAGAAATAGAACTTTGATGGAGTTCTTTTGACACTAGTTGAGTGGTGTTTACATCACATCATGTTGCCATTTTAGAATAATGTTGTGAATGAAGACGTAGTATAGGATAGTGGCCTTAGAGCCAGGAAAATACGATTTTAAGTCTTGGCACATAGCAGCTTTGTGCCCCTGCCCACAGCACATAACCTCCCAGTGCTTTAGGCACCTCTCCAAGACTGGAACATTCCAACCTACATTGGTAGATGAGTTTTCTTCACCTGAGAGCTCCCTACAGCAAATGAAATACCAACACCAGGCCCTGACTCTATCAACTAACATCTCACTTACTAGTTTTCAAAGTAACTTAGAGTTTTTTATTCTCGCAACTGCCTTAGGAGGTAGTCAAAGCAGATATTATTTTTTTCCTTACTTTACAAATGAAGAAACTAATATTCATTCATCTTACATGAAACCTTGTTTAATGCTTAGCTGATTTTACTGACAGAGCAGAGAACTAAGAGTATCCATCCTTTATAGCATTAAAATTCTCACGGTCTCCTATGCTATTTTTGGTAACTTTGGGGTCACACCTCCCATGTCTTCCTACCATCCTACCTTACATTTCTCATCTGTTCAGTTTAGCATTTCAATAAACATTTTTTAAATACCTACTATGTGCTGGGCAATGCGCAAGAGTGCTAGAGACACATAGACAAAATGAGAGTGAGTCCCGCCCTCCAGAAATTTATATTGTACTAAAAAAGGAAATAACATGTCAAATATGCACAAACACCAACATACACACACACACACACACATATAGTAAATGAAATGTAATTTCAGAATGAGATAACAGGTGGAGAAGATCAGGAAAGGCCTAATAAAGGTGGTGTTACTTGAGCTGAGCCTTACATGCATTTAAAGTCTAAAGATATGGTGGTAAAGATGAAAATTCAGGCATAATGGAGAGTGGTAGCAGATTAAATGCCATATACCAGGAGTAGTAAATAGGTTAGGTTGGTTGTATTGTGTTAGGGGTGGTGATTTTATGGCATTTAATGCCCTTTACATTCTGATGGGCATTAAACGCCATAAAAGAAATATTTATATTATATTCTAAAGGTAGGAGGGAGTCACCACAATGTTTTTCAAATTTCATTTATTTGCTTTTTAGCATTCTTTAAAAAAATATCCATTTCCAAATTCTCTTCCCTTTATCCCTTCCGCATCAATTAGAAAGACAAGTAATACGATGGCAAGTATACCTATGAAATCTTTCAGAACGTATTTCCACATTACTCATGCTGGTTTTTTTTAAAGCAAGAAAAATAAAGTGAAAAAATTCTACTTCAGTTGATACTCAGAGTTCATCAGTTCTCCCTCTGGAAGTAGAGGAAAACACTTTT
Organism: Bettongia penicillata ogilbyi; assembly: GCA_023548195.1. Taxonomy (NCBI): domain Eukaryota; kingdom Metazoa; phylum Chordata; class Mammalia; order Diprotodontia; family Potoroidae; genus Bettongia; species Bettongia penicillata. The sequence goes on along the minus strand of JAJHZJ010000602.1, from coordinate 314,966 downwards.
TATCATAAGTCCTTTGGAATTCCTTTGGTTATTGTCTTGATAGGAGTAACTAAGTCAATCATAGTTGATCATCCCATAATGTTACTGTTACTATGTACAATGATCTCCTGGTTCTGCTTGCTTTACTCTATATCAGTTCATATAAGTCTTCCCAGGCTTTTCTGAAATCACTCTCCTCATTTCTTACAGCATAATAATATTCTATCACTCCCACAACTTTTGCTCAGTCATTCTCCAATGGCCATCCTCTGTGGATTTCCAATTCTTCACTATCACACGCAAAAAAATAGAGTTGCTATAAATATTTTTGTATGCAAGAGTACTTTACCATTTTCTTTGACCTCCTGGGGGTATAGACAATATTATTGGGACAAAGGGAATGTTACGTGCTTGTAGGAGACAGTTGGTGGCACAGTGGATAGAAAGCTGGGCCTAGAGTCCAAAAGAGCTGAGTTCAAATGCAGCCTCGGACACTTACTAGCTGTGTGACCCTGGGCAAGTTTCTTAACTTACTTCCTTCAGTTTCCTCAACTGTAGAATCGGGATAACAATAGCACCTACCTCTAGGTTTGTTATAAGGATCAAATTAGATAATAATTGTAAAAAGTGCTTTGCACAGTGCCTGGCACATAGTCAATGCTTTTAAAATGCTTGTTCCCTTCACCCATAATTATATTTATATTACAACATATAAGTCAAGTTCAGGATACACATGGACTTACAAAAGTAGTCAAATGGAAATAATTAAATAACTTTCAGTCATCCAAACCAAAGAGCTGTAGCAGTACACACACACACACACACACACACACACACACACACACACACACTTAATCTCAAAATACTTATGGGTAAATTTGACCTAAATAAGAACCTCATTGCTCTGGTATTAGTTCAGAAGGAGATTCAGGCAGAAAAAGGAGCTTTCCTGCTGTGGAGTCTTCATCCTTGCCCTTCATCCCTTTGGACTCTTTGTGAGAGGATTTTTCAAAAATTTTATCTAAAAATACAAGTAATGATTGCCAAGTTCTCTCTTTCTTCTGTCTGTTTCCTCCTCCCCTTCCCTCCCTTTCCTCTCTCTTTCTGTCTGTCTCTCTGTCTCTGTCTCTTTCTTTCTCTTTTTAACCCTTAACCTTTCTCCTTCCCTGTCTCTCCCTTCCTCTTTTTCTCTCTTTCTCGGTATATCGGTGTCTGTGTGTGTGTGTGTGTGTGTGTGCGTGCGTGTGTGTGTGTGTGTGTGTCCCTCTCTTCCCTTTCTATGTGCTTTGACTCTGCTTCAGTTTGATTTGAAAGATGTTTCTTGCAGGAAAAAAAATGGGCCCGGAAACCTCAAGAGGAAAATCCCAGAAAACAATACACATAATCTATAAAGCAGGCCATTTCAGAAGAATGGAAAGTAGAAAACACTTTTTTTGGTAAGAAGAAGGTAACTTAATTCTGCATTTTTCTGCATGTTGAGAGAGCACATGATGCTCAGTGGTTGTAGCAGGTATTTGGAAACAGTCAAAGCTCTTTTCTGGCCTTTTGTTTTTCCAGCTCACTGGAAGGCTCTTGGCCCACACTATGGGAAATCAGCTCTAACATGTGGTGTACATGAAATTTAACCACAAGCGCAGAACGGATGCTGCTCTCAGCATGAATTGTCAGGCTTTGCATATAGGACACATTAGGATTTTCCTCTTTGGAAAAAAATAGATTACTTTCAAGGATTCATATTTACTATTAATTTGAAAGCGCACTTATTATATCCCAAGTACTCTTCAAGCTTGAATTAAGTGTTACAAAACCCTAGGAAAGCAAATCTTTTACATTTACTTAAACTCAAGGAAGTTAATAGAATCAGAAAGAAGCCCTTGGCCTCTCTTGAAAAAATACAAAATGTTGTAAGTAACTCTCTTTGCAGGAGTTGGGCTTCATGTTCAAATACAAAAACATCATTACATGAGGGCCATATTGACCAGAAGGGGAGGTGAATATACACATGTATGCATAAATATATATACACATCTGCACATATATATATATATGTGTGTGTGTGTGTGTGTGTGTGTGTGTGTGTATTCAGGAGTTTTTCTTCTAAGACTATTTGCTATTGCTATAGCAAGGAAGGTGAATTATCTGTTCCTAGATTGAAATGAAATATTTGTGTCAAAAAATGAGTCTAAAGGAGGGAAACAAATAGAAATGTGAGGAAAAAAATTGTAAGGTAGATGTCCTGGGAGATGGAAGCACCTTTAGAAGGTCATATGGATAAATCTCTTTATTTTATAGATGAAGTGACAGTATTCCAAGGAAGAGTTCGGAAAGCAAACCACCCGCATCTGCTTTCTGGATGGTCAAAGCCCAGGGCCCTTTCTCCCCAGGTTGCTGGCCTTCCTTCTCACCCAGCCATTAAAGTCATCTTCCAGGGAATCAACTGATATAGAGATGTGGTCCATTCACTCATTCTGCTAGTGCTACAGTTCCTGCTTTCTCAGCATCCATAGCTCTTGAAAACCTGGAAAAGAAAGTTCTTACTACCAAACTCCTGGCCACTGTCAAACCCATCAACAGTAGTATTACACAAAACTTGAGTCAATGGAAGTGACACTGAAGAAGATGCTTTACAATCTCCCTTTCCACTGCACCCTGAGCTCCACCAGGTGTTTCCAGGTGCCACTCAGTTGAACCTGCCCTTTATAGCTCTCTTTTAGAATGTGAGCACATTGAGAACAGGAATAATTTGGCTTTTCCCTTTATGTTCCTAGTGCTTAGCCCAGTGCATGTGTACATAGTGCACTTGCCAATGCATCTGCTTGAAGGTCATCTACAAAGAAAAGCTCATTTGCAAAATGATACTTAGAATATGACCAAGTTCAAAGATAATTTTGACTGAAAGGTTTTTTTTTTTTAAAGCAATGCTTAACAAACAAAGCCAATGCAGTCAAGATTAAACGGGAAGAAGAAAGGTGGGAAACAATTTTTACAACCAGTATCTCTGTTAAAGGCCTCATTTCTAAAATATATAGAGAAGTGAGTCAAATGGATGGGAATACAAGTCATTCCTCAATTGATAAATGGTCAAAAGATACAAATAGGCAATTTTCAGGGGAAGAAATTAAAGTTATCTATAGTCATATGAAAAAATGCTCTAAATCACTATTGATGAGAGAAATGCAAATCAAAACAACTTGGAGGTACCACATCACACCTATCAGACTGGTGAATATGACAAAACAAGAAAATGATAAATGTTGGAGAAGATGAGGGAAAATGGGAACACTAATGCATTGTTGGTAGAGTTGTGGATTGATACAATCATTCTGAAGAGCAATTTGGAACTATGTCAAAAGGCTATAAAACTGTACATACCCTTTGAACTAGCAATAACCCTTCTAGTATCCAAAAGAGATCATAAAAAAGTGAAAAGAATCCACATGTAAAAAGATCTTTATAACAACTTTTTTTTGTGGTGGTAAAGAATTGGAAATTGAGGGGATGCCTATCCATTGGGGAATGGCTAAACAAGTTGTGGCACAGGGATGTAATGGAATACTATTGCGTTATAAGAAATGATGAGCAGGTGCACTTCAGAAAAACCTGGGGAGACTTATATGAACCGATGCTGAGTGAAGTGAGCAAAACCAGGAGAACTTTGTGCACAGTACCAGTCACATTGTGCGATGACTGACTTTGATAGACTTAGCTCTTCTCAGCAATGCAGGTATCTAAGACAACTCCAAACGGTTCATCATGGAAAATGCCATTCACATCCAGAGAAACAACTATGGAGTCAATGCAGATTGAAGCAGACTATTTGCTTTCTTTTTGCGTTTCTTCTTTCCATTGGTTCTAATTCTCCTTTACAACATGTCAATTGTAAAAATATCTTTCATATGAACGTATATATAGAACCTATATCAGATTGCGCACTGTCTTGGGGAGGGGGAAGGAAAGGGAGGGCAGAGAAAATTTAAAACTCAAAAAGGTCATGGAAGTGAATGTTGAAAATGAAAAATAAATATTAAAAAAATAAAATAAAAAATAAAGCTTAACTTTAAAAAACATTCTTAAATGGAAAGTAATTATATGAAGTCACTGTTTTGGATAATTGACCATTGTTACTGATTTATACTTTTTAAAAATTTATATCTAATTAGTAAAGGCATTTTAAAATTAAAATTTTGATTTTTAACCTAGCAAAAGTATTTTAATTATCTTATATTAAAACTCCAACATCAAGCTTTTCTCTGCACTTGGACAAGTCCTATCTGCTCATTTATAAGTGGGTCTGTTACTGAATGGATAGACAGCCACTGAACCAGTGGACAGATCCCATGATTACATTTGCTATACTGAACTCAGCTTGAAATTGTTATATGGGCTGAGATATAAGAGCAGTCATTTTACATTTCCTTGAACACAAAATAGAGCAGGAATGAAAGAGAGAAATTGAAAAAGGATAAGAAGAGAAGAGTTGAGAATCATTTAAATGCGATTGAAGAAGATATCTTTTCCAGTGGTTACTCTAATCTTTTTTTAATTAGTGGAGATATACATTGAGTAAAAAGCTCAAGACTTATTGGAAAGAATAAGAAATGCCTTTCTCTTCTTAATTTCTGACTTGGTCTGGGAGAGAAACCTTTTCCTTTTGCCTCCTCTGTCTTATAATATATGACTAAGCCCCTTTCCCTATAGAATACTTTTTTTTTTCCCTTTCCTATTTGAGTTCAAGGTAGGGTTCTGTCACTCTGTTAGGGTGGAAGGAGAGTGAAACAGGTAGCTTAAACTTGTCTTTGCAATGTTTGGGATAGAACATTCCTAAGTTTTTCCAGAATCATATGAACTCCCATTCCCAATATATAAGTAATTTCATTGATGTGGATATTCCTTTCTATCATTTTTATTATCACCTTAGCGATTATTATTAAATAATTTAATTTAATTATTGATATTTAATTTTTTGTTACAGACTACAACCCATCCATGACTTCCCATGATGCTTAACTTTTATCTGTGTCCTTTCTTAAATTCATCATATGATATCCACTTGAAGTATTGGGTCCTTTCAATCTATTGGATACCAGTGAAGCATGTGACTGAGCCATCATCTGATATCTGTAACTCTCGATATAGGACTGACTGTTTTTCTTTTCTGGCCATGCTGAAGTTCTTGACACATTTTAACTCTCCTAATTTCCTCATATTGCAGCCTGCTCACACCCACTACGCACCTTACCATTGACACTGGGGGATCTTCAACTTCAGTTCATCAAAAACTCTGCAAACAGTCAATGACTCTTCCATAATCAAAAACAATGTATTCTGTGTCTTGTAGACATTCAAGATCATTGGAAGAATACCGACATTCAAAAGCAGAACCTTTGTTTCACAGAGAAGCTTGGATCATTAGGAGAACTATGCAAATACCCCAAAGCAATCCAGATTTCTCTCATACTTTGTTCAGGTGTGTGCTCAGCTCATTGACCATTAACAATGTCTGTCCCCAATATAATGTATTGAGAGATGGAAATCTGAGTTGTCTACTCAAGTGTCTTGAATAGTAGATATTTTTTATACATTTATTTTTTCATGGGTGACAGGTTAAATTCTTGAGTGATGGTGGATTTCATTAATATTCTGAGTCTCAGTGCAATTAGTTCAACATCTCCACAAACATTAGCCTCTACAAAGCATGATATCTATGTTGTATATTTTTATGACTCGGACCTTGTGCTAGACTCCATGTCCGTAGTAAATGACTTCTGTGACCATAAGTCTCCTTTTGATCAGGCTCAAGAACTCCAGTTAGTCCTAGGATAAAATACAGAGTCCTCTCTTTGACATTTAAAGCCCTCTAAAATCTGCCTCCAGTCTACCTACTATTATACAAATCCTCTATAGTCCAGCCAAACTGGCCTACTTCTTGTCCCTCACGTACAATATATGGCACCAGAGGAGAACCACTGGCTGTAGAATCAAAGGCCAAGAAGGATCAAATGCCACCTCTGATACTTACGCAGTCATCTCACTGTTCTGAGCCTCCATTTCCTTATCTATAAGATAAAGGGCATAGAGTAGATGTCCTCTGTCTCTTCGTTCTGCACATCACAGATCCTGTGTTTTCCTGTCTCCCACCTCAATGCCTTTTCACAGTCTACTCCCCACCCCGTACCTGGAAAACATTCCTTCCTCACCTCTACCTCTTAGATTTTCTAGATCCTTTCAAAGTTAAATTCAAGGACCACTTCCTACACAGAGCCTTTCCTGACCACCAGCTGTTTGTGCCTTTCCTTAGTTTGAGTTACCCTATAGATATACTTATATGTATATGTAAGTTATCTGACTCCTCCTCCTCCACCCCCAATGGAGCATAGCTACCAGACAGTAGGTTCCGTTTCACGTTTTTGTCCTTGTAGCACCAGCACCAAGTAAAGTTCCTGGAATATGCTTCATATTTATGAAATGCTTGCTGCTTGGTTGGTTGCTCTATTGATGCTTAATTTTATTTAAAAACATCTCATTACATCTTACATGATTTTAATATGTTCATGGGATACTCTTGGAGAAGAGTTTTTAAGGCAGCATTTGCTTCTATAGAATCAAATATATTCTATATGTGTGTACATATATGTGTGTATTCAATAAACACTAAATATGATGTGTTAAAATTCCACCTCAAATGTTTACCAGTATGGCCCTGGGAAAGCAGTTTTGCTTTTGACTCAGTTTCATCATTTCTCAAATAGATTGGTTATAAGAACCAAAAGATATAAAGGATATACATGATTTTGCAAACTCTAAAGCAATATATAAATATTCATTAGTTCTATTTCTCATTGGATTACATTCAGTAGCAGAAATAGTTAATATTTAGTTATATATTATCATTTGTTTCACGTGTGATAGTAATAGTAGTAGTAGTAGTAGTAGTAGTAGTAGTAGTAGTAGTAGTAGTATCAGCAGCGGCAGCTGCAAATAAGGTCTTTTTTTTTTCTGAGATTAATTCTTACTATCTCTCCCAACCTGGAAGTACAGTGGTCACTGTACTAATGACTGGTTGGAATGTGCTTCATTTTTGACTTAGGGACAGTTCTCTTTTTAAGGGTATCCCATTCCGCCCTTCACAGACTTTCCATCTTGGTGCTAACTTAGTGTGGACAGTCATTTGCTTCTAGCCCTACTGCGGCTCAGAACTCCCAAGTTCAAGCAATCCACCAGCCTTCCCAGTAGCAAGGATTACCAACGTGCACCATCATGCTTAGCTGAATATAAACTCATTAAGTTCAAAAGTGTGCATACATTTCATAGCATCTTACAGCTACAACCTCAGATGCCATGTAGTCCAACTCCTACATTTACAAATGAGGAAACTGAGCCATAGAGAGCCGATGTAACTTGCCCATGGTAACATGAGTAGCATCCCTGGTGAGATCTGAACCCAAGTCCTCTGACTCCAGTGATTTTTCCCTTGCACCGCAATGCCTACCATCCTGTAGGACTGAACATATAAATCTGTCACTGGGAAAAGCCTGTTTAACTCGTTTCCAAATTGTGGTGGGTATAGTAGCATAGGTGCTGCCATGATCTTATAAAACATTATTTATTAAAGCTTACACAGGTAATTTAAATATAACTACTCTTAATTCTGACCTGTGTTCACATGAAATATAGCTCAGAATGTGAACTGGATGAAACGATAAAAATTCAGGCAATTCTTTTTCTTTTCATTTTGAGTGGTAATCTGCATTTTTGTTTTCCCTCTGTCCAAAATGTAGGTGTCAATGAGAATTGTTCTTGATCAGATCTCTGAATTCTTAATCTCATTTAAACAATATGAACTTTGGTTGTTTCAAATAAGTAGCAAGTCATATTTTTATTCACACTGTTGTTAGAAATTCAATTCCGATGGAACTTCTTGCCTAAAAAACAAAACACTGAAAACCCTTTGTTTATTTTCAATATATAAAACTGTATATAGCTTACTTTGTAATTATCCAATCAGGAATTGTTCTTGATATATGGGATGTTTCTGGTTTCTAGAAATATCAGCTAGAAAACATGCCTCAGGCAACAATTCTTTTTTTTTTTTTCATTTTGAGGGGTAATCTGCATTTTTATTAGGACTAGCAGCAGAAATTTTTCTGTTTGTCTATAGACCAGACTACCTACAGATGGAGAAGATCATTTAAATCTATTTAAGGGAATTCAATAAGCATTTTAAAGCAGCTATTATATACTAGGTGTAATTTAACGTTAGAACACAGAAATTGAAAAATACCTAAACTAGGCAAAAGTTAGCCATTTTCCTATATAGGAGGTAACACTTCAGCTTGAATGCAGGTGCTCATCTACGTTGCAAAGGGAGTTAATATCTCTCCTTATCTTGTTATTCAGGGCATTTGTTTTCAATAGAAAATATTTTATAATTTCTTCTATTTTTTAATCTTTTGACTTGCAGTCTTTTTGTAGTTTTTTTTGGTTGGTTCTTAGTTATTGATTTCTGTTTGGTCTATTTTAGTTTTGAGAGAGTCTGTTACTTAAGTAAGATTTACAACCTTTTCTTGTTTATTCTCCCATTTCTTTCCTCCATAGGTTTTATTTCATTTAATTTTAGCTCTTACTTTATTTTATTTCTAGCTATTTGTATGAAAAACCTTTTTTTAAGTCTCCACTACTCACTTTATCCTCTAGGTCAGATTTTCAGATATGTCTACATCTACAATAATTTTTTATCCTGATCAGTATATTTTGTTTACTACCTGAATCAATATCAATCTCTCTCTCTCTCTCTCTCTCTCTCTCTCTCTCTCTCTCTCTCTCTCTCTCTCTCTCTCTCTCTCTCTCTCTGTCTCTCTTCTCCTTCTTCACCCTCTGTCTGTGTATATGTGCATAAACTTAATTGAAGAAAAAGATGAATAAAGATTTGATTTAACTGCAATGAATATACTTTTGTCTGTAAGGCTTAGAAGTAGACAAATTCTGTACAAACTTTAGAGTCAGGGGTGTTAGGATTTTCCAGTAATACTATATTTTTTAAAATGACTACTATCTTATCAAAAAAGTGGGAAAAATCTACATTGGATGTGGAAACACTCAGCCCATTTAAAGTTTGATTAGAGGAAAGTAAAGCTTCTAATAGAGATCTAAAAGCTTTTGACTCAATGTATTTTTTTGGAAAACAAAGATTTTGAGCATCAGCAATGGCTATATTCTTCAAGTGCATTTTTCAGTAACTCACCAGAGTAAATTTAAAGCAGGTGTTCAGATTATTTCAAATTGCATCAGGGAAGAAAAATACAAGTGATAGGTGACAGTTAATCTGGCATACTGACCTTCATCTAAATCAAGTAACATTTTTTTTATGGCCAACCAAAAAGATCACAAAAACATCTAAGAAATCGGTAGACTCTAGTTTCACTTTAGTGTGCCAGTATTAGAGATGGTAGGTGGGAGGAATTTATCTTTGTCTACTCTTTTAATCTTAGAATACATAAATGGAAATGAGACCTAAACTTGGCAGGAGTTAGTTATTTTCCTACGTAGGAGGCAATCCCCTAAAAAGGGATATAACATTTACTCATTAAGAAGAAGTAGGGTATAGTCAAAATCAGACTGGATTTGGAGTCAGGAGACCTGGATTCACTTATGTTGATGCTGCTGGTGACTCTTTGTGGCAGTGGGCAAGTTAGCTTTTCTGAGCTTTAGTTAACTATGAGGAGTTTGAACCAATAATATGATTCTATAGGTCTCACAATTAGTGAGGTCAAGCCAAATTATATGTTAGGATAATTGATTTGGTTTTAGCTATCCTAGAAAGCACTTTGTCTAAAAGCTTATCTCTTTTAATAAAGAGAAAATTCTTTCACTTGCACAATTCCACCACAATTAGGGAAGAGTGTGTGTGTGTGTGTGTGTGTAAATATATATGCATACACACATATAATGTGTGTATGCATGTGTATGTGTATCCACCCTAGAGACATAGTATAATTATTTAACTTAAGCAGTAATATATGAGTAACTTGAGATTCTTTCATCAAAATACCTAGCAAATAGTTATTTAGCACCTGTTTCCTAGTCCATCTTAGTGCTAGATGCTATAAAAGACCCCCTACAAAAAAAGCACAAGACAATCTCTACCTCAATCCACTGATGGTCATATGGTGCAATCAAAAATTAATATAAAATATGCAGTCAATTTTCAACATTAACTCATTTAACTTGTGGCTTCAAGCATTCATAGGATGTATTAATAAACTCTCACTTTCACAATGGCAACTGCACACATTTGTGGCTCAGCATAGTAGAGAAAAAAGTTAAGAAGGGTACAGATTGGTGGAGAGGATGGTGTCCTACGAGGTGCTTCACTGGTCTTGTTCATCCTACTGTGTTAAAGAATCCCCAGTGTATTTATGGTACATTTTCATTGTTTACCTTTAAGACTTGGGGGCAACTAGGTGGTGCAATGGATAGAGCACCAGTGCAGGAGTCAGGAGGACCTGAGTTCAAATCTCACCTCAGACATTTGATATTCACTAGCTGTGTGACCTTAGGCAAGTCACTTAACCCCAACTGTGCCTCATCCTGGGTCATCTCCAGTCATTCTGATGAATATCTGGTCACTGGATTCAGATGGCTCTGGAGGAGAAGTGAGGCTGGTGACCTGCACAGCCCTCCCTCACTCAAAACCAAGTCAAGTGTAAGTCATGTCATTATTTCTCTGATGGCATGGTCTTATTCTCAATGAAGAAGGAACACACACCTTTAAGACTAAAGCTTTGTGTTTCAATTATGCCCTCAAAGCACAGTGCAAGATTTTTGGGCTCCAAGGTGATGTTGAAACCTTCTAAAGTCCCAACAACCTCTCCTTTGATTTCCAGAGGGCAACTGAATTTATAGCAATATTGTTGTGGTACATCCTTCATATCTCAGAGGCACCAATGACATCAAAAGATAATGTCTTGACTTGTGCTTGAACTGGATGTAATTGAGGCAAAGTTGCACAAAGTTGTCAGCCTCACTTTCTCTTCTAGTCATCAAAGTCCAGTGACAATGCAAAGGTCGGGATGATTGGCAATGACCAAGGATGCTGTAGATGACATTGGCATTTCCAATAACCAAGCTTTAAGGGTTCCACAGCACCTGCTTCACTTGCTTGGTGTAGACATTGCCCTAAATCACTGACAGGTTTGAGGTCTTTCAATTACTCTCACTTTGGTTTATTTAGCCTGTCTGCCAACATGGTTTTACCAAAGTGTGGCCACTGAGCATGCTATGGCTTCTTGAAGTCACAACTAAGAGGCAAAGACCAAAGGTTGAGGAGCAGCCCTGAAAAAGGCTCAGCAAACTTTCACATCAGTCCTCCTTGAACACCCCACCAGCACCATCTGACACTGTGGAATATAAGATTTCAGTGTTAAAATTTTAATTTTAAGAATTTTATTTACTATACATTAAGGTACTATAAATTTCATGTATTGCAAAAAGTGAAAGTTTCATGAAATCACTTTTTTCATCTAGATGTTAGCACAAATAATCAGAGAATTCTAAGGAATTACTAGTGAGAAAAAATGTTTTGCGTGTTACTAATTTTATTTTGAGCACTGCATTATATGGATTGTTTCATGGTTACTGTGTTAGAAAACATGCATATCATCAAAATTGATGTTCTATTATAAATAATGTATGAAGAAAAGTGTATTTTCTGTCATCTCTAATGAAAATTTATAGTTTTTGGTCATCACAGGAACCTAACCCCCTATTTCCCACAAGTTCAATGTATCAACATTAATGTTTTTTACTTTTGTGCCATTTTCTAGGAAAGTTACTCCCATAAAAGTTGAGAATTGAGTGTAACTAAGTGTTGACTTGCCAGATTATGCATTGAAAGCCTGCCCTGGTGCCTTGTTTGGCTCATCGTGTAGGAGGTGACCCTTGAAGGTTACACTGATGAAGCATCACCTTAGGAGAAAACTGCCAAACTGGAAGAACATGAAAGAGGCCTGGTACAGAGTGGGAGTGAGGTGTGCCTAGTCAAGATCAAGAGAGACCTGTTACCAGGTTGCCCTAAGACTGGCGAATTACTTGGCTATAACATTTCTTACACTACCCAATGGGAGGTAGTATAACAATAGCAGTGAAACTACAGATCTTTCTAGTAGTGGAGGAGTTCATAAATAATAGAACTCAGAATATACGCAATATAATGGAGTCACAATAGGTTTTTAGAAATACTATATTTTGGCATTACGTAGATGTCACTGATTTTCTGAGGAACCCAAACTTAATTGTTTATGTATTTCTTCAACAACCACTCACAGAGCACCTACTGAGGTCAGAATAGTAAGCTACATAGTGTAGAGATACAGAAATGAGTGTAGCAGGATTCTGATGGCATAATAAAAGATGTACTGCTTTTGAAGGCAGAGGACCCAGGTTCAAACCCCAGCTCTTCTATGTACTATCAGTGTGACCTTTGGTCAGTTATTTAACCTCTATGGATCTCATTTTACTCACCTATAAAAGGATGGGGTTGGACCAAATGATCTCTAAGCATATCTCCTTCCTTCCTTCTTTCCCTCCTTCCTCCCTTCTCTCTCCCTCTCCTCCCTTGCTCCTTCCTTCCCTCTCTTTCTCTCTGTTTCTGTCTCTCATAACATCTTATTTAATATTAACACTTGGTATGCTCCACCAAGGGGCTCATAGTTGAAGTCAAAGAAATGCAATGAGATAGAGGCAGGCAATCCTCCAGGTCCCTTCCAACTCTAAATCCATGATTTTAGAATCCATACAAGTGAACAACATAATATGGGCAAGTAGATATTCAGAGTAGAGTTCAGGGAAAGAGGAGGGTGTGGGAATGAAGACAAAGAAAAATTGGGAGAGGTATCAAAGTCAAACCATCAAATTTATAACTATCCATTTGTTAAACCTAAGAGCTAGGTTTGAAAACAGACAAAAAGTTGATGATACAAAGCAAAATGAACGACTCACTTTTTGTCTATAAGAATCTAGAGTTGACTTTTTGGATTTAGGTAAGTAGGGTAGTATAGTGTAAAGAGCATGGAGTGACAAGGTTAAAGTCTTTAGTTTAGCCATATAGGCTTTGATAAATCAGTGACATTCCCTCTCTCTGAGCCTGTTGCTTTGTTTATAAAAACAATGAAAATAATACCTGTCTTAGCTCACATGGTAGTGTTGTGGATAAAATGACACAATGTAATGAAACTGTATTATAAAAATGTGAGGTGATATCTAAAGGTGAAGCAGCAAGACACTAGTGAAAGTTATAACATATCTTGTTTTCTGGTAAGGGGAATTGATTACAAGATCCTCCACTATGCTCTATTGGCTTATCCAAGAAACATAAACTCTTCACACCTGATTCCCAGTGTTGTAGTGATGTTGTTGGTAGACTAGATGAAATTCTAAACGTCTAAACAAAATGACCTTCTCGGCTTTCAAGGCCTATCACATTTCATTGCAAAGGAGGGTTTCTAAATTTACTCACTTGGTGAAAGCAATTATTTCTTATATTCAGATTATCACTTGGATTCCATTTGGATTCCAAATCTTGTCCTCTGCATTTTGATCACAGTAACCCCATGCTGTATTTCTAAAGTAGATGAAAGCCCTGGGAAGATGGAATAGGACTGCATTTGGGGCTGCCCTATGAATAAAGCAACTGGCCTCATAGTCCAGGGTACTGTGCCAAGGGCCTTGAGCCAAGCATGCATCATTCCATCTGCTGTACTGACAAAAGGTAAATGACCCTCAAAACTCATGGGAATGTCTCAAGATTCAGAAATGAGGTTTCACATCTCACAGAATAGATAGGCCATACAGTACTTAAGTGACTAAATAAGAAATATCCTGTTCACTAATCTATCAAAGCTTCCCCAAAAATCTTTTGAAAGTTACCACTATGCATGTATGCATGTGTATATGTATGTGTACACATATATGTATAAATGTATATGTGTATGTGCATATATCTATAGCTAAGAGATACCCAGAAAAATGACAGGATTCAAAGTTACAACTAGCAATGTAATACCAATCCCATTCCTTTTATTTTTAATCTAAGGACTCTCCATAGGACTTCACTAACTCTTAGCATTTGCTTTCCCCCTCTCCCCCTCTCCCCCTCTCTCCCTTCCCCTCCCCCCCTCCTTCCCTTCTTTCCCCCCCTCCCCCTCCCTCTCCTTCTCCCTCTCCCTCTCCCTCTCTCTCTATGCATTAGTCTTTACTAAGGGACTTATAAAGTCAAAGCAGTGAAACAGAGGCAGACATTCCTCCACATCCTCATATGGTGATTATGATGAAGATGACTGTGATCAAATGGTAAAGAATTCTATGACTTTTGACAGGTCAAAGCCTAAGGTGGCATGTGAGAAGAGATGATGCCTAAGAGATGAATCTCAGCATAGCTGATGATAAAGTTGCCAAACACAGTCTCAATACCTGCCCCTGAGCAAGACAACCCAACTGTGGTATCCCCTACTGCCTCCATGAAATTGGCAATTGTGTCAATATCCCAAGAAATGACATTGATCTGGAACTCCCAGTGATGTAGGGCAGGAAACTAATGGTGGTGGTGGTGGAGGGGGGTTGTTCAGAACAGATTTCTGACCTGTTCAGAACAGAAACAGACACAGAACTGATCAGACTTCTGGCATACTAGAGTATCAGAGTTGGAAAAATGAGATGACCAGAGTCCTGGAGGTCTTCATTTTGATCTATCTAATCCTGGTTTGAACACTCAGCACTCATTACTTCTTCAACCATCAAGAAATTCTTCCCTTGGGTATTTTTAAATGATCACAAGCCTCCCTGGGGCTTGTCTATAGTCTTTCACTTCTTGGTATGAGGAGAGCAGATAAAAAGTCAAGAAAGAAGCACATGAAAGTTCTACAAGAAACTAAAGTTCAGTTCAAATATCATTTTTCGTTTCTGATAGTAGCCTCAAGTATATTCAGTTTAAGGAATGGAAAGGCATTTGACTATTTTGTCAAATAATCATGTAGAATCAACACTTAAGTTGGAAAACTCCTAGATTTTTGGAAAACATTGTAGAAATTCCTGTTCTTGGGGAAAAGATGGAGATATATTGGCTTGACAATCACACAGATGGGTGACCTGGGAACTAGTTGAATCGATAGACACAAAGAGAAATGATATTTGGTTCTTTGGCAGTTTGGGGAAAAGTAACTGGAAGCAAGTTCTGGGGAATTATGTTTGACCTTGAGTTTTGTGACATTTTTGTCACTGACTTGGATCAGTGGTTTCAAATTCAAATAGAAATTATCCACTAAAGCATACATAATGATCCTTGAAAGTCATATTGACTTAGAAAACCACATATTAACATTATCTCTGTTCTATTGCATATTTTTGGTCAGATATTTCTCAATTAAAATTTAATCTTGTTTGGACTGCACTAGGAAGTATTGTGCCCTGAGATAGGCCATATTGACTTTAATAAAGGCAGAGATGACACACTTATCACATTAAGAATGAATCACAAAATTGGGAGGAAAAGTAAACACGTTGGATGACAGAATTAGTGTCCAAGAAGATGTTGACAATCTAGAAGACTGTGTCAAATCAAAATAAGATGAAATTTAATGAGGATAAATGGAAAGTACTCTATTTAGAGTTCTTTTTTTCAAACAAATTTCAGTAGTACAAGATGCAGAAAGTATGATTAGGCAGTAGTTCATCTGAAAAAAAAAGATCAGGGAGTTTTAGTGGGTTATAAACTAGTATGAGCTGATGGTGTATTATTGTAGCCAAGAAAGCTAATTCAATCCCAAGTTTTATTAGGAAAGACATAACATCCAGAACTCAGGAAGCAATAATGTCACTAAACTCTGTATTGCAAAAGTACATATTAAAAGATTCAATGAATTCTGCATGCCACATGGCATGCTTAGGAAGGACCATGATAAGTTGAAAAGTATCCAGAGAAAGGCAATCAAAATGGAAACAAAAGCCTCAGACTCATGCCAAATGAGAGTCATTTGAAACAACTAGGAGTTTTCAACCTGGAGAAGACTGAGAATGGACATGAAAAATATCTGAAGAGCTTTCAAGTGGAAAGGGGATTAGGTTTGCTCTGCTTGGTCCTAAAAGTAAGAGCTAGAACTGATGGTGATTTTTAACCTGATGCAAAGAAAAACTTCAAAATTAGATCAATCCAAAAGTGAAATGGGCAGCTCTGGGAGACGGCCCTCCTCACTGGTAGATATCTAAGCATAATAATTTTTCAAATATGTTGTAGAGGAGATCCAATTCAGGGATGGTTTACATTTGATGGCTGCTGATCCTACCGTGCCATTTTTTCAAATCCTGGAATAACTTGAAGCCCTGCCTCCCCCAGATTCTCCAGAATTCATAATTGAAACTGACAACTGACTCAGGGTTCTTCTGCTCATTTATTGGGTACCTAAAATGAAAATTTGTAATCCTCAGTTCATTCCTGAGGTAGTATACCACTTTGTTAAGGAAAAAAAAGTCATTTTCTAGAATTTGATTATTTAAAATTATCTAGACAAATGTGTATACTTATATTAAACATATAACACATATTTAATACACATAGAGAGAGGCAAGAAGGTTCATGTTTTCATTTCCAAAAATGATAGTCACATAATGTTTTATAAACTTTAATTTTCTTGAATATTAAAAATAAATTGCAAATATTCTAAACTATTTTCTACGTTTAACAACCAAACAAGAGGTAGGATTACCATTCACTCAAAAAGCATGGAATATCTAAAAATAGCAATTCTAAAAACTAGTTAATGGTTTAAATGGTGCAATCGAACAAGGCATAATTAGGGATAACTGTTTCCTGACTCTAGTTTTAGAACTACCATGAACTGTTGGCACAGAGGTGAAAGGGGGTGATTTAGGTTGTGTGTGGCATTTTTATGTGACCAATTGAATAAGCTATCTTTATATAAACTGGTGTTACAGACTATACCCTTGCGGTCTCTGAGGCTAGATTGCAGAGTATCTGGTTCATTACCAAAGGAGCTTTCAAGTATTAAATTTCTATTTCAAAATTCCCCCATATGCCTCTTGAAGATTATTCTCAATTATAATACCATAAAGAATTGGAAAAAGCATTATGCTGTAGTGAGTCTAGAAAAGTAACAGGTGTTGCTAATACTTCACAGAAGTTGACTGGAAGAAATAGTTCCACAGGACAGAGGGGAAGGTGGGAAATTTAAGTGGGTATACATTTGTCAACAACCTAGAGTTTCCTTTTCTCTTTTCCCTTGGAAAGATTCCAAGCCTAGGATTGCATGCCCTTATTACATATCCCTGTCTGCAGCTTCATAACATTCCTTCCACATATCTAAGAGAGAAGATTATTATGAGATTGGGAGTGCCTACTAAGGAGGAGGCAGCAGCTGTTAAATGCTTATAGCTGTGGATCCTGCAGCAAAGCTCAAACTGGGGTAGATCCTGGAAAGCAGTGATGGTCACAGCAGGGATACAAAGTCAGAGACCTGGGAAAGTATGAAACCAGAAGAATGGGGCCAGACAATTTAATGAATACTAGCCTAGAGCTAGGCTAAAGTGGATTTAAAAAATGTTTATTGATACTTCTTGTTCTTACCTCCCAGATAGCCATACCATAAAACATTTTTAAGCGAGGGGAAAAAAAAGTCAGGATAAGTGATTGATACATTGGAAAAAGTCCAAAACCATGTGCAATATGCCTGTAGACCTCCCACATCCATGAAAGTGGAGATGTCTTATGTCTTTTCCTTCTGAGTTCTGTTTGATCTTTAAAATTTTGTTATATTGACTTTTCATTTTTTGATGTGTGAGTCTTTCTGTTTGCATTGTTGAAGTTACTATGCATATTGTTTCCTTGGGTTCTGCTTACTTTACTCTGCATCAGTTCATATAGCTTTTTCTATGCTTCTCTATTCATCACACACAGCACTTTTTACAGGACAATAATATTTCATTGCATTCATGTACCACAATTTGTTTAGCCAGTTCCCAAACATTGGGCTTCTACTTTATTTTGAATTGTTAGCCATTACAAAAAGTACTGCTATAAATATTTTGGGACCCATGGGGGGAAAAGTGGATTAGAAGCAGTTTTGAAATTACCAGTAATGAGTGGGGAAATCAAAGCAAAAGGCCAAAGTAGGCATGATCTCCAAACCCCTCCAGCCCCATTTTGCCAAATTTCTTAATGAGTTAATCTCAGGAAGTTCCAAAACTTTCACCTCCTTCTCTCTTTTCCTCCTACCAGCAGGGAAGGTTGTGGAGAAAATAAAGTCAATCAAATTACACAGATTCTTTACAGTTCTACTATTCTAAAAAATAATTTGATAATCTTGCTTTGTTATGAGAAAATTCTTTTACAATGAAATTAATGTACTTTAACAAGTCATGTAGCTACTCAAAATCAGTTAAGTACCTATTACATGTCAGGCAATAGACTAAGTGCATAAGATACGAAAAGAGGCAAAAGACAGTCTCAATCCTTAAGAAGCTTACAATCTATTAGGGGAGATAACATATAAAGAAATACATACAAAGCAAGCTGATACAGGATAAATAGAAAATAATTAAAAGAAGAAAGGCACTAAAACAGAATGACTGGGGAATTCTTCCTATAGAATTTTATTTGGGACATGAAGAAAACCAGAGAATCCAGGAAGTAATAGTGAGTGGGAGAGAACATTCCAGGCATGGAGGACATTCAGGGAAAAATCCCTGGAGCCACAGAAGCAGTGTCTTCTTTGTGAAATAGCAAGAAGCCTCCTGACACTGGATGAAATAGAATGTGGTAAGGAGAATGTGAGAGGACTGGAAAAGGAGGGGGCTAGGTTATAAAAATCTTTGAATGCTAAACAGAGGATCTTGTATTTCATCATGGAGATGACAGGGAGTTAATGGAGTTTATTGAGTAAGGAAGTGACATTTTCAGACATATGCTTTAGGAAAATCATTTTGGTAACTAAATGGAAGATAGTTTGGAGTGGAGAGAGAATTCACACATGCAGACCCATCAGCAGGCTATTAAAATAGCCTAGGTGTGAGGGGACGAGGGCCTGCACCAAGGTGGGAGCAGTATCAGAAAAGAGAAGAGGGTATAATAGAGAGATGTTGCAAAGGTATAATGGATGGACTTTGGCACCAGATCGGATATGGGAGGTGAGACATAATGGAGGAATTTAGAATGACCCCTACATTTCAAATCTGAGAGACCAGGAAGATGATGTTGCCCTCATCACTAATAGGGAAGTTAATGGAAGAGGGTTTGGGGGGAAAATAACGTTTAGTCTTGGATGTGTTGAATTTAAACTATCTGCCAGACATCTATTTTGAGATATCTGAAAGGCAGTGAGGAAAGTGAGAT
This sequence comes from Bettongia penicillata ogilbyi, assembly GCA_023548195.1. Lineage (NCBI taxonomy): Eukaryota > Metazoa > Chordata > Mammalia > Diprotodontia > Potoroidae > Bettongia > Bettongia penicillata. The sequence continues at coordinate 295,591 of JAJHZJ010000602.1, read as the reverse complement.
TAGAGATCAGCAGAGAGGTTGGGGCCAGGTGGGTAAATCTGAGAATTGTCAGCATAGAGATGGTAGTTAAATCTATGAGAACTGATGAGACCACCAAGTGAAGTAATATTGGAGGAGAAGAGAAGAAGGACCAGGATAGATCCTTGAGTGATATCTACAGTTAGAAGGCATGATCTGGGTGAGGATCCAGCACAGGATCCGAGGAGAGGTCTGACAAATAGGAGGAGAACCAGAAGAGAGTCTTACCCTAAAAACCCAAAGAGAAGACAGTATTAAGGAAGAAAGGGTTATCAACAATGTCAAAGAGTTCAGATGAATATTGATAAAAGGTCTTTGGACTTGGTAATAAGAGACTGTTGGAGAATTGGGAGAGAATAGTTTTGGTAGAATGATAAGGACAGAAGAAAGAGTAAGTGCCTACTATGTGCACTGTGCTATGCACTTTAAGAATATTATCTTCAAAACAACCCTATGAGATAGGTACAATTATTATCCCCATTTTATAGTTGAGTAAGTTAAAGCATGGAAGTTAAGTGACTTTCTCAGGGTCAGAGGGCTAGTAAGTATCTGAAGTTGTGTTTGAACTCAGGTCTGCCTGACTCCAGGTTTAGAACTCTATCCATACTGTACCACTTAACTGTCTATGGAAGTGTCAAAGTAATTTGCATGACCGAGGTGCTAGTTGCTAGGGGTATATTGGGAGTTGAAAGGAATTCATCCACCCCAACCCAGGTAGGAAGGAGAGCTGAACTCCAACAGATAAAGCAACAGTACTCTAGAGCAGTCTTTGGCTACTATTCATCTTCCTTGATGGTCTGTTATTGTCTCTTTCAGAAATCTAACCTGTTGTGTCTTTTCCCTTCTAAAAGCAAATATTATCAATGATTTTTGACATTATGGCTCAATATGATTGGGTCTAGTGAAAACTGTTTCATCTCTTTTGTAAATTGGGCCTACAGCCATTCACACAAGAGGGACCCTAAGCTTTCAAAAGATAAGCATTTTTTGGTAGAACCATAAATTGGTACGAGAAAAGATATATCGAAACAAACAAATTTAAAAGAAAAAAACCTATCAAAATGGAGGTAAAAAGTCATTGATTTTTCATATGTCAACGAAAAAATACCATCCTGTGTTATTATGTGATAGATGCCCTCACATTCTAGCCTTGGCTAAGAGTCTTAAATAAGATTGACTCTCAAGGGCAATCATCATATAAGATAGAGACCTCTGATTGAACAGCTTTAAAAGGATTTTATGGAGCTTGGTTTTCATAGATTTCCTGCAGGCTGTTGCAATGCCTAGTTTGTCCTTTCAAACACTGTGCTATACCCATTTATGGACATTATTCATTCCATTTTTGTAGAATATCTTTATTAGGGCAATACTGGCTATTGAGATCATCAAACTCATAGTAAAAACCCAAATTACTAATGGGGAAAACATGCCTTGATGGGATTGCCCCATTGGCAAATATTTGAATATTACAAGTACAGCCAGAGCAGAATGTGTAATGTGTTTTAATATTACAAACTTGGTTAGTTTGTCTACCTGATACACTGTGTAAATTGTAAGGCAGTGTATGTGCTATATTTTCAAGCTTGCCATAAGTCCGTCTTGTTTTTGTATGTTCATAGATTTAAATACTGGATGCTTATAGAAACATGCTTATACATTCTGGCCATGACTCTCAGTTAACATCTCAGTGCTGCAGGAAATTCTGTAAGACTACAAGTTGAAGAGATAATGCTATTTTGCACTGGTCGTGGGAGTTTCAGTAGGAGTGAATGAAATCATATGTCTAGTCCCTGTCCCTATGTCTCACGAGGTCCCATGGTGTTATGGATGGAGAATTGACAGTAGAGTCGGGGAAGAGAGAGGTCAAGTTAGACACATTGGCTATGTGAAAGCAGGCAACTCACTTGAACTCTTGGCAGCATTTAACACTGTTGATTTCTCTTTTCTCGTGGATATTCTTTTCTCTCTAGGTTTTTCTGATACCACTCTCCTGGTTTTCCTCCATTGCCTGGACTTTGCCACTATGACTTAACTGCCCACTCTTGTGGGGCACCTTCTCTCATTGGTGAATTTTTCCTGGAACTTCCACTTAGAGGAAGGCCTCAGAGCTCCCATCTCTCATACTGACATGACATTTCCTTCCCTCCCTTCCCACTTTTCATCTCTTCTGTTATGTGTTATCTTTCTCCATTAGAATGGAAGCTCCTTGAGGGTAGGAATTGTCTTTCTTTTTGCTTAAATTTTTATTCCCAATGCTTAGCAGATAGTAAGAGCTATTTCTTCTCATTCTCCTTTCTTTATTTTTCTTCCATATCACTCTCTCTAGCTATAGATGTCCCACAAGGCTCAGCATTTTCTATCCTACCCCTTTTCTTTTTATTCTATATTATGTCATAAGTGAGCTTAGAAAAGTTTTCATCTTTATGTAAATAATTTTAAAAATCTTCTTATTCAATCCTACTTCCTTTCTTGTATTATAATTGCATATCTTAAACATCTAGAAATGAATGTCCAGTAGACATCTCAAATTCAAGATGCACAAAACTGAATTCATTTTCATTCACCCTTCCAAATTTCCCTATTACTGTTGAGGGTACCACCATCTTCCCAGTTACACAGGCTTGCAACCTGATTGTCAACCTCAGCTCCTCATTTCCATATATCCAATCAGTTGCCAAATTCTGCAGTTTCTGTCTGTGTAACATCTCTGGAATACATCTTGTTCTCTGCACTTATATAGCCATGCACCTAGTCAAGGTCCTCATCATCTGTCTCCAGGACTATTACACTGACTTCCATGCTCAAATCTCTTTCCACTCCAATCTATCCTTTAGGAGTGATGAAATAAGCACTTTTACAATGGTAAGCATTTTGCTAAGCACTTTTCATTTATTATCTCATTTTATCCTCACAATAACCTTGCACAGTATGTACTGTTATTACTCCTGTTTTACACTCTAGGAAACTGAGACAGAGATTAAATGACTTGCCCAAGGTCACATAGCTAGTAAGCGTTTAACACTAGATTTGAACACAGGCGTTCCTGACTCCAGGTCCAGTCGTCTAAGCACTGCATCACCTGTCTCTATTTTCCTGACAAAGCACTTTTTATAAAGTAAATTTGCTTGCTTAGCATAAGCAACTCCCTATTACCTTTAGGATCAAGCATGAAAGTCCTCTGTTGGATATTTAACCCATTTCCTTGCTACCTTTCCAGTGTTCTTAAACCTTACTCTATGGTCTAGCTGTACTGGCCAGTGTACAATTCCTCAAACCCATCACTTCATCATACTCTTCTATGTCTTTTTCCCAACTGCCCTCTGTGCCAAGATGCTCTGTCCCATTACCTCCACCCTTTAGCATCCCTGGCTCCTTCAAGGCTCTGCTCTAAGTCCATCTTCTGTAGGGGGCATTTCCATGGCCCCTCATCTACTAAGGCTTTCCAGGTTACCTTCCATCTACTCTGTATGTATCTTTCATGCATGTATTTACTATTTACTATTATCACCCTATTAAAAAGTAGCTGCTCAAGCAATGACTGTTTTTCTGTTTTGGGTTTCCCCAGTGCTTTCCACAATTCTTGGAACATGGTAAGTGCTGAATAAATGCTGGTTAACTGACTGATGGACATAATCTCTCAGTACCCCAGGTGACTCTCTAAGACTTTAAGTTGCAGACAATCATATCTCTTCATTGGTAAAGGGGATTTCTGCACCAGAAACCCCCTCAATCAATAAAATAAAAGTCTAATAACAAATCCCCCAAGAGAATGAAAAGCAACTTGAGGGTAGGAACTCATTTTCAATGTGTATTTGGATCCCTAACACCTAGATTAGTGTCTTATAAATCATTTATCAATGAATAAATATTTCCTGAATTGAATCTCTTTGTTTTATTGGGCAGTGGTTGAATCTTTCACTTATGGTCACAAAGCAAATCAAGATGGAGATGGATGATTCTCAGTTCAGGTTAGGTGAGTCAGTTCAGGGAATGTGCTGAATTAATATCTGAAGAAAAGTTTCATTGCTTATCCACTTTATTATCTATCCAGAATAGACGAGTACCTCTATACCCTAATCTATGCATTATTTTAGGCATATTCATACATAAATTTTGTTGTTGGTGGTCAGTTGTTTTTCAGTCCTGACTCTTTCTGACCCCATTGGGCTTTTCTTGGCAAAGACAATGGAGTGGTTTGCCATATCCTTCTCCTGCTCATTACACAGATGAGGAAACTGAATAGGGTTAATGAATTGCCCAGAGACACACAGTCAAATTTGAATTCAGGAAGATGAGTCTTCCTGACTCCAGGACTAGAACTCTATCCACTGTGCCACCTAGCTGCCTCATCATCATATATTGTTAAACAACATGTAACTTTTTAAAAAATCTTCAATTTAAGCATCCCCTTTTTTCTTCCTCTTTTAGCTCATCACTTCTATGATTCTCCATGTTAATCTCATCAACATAGGGGGAAAATATTTAACAATATAACAGCATAGACTTTAATAAATGTAAATAGTTAAGAAGGAAATAACTGAAAATGAGAATCATGAAAATGCTAAAACAAGATTCTTTACAAGTTCATGAAGAATAATAACTAGCTTCATTTCAATGCAAAAAGGAGGGAAAATGGATAGTCCTCTTTCTTGGGCAGATGGTTCAAAAGCCTGACAAAAACTGGACAAACCAGGATTACAAGAACATTCCAAATAGCCTCAGTCAGCCTGGGCAGCAATCTGGGGATCAGAACATCCTAAACTTTCCATTTTGGTAGCCTCATATTCTCCCTGTGATTGCTCCAGCTTTGTTAATTTAGCATGCAAGGATTTTTTTTTCAAATAATTATCCACATGCTATCCATGTCTAATTACTTTCAATTTATTAAAAGGAAAGATGGAGAGACAGAAATGGACTGCTAATGCCGTAACTCATCATTGCAACTTTTAGTCATGTTACAAATTGCAATAATTTTATTTTTACAGGACTGGAATCAGAGACTCATGAATTCATTAATATAAGGAACTTCCAGGTAAGGAAAGTCCCTTTACCAATGTAGCTCAGCATCTTCGCAGCACCTCATAATCTTAAAGACCTGCTTATATCACAGAAATATTAAATGACCCAGGGTTACAGGAAATAGGTGTCCAAGGCAGGACTTGGAGTCGTGTCCTCCTGACTCTGAGGCCAGCTTTCTATCCACCCAGGGCAGCTAGTTAGAACAACGTATAGAGTGTCAGGTCTGGAGTAAGGAAGTCTCATCTTCATTAGTTCAAATCTGTCCTCAGACACTTATCAGCTGTGTGATCCTGGGTAGGTCACTTAATCCTGTTTGCCTCATTTTCCTCATCTATAAAATGAGCTGGAGAAATAAATGGAAAACCACTCCAATATCTTTGGCAAAAGAACCCCAAATGGGGTCATGAAGAACCAGACACAGCCGAAAAAACACTGAAAAACTTCTGTACATCTGACCATGCTTACTCTCTCTTTCAGGAATAGCAAAATAGGATTGATAACTGGAATTTAAAACAACAGTGAAACCTGGACCCCACTCCAATTTATGATACTAATATCTATTTATGTAAACCACATTTGGGGTTTTCTTGGCAGATGTATTGGAGTGGTTTGCCATTTCTTTCTCCAGGTCATTTTACAGATGAGGAAACTGAAGTAAACAGGTTAAATGACTTGCCCAGAGTTATATATCTAATAAATATCTGAACCAGAATTTGAACTCAGCTTCTCCTCACTCCAGGCCTGGTGCTCTTTCCACTGTGCCACCTAGTTGCTCTGCATGAATGTCCATGAATACTGTTAATGTTCTGAAAATGCATCTACAAAGTTCCAGTCTATTTCTGGTTTAAGCTTGGAGCATAGGTGCGATAAGAAATATGATATAATATTAAACATCAGTTCAGTAACTGGCTCGGATCCAAGAAAGCAACATTAAACTTCTTGTTTTCAAATATAGTCTTAGCCACAATGTTTTGCTACGGTGGGAGGAAGATGGAGACATGATTTCATGTATGCATACTGCTGTGACATTTTGAAAAAGAAAAATTAGATATAAGATTAAGCAACAGCATGAAACGATGTGGAGTGTCTATACCATGTTTTTCACTCATAAAATCTGAAAAAATAATTCAACATGTAAGGAAATTTTCCTATCCAGAAGAAAAGATAACTTCACTGAAATGTGGGTATAGTATTACCATAACACCGTAACGCATTGAACACAGAACTTTTTTATTGTTCCTAAAAACAATAAAAATATTTTTTTCAAATAAAGAAATAGTCTTAAATGCTGTAAATGAATATTAATACTTTTATTGTTTTTACCCTGAGTTTTCCACTGTGTAAGTCATTTCAATGAAAGTTTTTTTTCTTAACATTGTTAATTTTCCTAGCTTCTAGAAAAAAGGTTTAAAAATCTGAAGAGAGGAAAATAGGGGATTATTTGGTTTTTAAGAGTACACACATGTGTACATGTATACAAAATTTATCAGAGGACAGGAACAAGCATCACAAAAGCTGAGAGGATTCTTAATTTCACCACTGAAAGGAATTCCCCTACTAATGAAATCATGGATATGCTGAAGTATATATAAAATCAGTTTAGATTTTTTGAATTGATGTGAATTAAAAGCATAATTTGACAGGCAGAAAAGTAAACCTTATAAATCTCATAATGAAAACCTCTTATTATGCTGCTAATTCAAGTTAGGTAAGAGTGTTTCTAAGAGTCACACTTTGAAGAAGACTAGAAATTATTCAAGAAAATACTGGAGCTCATATAGCAATGTTCAAACCCCTCTCGCTCCTCTTTACCTTTCTACACATCTCTCATTCAAAATGGTCTCAAACATCAAAAATACTTTCTTCTACTGCTTTTAGTAGATTACAATCATGGTCAAAAGGCTAAAATTACATTTGTTATATTATCCAAGTACAATTTAGACCACTGAGGTTAAAAAAAAGTCAGCCTGTCTAAAAGGAGTTTCATCTCCTTTGACCTGTCAGAGTAAGACCAGTGAGCGTGAACTGAGCTTTTGGAAAGCAGTAAAACTACTTTTTTTTTTCATCGTCAGCTTTTCCAGGGGCAAAGAAAGGCTCAGGCAAAATACAGAGAGTCATGCATGACAAGCAACTGCAAACAACTATGAAAGGCAGTCTTTGGCATCTGAGATGATGGAATTAGGTAAAGACAAAAGGATGTAGGAGGTCAGAAGGATAGCTTCTTTCAGTAAGACAGTCCCTCCCATTCATGGTCGAAGTAAATGTTCTTGTGAGAATGAGGAGCAAATCAATATTTTTATGTTCAATATTCAGCTCAGGGTCAGACAAAGGCTCTCTTATTTCTGCAGCATTAGTCACAGATGTTAGCTGAATTATCTTTGTTACTCAAACAATGCTTCACAGAGGAATGTCTCACATATAGAACCTATACATGTGCAGCTACAAATTTTGACCACTGTCACTTAAGTTAACTGAACAGCCTGACTTTTTTATAATACAGGGCCATTTTGACAGCCTCTCCTTTATTTCCCCCCCAAGTCAGTGGGCAGATGCAGATGGCAACTTGTAGGGTATGTTTTTTTTTAAGTCTGGAGGATTGAGTGAGTTGAAACCTCTCATTTTGGGATAGTGACATCCACTCCCCCCACCCCTTCCAAAACAAGGCACCTACAGTTTTGCAACACAAACAAAAGCAATTCAAATGCTCTCAAACCTTCATAAGAGAGAATTCATCATTTTATGCAACTTACTTGACTTTAATAAAAGAGATGATTCCCCACAGGGAAAAACCTCACTCCTGGCATGGATGCCTCCCATAACTATGGAAACACTGAAGTGTCTACAAGCTTGCAAAGCCCAGACAGACAATTAAACATGTGGTTAATAATTTCATATAAAAATATCTGTGCATATATATATTTTCCTACACACCACACAACATCTTCTAGTGCCTTTAAGGATTCATACAACATAAATAAAGGAACTGTAGCCAAGTGAAAAAAAAAGGACAAATGAATAATTCATGAAGCAAAGCTTTCTGACATACCCGGCTGCTTTGGGCTGTCTAAAAATAGATCAGTTAAGGGTAACATGCAATAATTTGCTTCTGAAGACTGTTAAAGGAATATTTTACTTGAAATTTTTTCTACACACTCATTCATCAGCAAACCCCTCTCCCCAAATAAATGCCATGAGATCTTCAGATTGTTTTAGAGAGGGGAGGAGGGGATTATGGAAAATATATATGCAGAGCAGACTTGCAATGACTTTTCTCCCTGTTGCCTTATTAGCATCTAGCTAGAAGGCATGGCATGCTTCTTTGCTTGGGTGTTCTATGTAAATGACTGGAGAAAACCTGTGTTTACTAATAGATTTAAAAGACACTTTAGAGTAATGTATTTTCTTGTAGGCAGTATATTTTGCGTGAAAATTTCAATTGGGGCAAAGTCATTTTCCATCAGTTTGAAACCCAACCTTTTTTTTTTTTTTAATCCATGGCATACTAAGCAAGTGTAAGAAACAGTTTTAGAATAATAAAACATTTAAAAATTTTGTCCTGCATAAAAAAATACATTTTCATTCCTCACCATAAATCCTGCTTTCTATTCTACTTCCTAATGTGTTGGACATGTGAAGTACAATACTGAAATAAGAAATAACTTAGACTTGATAAAAAAAGAGAACCCTTGTCTTCACACTAAGTTAACACCATGCTTCTTCTATAATTGTTTCTTTTTAAATTTGTGGTATAGACTTATTTTTATGTCCTTGAATAATTGAGTCTGAAAAAAATTTCAGTGAAATAATGTGAAAATAATTCTATGCCATGATATTGTCTCTTAGAAACACATACAGTGTCTACTTACTTTATGAAGGAAAATAAATAATATTTTAGAATTTAACTGAATTTAGTGGAATGCTTACACTTTCTAGAAGTATAAAGTAACTATATAGTTAGAATGATCTAATCATATTTTAGTGCTATATAGTTATAAGAATATTCACCTATATTTCACTTTTAATAAGATAATTCATGTTAAAAATTAACATAATCCACATAATTTTCATCACTCCTAAGAAATGTCATCTTTATAGAAACACCCCAACTCAAATGGTGTAACCCCCTGGACACATAGTAGCTGAGCTGTCATTCCTCATTATTTTCAATAACACAATTATTTCACTGACCTACTTTTCCAGTGACCACTAACCTCTTGTAGGCAAAAATGAAAGCAAAATTTAGAGTTTGTTTCTTTGAACTAATTCCCCTCCTCCTTTCAAAGGCTCTTTAATATCTTAATTAGCTAAAAGCTCATTTTCTATTTATATTCATGGTAAATTAATTTGGGTTTCAAGTTTCCCTGAATAACAAAAATACATATCCCATTCAGTCTCTCCACAAACTGTGTTGATTAAATCTTTACATCTGTGAACAATAAAATAGAAAGTACATATCAAAACAGCAAAAAAATTTGAGTCATCTTTATTCATTATTCCAGTGTTGTTTTTGTGTTTCAAAAAAAGATAGTTAAAGTGAGTTCTCCAGAATTTAGTTTTCTAAATAAAGCATTTTAAAGATTTCTCTTTCCCTTCTTTTTGGTCATTATATGCTAATTAATTGGTTTTGTAAATGCAAAGAAAAGTTCGCTTAATCCATTTTAAATTCATATCTGACAGAGAAGATTTATGTAACTGTGCTCCTGTCCACCATGCCAATGGGTTTGTGAAGATCCCCTTTGCACTTGTCTTCGAGGAGATGGCAAGATGTGACACGGTGTGTTAACTTGGTCTCCCCACCAGCCATGTTACTAAATTGGAACTTGCCAGCAGCTAATCACCTCATGCTTTTTGCTCAGAGTTTTGCTTTAGGATTTTGGACTTCCACTCATTTATGAATTTCTTTTTAAAAAGGCAACTCTGAATAAATATAAACAGAACAGCTAGAGACTTGTCACATCAAATAAGTAAATCCTGAAACCCTAAAAAGTTATGCTGAACCCTTAGGGCTGGCAATCAGATCCCACAAAGCACTAAGGTCTATTCGAATCATTGAAGGCTAATAGAACATTGCAGGGCAGACTCCTATGGTTCTCTAATCTTTTCCTCTGTTCTTGCCTTTAGGGACTTTTCATAGGGAAGGCTGCAATAACCATAAAGGGACCCAGCTTCTTGAGGACCACAATTGTCTTATGTGTTTTTATTGGTATTGTCAGAACTTAGCACAGTACCTAGAATACAGTTAAGTGTTTGATACATTCTTTGCCTATCCCCCTTGCCTATTAACTAGTTCTGAGAGTCTTATTTTGAGTTATTTTATGAGATCAGGGCATTGACTATATAGTTCAGAAGATAAAAATGTCAAGATGCTTTCTGCCATTATCCCTACCATAATGAGGAAGCTTGCACTACAAGCTAAAAGTCAAAATAGTAAAAGGAAAAATTGGAAGCATATACAAAGCAGTTCAGCCAGTACTACTGAATTGTTGACAAGAAAGGATATAACAAGGACTACACAACCCCAATATGTCAATTAAAATAAAAGTCAAAGGACCAAATTGAACTGAGCAAATGAAATGAACTAGTAGGAATATAAATCTTATGAACCTTAAATGAATACTGCAGAATTAATTATGACCCTTTCAACTACTCCTGAAGAGCTGGTTGGTCTTCTGCTATTATGTTTGGACAGAACCTTGGAGGTCCCACTCCTGATTGAGGACTTTCAGATCTGAAAGTGGAGCGTAGGAAATTTGACAAAGATAAAAGGCCCCTTATGGACACTGATGATCACCCATAATTCCCTATGCCTAGAGCACACAACTTTAGAGTTTAGGAACCGAATAAAATAAGATAAATTGTTTATCCTAATTGCTTGATAGTGCCTAAATGAGAAATAGATAGCAATTAGATGGGGGTAAAGATAATCAAGCAATGCATATATGGATCTTTACTTAGTTTCCACCTAAGTCAGGTAAGTTACATGCAGCTAGACCTTGCAGGGATGGGGAACCCGAAACCTCAAGGTCACATGTGGCCCTCTATGTCCTCAAGTGCAGCTGTTTGACTGAATCTAAACTTCACAGGACAAATTCCTTTAATGAAAGGATTTGTTCTATAAAACTTGGACTCAGTCAAGAGGATGCAACCAAGAATCTAGAAGACCACACATGGCTACAAAGCCACAGGTTCCCCACCCCTAATTAGACTCAGTCCTGGGTCTGACTCATAACACAGTACCATATATGTCACAGGGTAGGGGGTTAATCTTTGGCAATTTTGGTATAAATTAAGTCATAAATGAAATATCTCAGATATCCTTATCTCCTGGTCCCAAAATACCAAGGTACCCTTATTTGTACTCATACCACTTCTTATAGGTATAAGTTGAGAAAAAGTTAGGTAGACTAACCATAGTAAGAAAAAGCATCTCTTAAAATGGCAGTACTGATGCTCTCCTCTTTTTTTAAGATCTGAGAGTTATATTCCTAAATGATTAATTAACTTTATAGTCTTGAGATTTTAACATCTTTCTATGCCTTTCCTTAATGCTCCACCAAATTCAAAACACACAGACTCACACACATATATACACACATACAACCTGAAAGACAAAGGATCTACAGAAAAAAGAATAAAATATCTTCATTGGAAGCAAAACTATCTCTTACATAGATTACTATCTATTTCTGCTGTGCAAAATTACTGGATCAGAAGTAAGGAAAATATTTGGTTAAAATCCTTCCTGAAATATCTCCTGTATTGGGGTGGGTGCAAATTACTCAGGACAAGATAAAATATGTAAATTTATTGACATACAATAAATCTTAAAAAGGATTATCTCAAAAATTTTTGCTATGCAAGGTGTCCTCTTTTTACTATAGCTACTTGTTTTATGTGATTTGACATTTTATTTGCAAGATTTTGATACATTATTTAATTCATCAAGAAAATACACTATCACATTATATGTTGTGCATACATATCGTAGAAAGTGAATTTTTCCCCCAAGTCTGGTCTTGATTATATCCCATAGTTTGTGATTGGATTTAAATCCGGCATTTTCCCTAGTCATTAAGACACTTTTAAAGAAATCTCCATCTCTTGGATGAATTTCTTAATCTTTCATGACACCATGCATAGAGGAGTGGTGATCAGAAAGGGGCACTTTTCTCCCATTAGAGCAATGCTGAGTATGGCCTTATGGGAATGGATTGACACCTTTCTTCTGGGAAGGATGGCCTCACTGATTTCATCAGGCTGTTAGAACTGGAATTGTGGGATGTGATAAGGGTAGGGGAAGTAGAGTGAGAGGAGTTCCAAACAAAAAAGTTGTAACTTCTCAGGCTATGGTTTCTGGTCAAGGCAAGTCCAATGGCAAAGCTACTCAGAAGATGGCTCTGAAATATAGCACAGCTGGGATCTGCCTAAAATAATGGACCAAAGAGAAGAAAGACCTGAGTGAGACCTGGGAGATAAAAGAAGACTTAGCTTTTCATTCCCCCTTTCTGTATACTTGCATGAACATAGGGTGATTCATAATGATGACTGGTCATACAAATCAATTTAGTGCCTGCTATGTCCCAGGATCTGTGCTAAATGCTGGGGATGAAAGGCAAAAAAAAGAAAGCATAGCAATATGTTGCCTCCCTTCTTTTTAGAAGCAGGTGATTATAGCTTTGGAACACAACACCTATAGGGTGTCCTAAAAATTTTAGTGTAGACTTAAGCTTTAATAACATCGGGCATGTAAAACCTACAAACTGACAAAAGCATTCTTGGAAAGTTTAATTATTGAAATATAATTTACATCTATTTTATTTTTAAATTAAAAAAAATAAAATTTTCATTTAAGTTGAATAAGGCAGGGTGCCCTGATATGTTTTGTGCATACAACACACAATCTCTGCAGATGAGACTTTCTCGGACTATTGGATTTCAGGAGATCCTCTCTTGCTTGGCCAAATTGATCACCTGATGTATCTCCATAAGACGTTTTCTTGTAGGGTCACAGAAAAACTGTCATGTAGACAGGGAGCCTCAGTCTCTGGATGTTAAAGCTAGGATTATGAATACAGTCCTTTCCATCACTGAGCAGTAGCTAATGATAATTTTGACGAAGTTTGAAAACTGATTAGAACAACATGTAGCACAAAGATACTGAATTTGTTGAATTTGAACAAAACACCAGTATTTAAAAAATTTAAATAATTAATATTTAAAATGTTGGGCTTTTTTTGCCAATTTGTGTCATTTATATTTCTGAAGTTATTAAAGCTTAAAATTTCCCTGAGGCTTCTGGGATCACTATCAGACTTAGGTGATATGTTGGATAGTTTTTTGCTAAACTGATTATTTTCTCTTTTGCTTTTTGTTCTTTGTTACAAAGGATGACTTCCTGGGTAGGGAATGGAAGAGAGATAGCTTTGGAAATGAAGGTGATATAAAAATGAAAGATATAAATTAATATTTTAAAGTAGAAAAATAATGAGCAGGTATGTAAAGATGATCTCTAAATTTTGTTCTTATTCTAAATCTATGACCTTAGCATCTTTAGCCAACTAAAAGGAGAAAACCCCTCTCTCCAAAAATTAAATCATTTCTTCACTCCTAATCAGGTAGCATAATTATGTACAAAGTCATCTATAGTCAGGGAAATCTTCCAGGGGTGAGAGATAGGGAGAAACTAATTCTGTGTCTTACAAAACTAATACTATTTGTCCATTCTAATGCTAGAAGTAGTAACTAATTTACTACTAGCAATCCCACTCCTCACTTCAACCCTTCCCTCCAATCCCTTCCAAGAGTCTACCATTTCAGGTCAACAATCTGGGAGAGGCAGTTTGGCAGCATTAAGTGTTCGTGTGCCTCTTTTTTCTTGCTAAGAATTAACTGATTTTTCTGATCTTGTATTTATTTGAATGAATTTTCTAACCTAGAACTTTATGAACTATTGCTTGGACAAGTGATTAGCTAGGCTACCTTGTACTAACTCCTCTTCAGGAAATGGTTCCAATAGCAGGAACCTTCTAAAGATGATGGCTCTTCTGTCAGGGTAGTCCAGGATTACAAAAGGCTCATCATAGAACTTTAAACAGATTACTTAACCTTACAATATTCATCCTATTTCCACTGCCCAAACACTGCTCCAAGGAGGTCATTCATCAGTTGAATCCAACAGATTATCCACTGAGTGGAACTTACTCCCGGCTGGATGGAAAAGAAAGTCAAGTCAAGGGTACAGTGTTAACAGGTTTTGGACACATTCCACAAATATTTATCAGATAGTGCCATTGGTAGAAGAGAGAGCCCCAGTCATTATTTCCTACATCACATATGGGATCCTTTTAAAATAATAATCCACACTACTGACAATGCATATGAAGCTCCTGAAACTTCCAATACAGCAATTATTGTGAAGTTAAACATTAAACACCTCAAACCACCGCCCGCATGGCCACAACATTTCTTTGTCTTATCTTTCTTCAAATAAGAAAATAGGAAAGATCATTATTATCTCACGTTTGAGTATTACTCCAAAGTACGTGACTTCATCTGTAAGTTGGTGAAATTTCACAAATAACATTTTAGAGAAACAGAGCGGGATATTTGTGAAGATACCCAACAAAATTAAAGGGAGGAGGCACTCTCCCAGCACTTTGCATATTGCACAAAGCACATCCTGCTAGGGAGCAATTACTTTTCTATGGATGCTAATACATTCTGTAGGATAGACAAGACACTTGGTTCCTGCTATTGGAAGATGGAGTTGGAGAGAGTATGTTTTTATTAAGTCTTTGCATTCACTTTCAGGACCTTGTGTGTGTGTTCATCCTTCATTGCCAAAGAAGACCATGCCATCAGAGAAATTATGACATGACTTGCACTTGACTTTGTTATGAGTGAGGGAGGGCTGTGCATGTCACCAGCCTCACTTCTGCTCCAGATCTATCTGAATTCAGTGATCAGATATTGATTAGGATGACTGGAGATGACTCAGAATGAGGCATTTTGAGTTAAGAGATTTGCCCAAGGTTACACAGCTAGTGAGTGTCACGTGTCTGAGGTGAGATTTGAACTCAGGTCTTCCTAACTCCTGCCCTAGAGCTCTATCCACTACACCACCTCGCTGCTTCTCTCAGGACCTTATATGCTTGACCAATGAGGTTATGGGTTTCATCCCAAATGTACACAAAGTCCCATGAGGGCTCAGAGGGTTGACCCTACCTGGTTGGTTGTGGCTGGTCAGGGTCCCAGGGAAGTTGTTAAGAGATCATACATATCCTGTTGATTCAATTTCAATTTTGAATATGTCCGTGTCTGTAGGCATTTTAAATGCCAGATCTAATGCACATTTCCTTTAACTTTAAGCTTTCTGTGTAACACATAACTTTCTAAGTTTCTAGTCTCTTTTCCACATGAAAAAGGCCCAGTGTGTGGATTATCCACCATGATGCTTGGCAGCAGTAGTTCTCTTAAGATCATAATGATATACTTGTTGGCAAGGTATAGGTGCTAGACCTGGCATTTTAGTAGAATAGGGAAGGCCAAGTAAGGGAATTGTATCTACAAACACAGTCACAAACTTCTCTGCAACTTTTAGTCTTAGTGCTGCGTAGATCATGGAGAGGTTAAGGGTTTTATTCAAGGTCACACAGCAAGTATATGTCAGAAGTGAGATTCAAACTCAGATCTTCCTGTCCTTGAGGCAAACTCTCTATACCCTATTTCACACTGCTTTCCCAGCTTGTTATATACTAAATATAGTAATGTAATTTTGGTTCATTCTCTAAAAACTTGTATACAGAATCTTATTTTCCAATTTAAATCAAATTTAACATTTTGTCTCATAAAGAACTTACAATAATAGTCTTTGTTAAACAATAAATTTCAAATGATACAAAATTATTTAAAAAACTGAGCCTGAAAAAAATATGACTACTTCAACCTATTAAAATTAAATTATTTTTATATTTTATGAAAGCAAAAGTTACTATTTGACAGCTGAAGCATAGATTTTACATATATATATATATATATATATATATATATATATATATATTTTCCCTTGACCCAAATATTTTCTCTAGGTTATAGAACAGTAGGAAACAATTCAAATGACATGTGGTAGATTAAGGATGCTAGAGGTTTGGATGGCAAATTAATGAAGTTTGTTATCATTTTTTGTTATCTATGTCTCTATAGTGGGTATTTTTCCTTACCTGTAAGTATACTTACTCCTGTAAGTATACTATTCCCCATTAGAATATAAGGTCCTTGAGGACAGGAGCATTTTTCGTTTTCTCTTTATATCTCCATTTTCCAGTACAATGCTTGGTACATAGGAGATGGTTATTAAATGATTCCTGACTGATTGATTGTCTAACTGAGATGAAGTAAACTGATGATGTATTGAGAAATTAATCATTCTTTCCCATTCATTTAAATCATATTATAACTAAGAATCCTATTCCATTTTTAACCTTGGATGATGATAGACTGGGTACATGACCTAAATAATTTTGACTGTTAAAGTATCTACAAGTTATGTGGACTTGCCCTTTAAAATAAAGCTAAATGAAAACTACCAAATAGTTGCAAATAAATAGAATTTTTTTAAAGCTGTAGTCATGTGATGCATCTCAATGAAATATTACCCTCCCGACCGAACTCCAAAAGCAGGAATTTAGTGATATTCTCCTCTCTGTGCCCATGAGTCAACCCAACTTGCGTGACTGTGGCTGATAGTGTACCATCTGTCAACACTGTTGTTAGCTTCAGCTGCATAGTAATGGTTGCTTATCAACAAACTAAAGTTGCAGAGTCACCACAGAGCTAACAAAGACCTCATCGCACTTCAAAGAAGCATCTGGCTGGAAAGAACATGCTGTCCTGTACAGCGAGGGACAGGGGGCTATGGTACTGGTTCTTCCTCGGTACACTGGCCAGGAAGATAAAGACACCGCAATCCATGCAAATGAACCTCGACTCTCTGTCAGTTGTGCATCTTGATCAACTCGAAAACAGTGATCAATATGACTGGTGAGCCAATCATTTTGCAAGAGTAAGGCATCACCAGCAGACTGTCTGTGCTGCCTATTGGTATCCAGATATCATTAAAGGATCCAGAAGAAAGCTCCTAAGTATGTCGAGCAGAAAAGCTGTGGAGGATTAAAAACAGGGTAGAGGCAAGAATTAGAGATAGGAAGCCTCATCTTCCTCAGTTCAAAAATGATTTCAGAACCTTAGAAGCTGTATGAACCTGGCAACCATGAGGCAAACCATGTTTGCCTCAGTTCTTCATCTGTAAAATAGATCTGGAGAAGGAAATAGCAAACCACTCCAATATCTTTGCCAAGAAAACCTCACATGGAGTCATGAAGAGTCAGACATGATTCAAATGACTGAATAAATTCTTGTTTCTATTAAGAAAGAATCATATAAGATGAGAAAAAATGGATAGACTCTAATGGAGGAAGTATTGACAGGGATGAGATCACAGATATATCTAAGAAAAAGGTGATAACTACATGATACTTATCCTAAAAGGGTTAGGTCAAGTTTCACTGCCTCTGTGAGACCTTTCTGAGATATATTAGCCCTTCCATGAATTTTGAAGGTAGTTATGTTTTGAATCAAAAAACATATCACTTTTAAAGATACCATTTTATTTTGTTCTCTAGAATTAAATTTGTACTTTATTCATATTGTTTCATTTTAATGAACCAAAGATAAGATGGAAGACATTGTTCCTAGCAAAACCTAAATTATGAATGAGGGAGAAGAGGTCATAATGATGAAAACAGAAGGGAAATGCATGATAGCACGGTAAATCTGAGACAAAATGGGTACAAAGAAATATATTTTCATTTAAAAGCAAATTTCTTGTCTAAAAATTCCTCTGGGCAGCTGTATATGAATGATAAAGGTATTTCAGAATTTAAGGCATTATTTGAGAAAGCATCTTTTTTTTAATCTGTAATAACCTTTTTTTCTCAGGTGGTCTGTTTAATGTCCTACATGTACTCTGCACACTAAAAACAACTGTGTGGAATAAAAACTAGATGGGAATGGGACAGATAATCTTTAAAAAAATTTGTTCATTTCTGACAAGGAGTTTTGGAATTTAGGAGTCAGAATTTATAATTATACATACATGCATACATACATATGTGTATTTGTATGTATATATACATAAATACATATATATAAAATCTCCCTATTCACAAAATTGCTAAAATGCAGAGCATATTAATTTATTTCAATATAATATGTGTGTACATATATACTTAATTGTAATGATAAAATTTGAAATATTTCTGATTGTCTTATCTGCTGAGATTAAAAATAAATTCAAAAATAATGTAGAACTTTGAAAAAATTTAGAACTACATCAATAGATATAAACATAAACACAAACACAAATAAAAGAATATTAATTTTCACACTCCTGAATGGCCTAGGGAAGGCCATGAATTTATGATGGATGAGAAATTATAGTATCAATGATTTTAAATCAGAAATGACTCCAGATGCCACTTAATCTAATCCCCTCCTTTAGCAGATGAGGAAACTCAGA
The DNA here is from genome assembly GCA_023548195.1 of Bettongia penicillata ogilbyi. NCBI lineage: Eukaryota > Metazoa > Chordata > Mammalia > Diprotodontia > Potoroidae > Bettongia > Bettongia penicillata. The sequence continues at coordinate 276,978 of JAJHZJ010000602.1, read as the reverse complement.
CACAGGAAGAAATATAAGTACCTACCCTGTGTCAGGCACTGTGTTAAGCACTAGGAACATAAAAGCAATATGTGGATGGCCAATGTGGATAAATATAATATAATACATTATATTATATTATAAATTATATTGTAATATAAATAAATATCTCTAGAATCTTTTCTGCCTTCCTCCAAAGGTGACTTTAATTCTTGACCTGAGTTTCAATCCAGCCTCAGATACTTCCTTGCTGTGTGACCTTGGACAAGTCACTTAATATCTGTTTACTTCAGTTTCCTCAATGTAAAAAGGGGATAATAATAGGACCTGTCTCCCAGGTTTGCTGTGATGACAGAATGAGATAGTATTTAAAAAGCTCATAGCATAGTATCTGGCACATAGTAGGCGCTATGTAAGTGTTGTCTGTCATCATCATTCTTGCATTCTTGCCAGGAGACAATAGTGACCAAAATTATGTCTATCTGCCACCCTAAATGCTATTAGTCCAGAAGAAGTATTTACATACATACATATATATGTATGTGTATATATGTATATACATATATGTATGTATGTGTACATAGATAACACATACACACATATATGTATATTTATCTATCTACTTCAAGCTACTATCTTGATCACTGTCCCTTAATAGGGAAAGAGTACCCTAAGCTATGTTGAAAGGCTTGACTGTCTTCCTACCAAATACAACAGATAGATAGATAGATAGATAGATAGATAGATAGATAGACAGACAAACAGACATATACAGTCATGCTTCATTTTATTACACATTGTTTTATGGCACTTAGCAGATAATGTGTTTTTTTTTTATAAATTGATGGTTTGTTGGAAGTCTACATTAAGCAAGTCTGTCAGTGCCATTTTTCCAATAACGTGCTCACATTGTGTCTCTGGGTCACAGTTTTGGTAATTCTCACAATATTTCAATTTTTCATTATTATATCTGTTATGGGAATCTGCGTTCGGTGACTTTTGGATTACTATTGTAATTGTTTTGGGGTACCATGATCTCCGCCCTTGTAATGAACTTAATTGATAAATTCTGTGTGTGTTCTGACTGCTCCACTCATCTGTCATTCCCCCTCTCTCCCTTGCTTCAGCCTTCTCTATAACCTGAGACACGACAATATTGAAATTAGGTCAACTAATAACCCTAAAATAGACTTTTTAAGTGTTCAAGTAAAAGGAAGAGTCAATCAGTGCAGCAAACTTAAAATGTCTCACTTTAAGAAATCTTCACAGCCACCCTAACCTTCGGCTACTACTCCCCTGAGTAGTAAGCAGACATCAACCTCGAGGCAAAACTCTCCACCAGCAAGAGATCGCTACTCATTGAAGGCTCAGATGATGATTAACATTTTTCAACAATAAAATTTTAATTAAGGTATTACTATTATTGCACATTTTATAAACTATAGTATAGTGTGAACATAACTTTTATGTGCATTGGAAAACCAAAAAATTCTAGTGACTAGCTTTATTGTGATATTTACTTGTTTGCACTGGCTGGAACCAAATCCACCTTTATCTCTGAAGCATACTGGGAGAGAGAGAGAGAGAGAGAGAGAGAGAGAGAGAGAGAGAGAGAGAGAGAGAGAGAGAGAGAGAGAGAGAGACAGAGACAGAGAGAGAGACAGAGACAGAAAGAGAGAGGGAGAGACAGAGATAGAGACAAAGACAGAGACAGAGAGAGATAGAGGCAGGGAGACAGACAGAGACAGAGACAGAGAGATAGAGAGAAAGAGAGAGAGACAGACAGAGAGAGGGAGAGACAGAGACAGAGACAAAGACAGAGAGAGATAGAGACAAAGACAGAGACAGAGACAGACAGAGACAGAGAGAGACAGACAGAGAGAAAGAGAGAAAGAGAGAGAGAGAGAGAGAGAATAAATCAATAGTAGCGATTTTCAAGGAGGTCCTAGTTTAATGGGAAAGATGTCATGTCAATAATTATGTACACATAAGATACATGAGATACACTGGTACATATGGTATCTTAAAAGATAAAGACAAAGATTTTCAGCATGTTCAGTGGATCCTATGCAGGATTTATAGGAGAACATGGAACATGCAAAGAATGGGAAGGCAAGGATGGGATATAATCTATGCTTCCTAGCACATAGTAAACACTTAATAAATATTTGTGATCAATTGAGTACCTACAATGATGGGATCACCTATTTATCAAATTTGGGGGAAAGGGACTGCATACAGATAGAATGTTCTAGAGATGAGAGTCAAATCCAGGTTTTGGAGGTCTTTCTTACTTCAAGGCCAGACTTCTGTTCACTGTTCCTCTCTTGTATATGTGAGTATTTTGTGTGTGTGTATACACACATGCATATATACACACATGTATATATCCATACACACCTATCTTTCTACATGTATAACAAATCCATGAACATATATTTTGTTCTAACCATGTGTATGATATATAAGAATGCTCCTGTGTACTAAATGAACCCTAATGGAGATTTTACAAGAAAAAAATGGTTGGGGTTCATTCTGGACTATGTAAGAATTTACTCATATTAATGAGAACCTTGATCCTTTGAAGATTTAAAGAAATATGCATAACTGTACACATATATTTATAGGCACATATGCATATATATGAAACAGATACACACATTTCTGTAATTCCCTAAATAACATGAGATATGTATCTATATCCAGTTTTAGTTAAAGATAGAAATAAGTAATGGTTGTAACACAGAATGGTTATTAGTGAATCCATTAATCAGTTTTTTATGGTTCTTTTTGTAAGAAAAAGCATTTTTGGTTTTAGAAAGACCCTATACCTTTCATTCTGAGCAAAATATTGATCAATGTACTTGTAAAGTATAAGTACATTATTTCTTCCTGAGAAATAGTAATAACCAAAGAATTTATTAAACATCAATGTGATGTATAGAATAATACCATATAAATAAATGCTAAATGTTGTGATTTAGAAACTAATACCAGAGTTCAGAGAGGATAGAGATCAATGGAGCCTGTAATAATGAGGAAAGGGTTTGAGGATATAGTATGATAAGGTGGAAAAAATTATACATTTGGATTCTCTGTTTGAATTCTGGATCAATCACTTACTACCTGTGAGACCTTGGTCAAGTCATTTAATCTCTGTGGATCTCACCTTCCTAATCTGTAAAATGAAGGAATTGAAATAAATAATCTCAAAGGTCCCTTCCAGTTCTTAGTCTATGATCCCATGGAGGTCCTGGAACTTGATGAATTGATAGGATGTGGATAATCAGAAGACAGAAACAGCATGGGAATTTGAACTTGAATCAAATAAGTCACAACCCCCATGGGTCTCAGTTTCCTAACCTTAAAATGACTCCATCTTGGAAATGACCTCATCTTTAAAACAAAGAACCTTAAAGGTTCCTTCCACTTCTAAGTTCATCATCATAATGCACAATAGCACAGGTTTGTGAATTCCTGGGAGACAAATATGCATGTATGTGTGTATGCATGCACACGTACAGAAAAAAAGATTATAAAAATCATATGTATGCACGTATCCCTTCCACATTGTGGGGGTTAGGGACATGGTGTCCCAGTGATCTAGAAATCTAGGTCTAGATCTAGAAAATCTTTGTAATATTTTTTGATCCTCCATACCATCAGAGAAGTCTTTCTTTCTTTCTCTTTTATGGACTGTTTACAACATGGACCATGTAAAATTTGGGTTAAGTATTCGGTAAGAGGTTGCTCACCTTCAGGTGTCTGTGGCTTCTGCAAAACTAAAAAATTCCCATTTAATTTCTTATGCTGACCTGTGATATAATGAAAATGTGATGGGAAAGATCACACTGTGGAAAGGATAGGTGTACTTTCTACAGAAGCATTTCCCAGTGCTTCGTAACTTTAGTGCCTTCCTTCTAAAACTACCCTCTTTTGTAAAGGATAATCATTTTTTGGTTTAAGCTACACTCTATATCTTTCATTTTAAGAAAAATACTGATCAATATACTTGTAAAATTTAAGTATATTAATTTTTTTCCTAAGAAACAACATATTTTATATCTTGCTTGCTATACAGAGTTATTTGCATATCATCTCTCCCATTAGACTGTAAGCTCTGAAAGAACATGGAAAGGTTTTTATTTCTTTGTATCTCTAGTGCTTGGTGCAGTGTCTGACACTGACTTGACTTAACATACCTACTGCATAATGGTTGTTGATATTCAGTTGTTTTCAGTCATGTCTGACTCTCCATGACTTCATTTGAAGTTTTCTTGGCAAAGATACTAGAGTGGTTTGTCCTTTCCTTTTCCAGCTCATTTTACAGATGAAGAAACTGAGGCGAACAGGATTAAGTGACTTGCCCTGGATCACTGTGATGGCAGTCAAATTAGGATCTTTTGCTGGTTTTGTTTTACTAAATTGCCTCTGATTGAATAATGTGATTAAAGAAGATGTTTCACACAATGGGAAGCTTGATTAGGGGAGTTGTTTTGTAGGAGGGTCCCAAGTACCTTTCCTTTTTTCTGTTGAGACACTGGGTCAGAGGGTCATGCCCTCTGACTTTAAAAAGTATATAAATACTCTGAGGGTGAGGTTTTACTTTGGAGTTTAATTTTTGTAAGAAGCTTTGAGTGCCAGATGAGGACTCTGGGAAGCTGATTTAAGGACCCCCCTACCCCCAAGCTTTGAAAATCCAGATGCTGGTGCTTCCCTCTCTGGTAACTATGGCCAGGCAGTTGGACCTGTCTTAATTATGATCAGGCAGAGGAAGGCATGTCTGTTGACTTTTTGATTTCTCTGCATTTTCTTTGAAGTTCAGGGTGGTGACTACCCTGAACTAGGTGAATGATACATGTGCTTGGTTAAAGGAATGATACATGTGTTTGATTAAAGTGATTGTTAACCCCTCAAAAGTTGCCTTTTCTTTTATGAATGCAGATCTAAGAACTTGTGACAGCAGGTCCTCCTGTGTATGTTGGGGTGCTTACTGTTATAGTCACACAGCTAGTTAAGTATCTAAAGCCATAACTGAACTCAGGAAGATGAGTCTTCCTGACTCCTGGCCTGGCACTCCCTCCATTGCACAATGGAGATAGGATTAAATATATAAAATATATAAGTATATATAAAATCATGCTTACATAACTAAAACAAATTAAAAGTTCTAGCATGAACAGTACTTTAGTTAACTGAGGTAATATAGGTAAGATTACATTAGAAATTTCCTAATCTATTGTATGTGTATAAAAATCTTGCCCTACACATCACTGTCTTCTAGGGATAGCTCCACTAAAACTATTTCTGAAATGAGATCCACAAAGTTTCTTACGTTAACTAATGGGATAAATCATTAAATAAACCAAACTCCTATGTAGAAAGATCCTGCTTTATGGGAGTGAATGTGTTTTGCAATTACTAATGAGGACATGAACCTTATTTAAAAAAAAATTCTAGAGTGGCAAGTCAGCAAATTAAGAAGAATATGGAGAGCAGAATGAAATTGTTCACAACCGACCCACATGCCTCATCAACATTAAATAGAAAGCCATTTATTAAGTGCACAGGAGTCATATGATCACAGAATTAAAAACTGGGAGGAAACTTAGAGGTCATCTAGTACAACATTATCATTTTGCAGATGAAGAGACTGAGTTCCTTATAGATTAAATGACTTCTCCAAGTTCCAGAGCTAATAAGCATCACAACTATTATTAGGTTCTCTGATTCCAAGATAAATACAATTTTTGTGAAGGTAGATAGTAGAAGGAATACTGAATTGTAATAAAATCACTTTTTCAGTGATTTTAGATTTTTTTTTAAATATCTTTTTTTTTCCAGTTTTGTAACTACGGGTAAGTAGGTATCTATCAAATCTATGAACATAAGTAAAAGATAGTGGAAAACATAGAGGGAATTAGACAGGATGTTTATTGAATTAATGCCTGCTAGGTGACTCATTGGATAGAGCGCTGGGCTTGGATTCAGGAAGATTTAACTTCCTGAGTTCAAATCTGGTCTCAGACACTTATCTAGAGATGGAAAAATGATCTAGAGAAGGAAATGGTCATCCCCTTCAAAATCTTTACCAAGAAATCCCCAAACGGAGTCACAAAGAGTTGGACCCAACTGAAAATGAATGAACAATAACTTATTGAACCATTGGACATTATTTTGAAAAGTCATAAAGAACTGAGAAAATACTATAAAAAGTAAAGGTAAGCAGCCCGTTCTTCTTGTGCTTTCTTCCATGTTTATACATTCTTTTCATGCACTACAATTATGAGAAAAAGCAAGTCCTGTCTCCTTCCTATTTTCTATACTAGTGCATTCTTTTTGCCCTCTTTTCGCTTTCCCATTTTCTAACCCTCAGAACCGCTCCCCCTCAAGTCTTTTGTTTTTCTTCTTTAACACTTTCAATACCCTTTGAAGCCATTAAGGTTCTGAAATAACTTTTGTTTCTTCTCCCCCTTTAAGAATGCTAGTATGATGTCATCACTTCCCCTCCAATTGCTCAGTTACACTTAGAAAATGAAGGAAAAGAAAGTTTAAATGAATGATTGGAACTAGATGGTCCACAAGGTTCCTTTTAACTATCAATATCTTAAGAGTTTATGAAACAATTAGGTTTTAAGATGTCCTATCCAGGGACAACCAATCAAACAGCAAGCATTTATTAAGCACCAACTATGTATTAAATACTATGCTAAGCACCAGTTTTGGAAAATTCTTCATATGCACTATATAATTTCAGTTCTGCAATAACTCTATGGGTAGATTCTCCTATAAATCCCATTTTATACAGGAGGAAACTGAGGGTAAGAGACAGTCCCTTTGCTAGTATACATCTCCAACAAGATTTGAACCCACAAATTTGTGACTCTATATCCACTTCACTATGCTTTCTCACACTTAACACAAAGGGGATAGTCCATGCCCTTCAATAAGAAAGCATTTCTACTCCCCTTCTCTGCTTCCATGCTTTTTCAAAAACTTGCTATGAGGTAGCTCACTGGGAAAATACATAAATGACTTCTGAAAGAGGTAATGAATCAGTTCCTCATATTCAATATATTTGTGCCAGAAGAACATAGAAATTTGTGCCCCCAAGATATGTAAATAGCAATATAAGTAATATTCGTCATAGTAATAGTGATTATTATTGAGTATGTAATATATATATGAAATGACACAAAACCTAGATATCATTCTACACACACACATACAGAGATATAAAATTGCTTTTCTGTTTTCACATCAATGCAATTTATACCCCACAGGAATATAATATCTCAAATACTTAGAGCAAGATGTAAAAATAAATGGTAATTAGCTTCACTCATGCTCAATTTTTGTCATAAGTGATGTGGACAAAAAATAAACATTATTTCAATTTGAAGAAAATACTAAATTGCACCTTTGCAAATGCAATTGAAAAAATAATTTCTATAAGGGAAAGTTTTCTATTGTTATAAGGATAGACACAATTTCGGTAGATTAAAAGAAATTTGTTTGTATAATCAGCAAGGGCAGCTGGGGCTTTAGAGGCTTAGAAGAATTTGGGAGAGATAAATGATTCACACACACACACATAATACATATGTGTGTGTGCGTGTGTACATTTGGGAAAGAACACTGCAGGCAGCAGTTGAGAAGGTAGAAATAGTGGGTATGTGACTGAGATGTCTGACTATAACCAAATCCCAGGGTGTCAGAGAAGGGCCGCCCACCACTAGGGCTGATCCAAGTACTTTTCTCTGTCCTACACGTTGGCCAGAGCAACATCATTGCCTACATCACTTTAGCATCGCTAGAAATGATGGATAATCTCTCAATCTTGCTCATGAGCAAATAAGAAAAGCAGCCCAATTACTAGCAGCAGGGAAATATGACAAGGTTATTTCATGTCATAAAAAGAGAGCATCATATCTTTTAGAAGCCTTGAAGGAGACATAATCTGACCTGTTAACTACCACAGAAAAGTACTTCAGTGATCCCCTTACAGAAAAAAAATGGATCCATTTCTACTGAAGGCACACTTATCGTGGTCATTACAAGGAAAGTAACCAAATGAAATAACCATTGCTTCTTCAGGAGAGGAGGAAAAGCAAGGAAAAGTTGAATCTGTCTATCAGAACTGTGGTCCTGCAGGGCGGTTAGACAACAAACATTTATTAAACCCTTATTATGTTCCAGGAAGCAATGGAAATAGAAACAAAAACAAAAGGGGGTCATACTCTCAAAGAGTGTACAACCTAAAATATGTAAACAACTACATACAAAGTAGGATAAATTGGAAATGATCAATAGAGGGAAGGCATTAGCATTAAGGGGCTAAGGAGAGACTTCTTGTAGACTATATTTTAGCTGGGACTTGAAGGAAGCCAGGAAAACCAGGAGGCAGAGATGAAGAGGGAGACTATACATAAAAAGAGCCATGGAGAAGCGCTCACCTGGAATTCTACGGTCTCCCAGGGGTCTGGGTAGGCTACTTTTTCTCTTTCAGAAAAGGAAAGGCCAGTAAAATGACATATTGGTAGCACAGTCTTGAAGGATGATAGAACCGTGATAGCAGAATAGGTCACCAGAATTGCCAATCTGAAGCAACATGTAGAATTTCCCAGTTACTCAATTCTAGAACCCTCACTGTTGACTATTTACGATTTATCTTATAGATAGCTTATTTGAACATATTGTGTATGCATCTTGTCTCCCCCATTTAATTGTGAGTTTCTTGAAAGCAGAGAGTATCTTTGTCCTCTTTGATTTTTGCAGATCTTAGCAAGGTCCCTGTCAAAGAGTAGGCTCTTAAGTTGTTTATTAACTTACTGCCATGCTTGAGAATTAAGACACACAGAGAGGCTCAATGACTTTCAATGAGTCACTTAGGCAGTTTAAACTCCAGATTTTTAGAACAGGAACCTAACAATTTCTGGATTATTTGCTTTGTGTCTTGAGAACAAGAAGAGAGAAAGACAGAAGGATGGGCAGAAGTGGAGGGAGAGAGACAGAGAGAGAGAGAGACAGAGTGAGGCAGAGAGAAGGGGAGAGGAGAGATATTTTTAGTAGCAGATAGGAGGGAAAGAGAAGGGAGAAGAGAAAACTTTTTCTATGTATTATTATAAGTCTGTGGGGTATGTGAAACAGTATAGAAAGGACCTATAAAGGAAGATTCTGAGTCCAGAGAAAGAACTGATAAATAGAAGTATGTATAGAAGGATTTTTGCATGCATACACACACCTATATATATGCAGTGTTTCTCTATCTGTGTGTATATATGTATACATAAACACATTTGTGTATAAACACATATATGTTATGCATGTATGTATATGCATCTAACAGTAGCTATCTCTGGGGTGGGGGTAGGGGAGGGAAGAAAAATGAAAAAAGGTAAGTTACATGATAACTCTAGTTTATATTTAAAAGGTATTCAAGTTGTACAAAATAGATTTGAAATTTCACATGCAATCATCTATTTTCATTCTACTGTTATGTAAATGTTTTATTTCATTAATTAAAATAAAATGAATGTTTTTTTTTTTTAAATTGTTCATTGGGTTCATATAGCAGATGTGATCTGTCACTAAAAGTGCTTGAGGCATCGTTGCATATCAGTATGTTGAAAATAATCCCTTAGCACGTGAAGACTTGTGTCTTATATTAACAAAACAAAAATCTTAAAGATGATGAAATCATTTTTTAAAACACTTGTAATAAAACACCCACAAACAAAGCAAGTTGAAAGAAACACAGACACATGTACCATCATATAGCTGAATGTTCTCTGAGTAGCAGTGGACTACATTGGTGTATGTCTGTAACGAGATTTCCTATTTCCTCAGATTCAACAAGATTCAAAAGGAAAAAAAAGAACACCACCAACTCTCTGTTACTCAATAACATGACAAGTACGCTAGTATATTCGATACAATTCTAATTGCAGAGGCTTTCGTTCCTTAGTGAATATCAAATTATCAGCTAAAAGGTAATTTACCTGTCTTTGCTACTTTCAGGAATGCTCTATGATGAAAAGTGTATACACTTTCACATGGGAATGACAATTTGCTATTTAGTTACTATAATCACTTCCCAACCACAGCCAGTATCTAATAAAGGGTACAGCCTTAGATTAAAATATACAGTGCAGATTTTGTATATATTCATATTATCTTACGCATGAAAGACATTAAATAGAGCATGCAAATGGTGGAAGCAGAGCATCTTGGGATATATATCAACCAATATTAGTTAACTGGGGGGAAATGCTAATCAGAGCATCTTGTTCAATGGGAGGGGGGGGTGAGTGGAACAACCTCGCAACTCTAATAATTACTGTAATATACATTTTAAAACCTAAGATTCAGTTTAACTATTATATGAAATTTTAAAATATATATAAATAACTACTAAAGTTCAGCATGTTTAAATTAATGAAATACTAATTAAAATCAGTCATATATTTGTTATTTCTGTCATAATTAGGATGAAAATTTACAAATACTTCTTTCACATTCTACGATAACTGAAATTAACATCCATCATTCCCATATTATTATGTTGTTACACAGATTGTGGTGGCTGAATATTATATATTGCCTAAAATTTTCTTCTTTTTAAAATTCTGTGTAGAGGCTCATATCTCTAGTCATCTTGATTACAAACTATGAAGCGGGTAGTGGGGTAGGAGGGGAAATGGCACAGGTCTATTAAGTGGATAGTGTTTTCTCCATCTTCTTCCTGCCTCATTGAAATACCCCAGGTTTGAAGCCTACTGGCTGCCTCTGGGCAAGTCCTTTGACCTCTAGATGCCTCAGGAAACTCTCTAAGAATATAAATAATTGAACAATTATAAATCTTCATTGATAATAGGTTTTTTCTCAACTTAGTTCCACACACTAATGAAATCCTAGGACTGGATCAAAATGTCACGTTGGTGGTTTTCACCACTGGTATATCATTTTCTCATCCTTTTTTTATTTTTATTTTTTTGGTGGAGCAGAACTGGAAACAGTTTGAAGCTAATTCACTGTGCTATTCATATTTCAGATCCTTGGACTATTGCCCAGGTGGATAAAGTGACGGCTTTTCTAATAGAGTAAGAGTATTGAGAGGTAGGCACACACACACACACACACACACACACACATCTTCTCTAGGGTCACTGAAAGCACCTTCAAAATGCCTCTTGCTGCAGACAGAACGGCAGGGCTCAACTTGATCTTCCTTGTTCTTCTTCCTCTCATTTGTTCTCATTGGCAATAACATAAATGTCAGTTTTATATACACTAACAGCGGATATATTGCTGTAGCAGGATAGCTAAAAAAATTAATGTTTGAGTTAGGACATTAGAGCTCAAGTAATGAAATGGCTTGAACATGTGCTGGTTGTGGGATACTGGGGAAACCCCTTGACTCTGTTTCCTCATCTGTCAAATGTGAGGGGGTGGGTGGGAAACTAAAGAATAGTCAAGGTCTGAAATTTATAATTTCAGTCAAAATATCCCAGGGCTGGATGTAGAAATTCCATAGAAATTCCAACTTTCATCTCTTTAGTTTAAAGCTTTGATCCCTGTTAAAATGTAAATACATACCCCCAGGAAGAAGGACTTACACTGTAAGCCCCTATCAATCACTGAGCCTCCATCTGAATGAGCCCCAATTCAGTAAACATTTATTAAGTTCTTATGATATATGTACTTGACCATATTCAGCACTAGAAAACTAAGACTCGAAGTGATTTGTTAATAGTCTCAAAAATAGCAAATTAGCACAGCCTCAAAGTGCTATAAGCACATGCACACACATACTCACACAGAGTAATTTTCCTCACATCATATTTATGTATGTAGCACCAAGACCTTTGCTATGATGGCAGGAATCCTAGAAGAAAATTCATTACTTGTTCCTCATTTCACCTGTGCTCAATCAAGATTATTAAAGCTTTAAGAACATTCACGTAGTGGATGATCATGGAAGTTGTAAGGGCCATCTATTTATCTCCAGTCTCAGAAAGCTTCACCCCTAAGTATTCTGACATCCAGTGACACAGGTCTCCTATTTTTCCAACAAGACTTTCCATCTCCCAATTCCAGTTATTTTCATGCCTATCTCCCATGAATGGAATGCTCTCCCAGCTCCTCCCTGTGCCCTGCCCTTCCAAGCCTCCCTCAAGATCCAGTTAAAATCTCATCTTCAAAAATCCTTTCCCTGGGTTTTCTTAATGCCAAAACCTTCCCTTTACTGATTACGTCCAATTTATCCTGTATGTATCATGCTAGTACATAGTTTTTTCATATTGTCTCCTTAAGAAGAGGATTTCCCTCCCTCTCTCTCCCTTCCTCCCTTCCTTTCTCCCTTCCTGCCTTCCCTTTCTTTTCATCCCCAACACTAAGCATAATACCTAGCACCTAGTAGGCACTTAAATTCCAGTTTGATTGACTGACTGACTGCCTGACAAATGCATCAGGTGACAGAAACAAAGTGAGTAGGCCCATTTCCTGCTCTTGAGGCAGCAAAGATATAAAAGAAAATCACTCACCCTAACTCACAAAGGAATCAGGGCTGGAGATCCTCTATGTAGACTAAAGAGGAAGTCTCACAGCCAGGGCCAGAGCAGCCCTTTTAATCACATCCTAAACAGAGCTATGTGGTAAGTGAAAAAGACAGACCAAAGAATTTGATTAATAGCTCCCAGGCACTTGACTTGGGTGGTCTCTGAAAGAGCTAGTTCTAAAAGAGTATTAAAAATAGTACACTCTCTCCTTACCCCACCCCACCCCCAGGCATTCAGACTGGGAGGTCTGATTTTAATGCAATTCTTACCTGAGACAGGAACAGGGGAAAGAAAGAAACAGGGCAAAAGCTTCATTGGAAAGCAGAAAGGAAACCCGAGGTAAGAAGTATGAGCCCCCATGGTGGCTTCATGATGGAAAGACTGCAGCAGAAGGTCTATGGTGTTCAACTAATTCCATTCCCCTCAACAAACATTTATTAAGCATAAATTATGCTCAAATTCATACAAAAAGAAAAGTTCCTGCCCATAGGGAGCTCATATTCTATTGGAGTGCTATGCCATGTCAAGAAACAAACAAACACAAAATACATTTAAAGGAATTTCTAAAAGGAGAAAATGCTAATAACTGGGACATCACTAAAGCCCCAGCCTAGGGTCAAGCTGGGGCAGCCAGGTGGTACAATGGATGAGTGCCTGACCAGGAGTTAGGAAGACTCATCTTCCTGAGTTCAAATGTGGCCTCAGACACCTGTTTACTAGATGTGTAACCATAGGTAAATCACTTAACCCTGTTTGCCTCAGTTTCCTCATCTGTAAAATGAGCTGGAGAAGGAAATGGTAAACCACTCCAAAGGGGGTCAGGAAGAGTCAGACACAACTGAAAAACAACTGAAAAAAAAGTCAGTGTGATGTACTACAGGGACAATGTGTATCTTAAGACCACTTTGGTAGGGAATGTCTAGTAGAAAGCCTAAAGCTATTTATCTCTGTTTCAACTTCCTCAACTATCAAATGTGATGATAATAACCCATAACTCACAATAGTTGTTGTATGGATTAGATGAGATTATCTTTATAAAAAGCATTTACTACGGTGTTAATTGGACATAGTAAGGACTATCTAAATGTTACTTTTTTCCCTTCTCTGCCCTTTTCCTTTACCTGCTAGATTGAGAAGTTTATGTATTATTTTAGAGGTAATAGGTAGCTTTTTTTTCTTCAAGACAGAAGGAAAGCTCCAAAGACAGAGTTATCTTTGATGGACAAGTAAAGCATCTGACAACTGACCTGCTGAAAGTTGACTTTAGTCAACAGATATCTGGGAGGCTGAGCTGGCTTGGGATTGACAGTGTGGGAAATGAAATTGAATGAAATGACAGCTGAAGAGGTAAGGACCTTCCCTGAAAGTTGTTCTGGCAGCATCTCAAGTGAGTCCTCTCTCTAGTGACTTAGGAGCATTAAGTTTCCTTCTTCCTCTCACCCCAATCTTATAGATCTATCTTTTTTTTTTTCCATTGACATAAAGTTTTTCAGAGTAATTATTTTTCTTTGGTATTTTTATTGAGGTATATGGGTGTTTGAGGAGGACTAGAACCTCTATTGTAAGGACTTGCTGAGTCTTTTTCTGGGCTATTCATGCACATTTGGTGTCTCAACTCTTACCTGTAAGCTCCAAGAAGCTATAACATGTGCAGTGGCCACTTTCCAGTAAACCATCTCAGCAGATGGGCTAGACCAGGCTAAGGGTAATTGACAACCCTCAAATCCATTGGTGAGTTGGTGGGGAATCTACTCCTAGCATATGAAGACTTCCCTGGACAGAATGGGTAGATGAGAACAATTTGTTCCAATGTCCATGAAGGTAGCTGAAGCAGGCATTTAGAACACTTAGAGCTTGGTCCTCAAAATGCCATGGCCATCCACTCCATCCTGGGCCATGTCCAATCACCTTGATTTTGTCTTGCCTTTGGACTTTGACTCTGGAAGACAGAATGAGGCTCACAACTTTGTGTAATTCTGACTCATTTAAATCCAGTATACACAGAAGTCAAGACAACACCCTGTGATGTCAGCGATCCTCTTCAAAAATGAAGGGCAAACACCAATAAGAAAAAAATAATTATTTTGCCATTAGCTTATGAAGGGTTAATAATGCTAACAGTAAGTAACAATAATAATAATATTTATTCTATTCTAGGTTTCTAAAAGAACTTTACAAATACTATCTCATCTATTCACAACAACCCTGGAAAGTAGATGTTATTATCCTCATTTTATAGTCAAGAAGATTAAAGGTGAGAGAAATTAACAGACTTGCCCAGGATCACAGCTAGTAACTGTCAGGAGCTGGACTGGAGTTCCAGTCTTCCTGGCTCTATGTCCACCACCCTGTGTAATGTGTCACCTAGCTAATTTTATTGCACAGATTTTTCTGTTAGTCATTTTTGCTAGTATGATCCATCTAAATGCATTATCTGATTTCTGGCAATTTGTATGATCTGTGAATAAATGCTGCACAAAGTTAAGGCTTAAGCTAGAAAAAATATTTCCTTCCTTCACATTTAAACTAGCATAATGTAAGGGAACAGTACAGAGTGGGAGAACTCAATCCCTTTTTAATATCATCCTATCAAAATATATAAAGCAAGTTGTAGCAATAACACTAAACTTGAAGTCAGAAGACCCGGTTTTGAGACCTTTTCCAAAGCATAAAACACTATATAAATGTGGTGTATTGCTAAAAGACAATAATAAAAAAAACCCACATGACTATTACTACTAATAATTCAATATATATTTATCAAGCATCTATTATGTATAAGATACTGTGTGGGGCATTGGAGATACACATATAATGTCAAGTAGCTTACAATAAATTGGGATCAGAGAGGCATGGAGACAGAATGAGTATGATCAAATTATAGTGTGATAAGTTTGATTTGGGAAGAGAGAGATCAACATGGGAGTGGAGTAAAGGAAACATCCAAAGAAGACTTCAAGGAAGAGTTCTCCAGATAAAAGTAAAATACAACCCAACACAGGGATCAAGATCTTTCTCAGAAAGAGTGTTGTCATAAGCAAAGGCATGGAGAAAGTAGAAGCCTTGAATACCAAAATAAGAAGCGTGTATTTTATTTTCTAGCTTTTATTTTATTTCATAGGGAGCCATTGAAAAATTTTTAATAGAAGTGATATAAACACAACTTTACAAATAGAAAGATTATTCAAGCAACCATGCGACAAGATATATTGGAAAGGCTAGGAAATAGAAGAACAGTTGAGAAGCTAGTACAATAATAAGAAGAGATGAAAGTCTAAACTAAGGTGGTAGCACTTTGGGAACAGAAAGGAAGGAGACAATCCAAGACATACTGCATGGGTCAAATTGGCATTCTCAACATCAGGCTGAATGGTGAGAGAGAAGACGAGTACAGTTAGGAGTCATCTGAGTGACTCACAGGAAGGCAAAGAAATAGAGAAATTATGGTGACATGGAGGAAGTTGGAAAAATCCTAAGTATTTGGAAGAAAATATTGGGACATATTGGATTTGAGGTGCCTTGTGAAACAGTTGGAAATAGAGGACTATAACTCTAGAGCAAAATCGGAGGTGGAAAGATTCTCAAATGTCCCTTCTTGCTTTAAGATTTAATATCTAAGGAAATATTGACCTGACTACCAAGAGGGGCCGAAATAATGGGATCACTGAGTGACAGTGAATGAACTGAGTCTGTGTCAACGATGTCAGTCATTGGAGACCATACTAGTCGCAACAGAGAAACGAAAGAAATTCCCCGGCTTTTACCCAGGGCAAGAATGGGAAAATTATTTGACAGTGGCCTTATCTACCTTTCCCATTTGGAAGATGACACAAAGATGGCAAGGGTGGCTAACATATTAGAAGAGAGGATCCAAAAGACAAGTTAGAATTTGAGAGAGCAGTTAGAGAGCTAGTCTGATTTAATAAGACCTAAGAAATTTAATGAGGAAAATATTAAATTCTTACTTTTTTTTCCAGAAGAGAAATGAGGCCAGGAGTACAAAATGGGGGAAGCATACTTAGCCAACAGCTTGTCTGAAAGAAGATCTTGGCATCTCAGTGAACTGGGAGCTCAATATCGTTGAACAAATATTATGATTACAGTAGCCTCAAAATGGTGATGAGGCACTGGGCTACATTGAGAGGACAGTCACAATTTACATTGCCCAGATCAGACAACATCTCTGGTACTGTGTTCAACTTAGGAAGCAGAAGATCTAGAGGAGGGTAAAACAGAGTAGTGAATGGCCTTTAGTCTATTCCATATAACAATCAGTAGAAATATTATTACTTAGAGATCACAAGGGATGTTTATACTGGCAAGTGTTATAGATTAGAGATGTGGCTACACTAATGTTACACAGAAATAGGCTAGACATGGACTTGATGAAGCAAATATAAAGGGTTGGTATCTGGTAACCTTATAATCACCATTATTTTACGTAAGTGTATGTGAAATTCTTCAGACAGTAAAATAAAAACCTAGAAGACTCTACAATTCTGAAATTGGATTTTGGAAATATATCCATAGTTAAAGAAGTGCATTAGTTAAAAGCAATAGAACTCTGAGTAATAAATAATATATAATCCAGAAATGTGACATTCCATCACTTCATTGTTCTATAGATAAAACAAGGGACACTATCTTTTTAAAGCACTATTGATTAAAATATCTCTCTTTTCTTTCAAAGAGATTTGCTTGTATATTTTATTCAAGAAACAATTTAATTCACATACCCACATGTACATATATACACATATGTGTATGTGTGTGTAAAATGTGTGTGTATATATATATATATATATATATACATACATAACATGCTTAACTGCATTCAATAATTCAACAAATATTATTTAGCACCTACTATGCTGCAAGCACTAGGCTAGGCATTGGGGATACAACTAAGAAAAATAATATTCTTGCCCTCAAGGAGCTTACAGTCTGTTTAGGAAAGACAAGATGCAAAAAGAAGCTGAAAAGCTGGGGAGAGAGACAAGCAAGAACTACCCTAGTGCAGGAGCATCATGTTCCTTAGAGTTCAAATCAAGCAGAACTATAGATGGAAAGGGGAAAGTTAGCTAGAGACTCTAGATCCAATCCTCTATAAAGGAAAACTTATAGGATATTTGTGTTTCTCCCTGTAGTCCTACATGGAAGGCTATAAATAGCACCAAATAGAACCCTTTAAAAAGTATTATTCAGTAAAAATCACCCATACCTGAGAAATAAACACCATCAAAATATATGGTGGCCATCCAGTGAGAGAACTCCCAGTACCTCTTCCCCCAATCTAGTTTGCCCTTTACATTTTTACATGGTTTCAAATGCTAAATGTTAAAAATAAATATGAAACAAACATAAGATAGTCTCTGCTTTCAAGGAACATATGTTATATGGGAGGAATACAAGATATACTCAAGTCATCAAAAAGAATATAAAGTTTTAAGAAAGGTCGAACACTAATACATGAGCAAGTCTTGTCAGAAATTCTCATAATTCAGTAATCCTAAACTGGACCCTCTCAAAAGCATGATCCATTCATTGTCTGACTGTCTGATCACCACATTCTAGGAAAGTCACAGTTACAAATCCAAAAAATTTACCAGTACCATAGATTTCACTATGCTCTACCCATTTATTTTAGGTGCATAAGCTGGCTTTTTTATATCTCATTCACAGTTTGTTAGTTTTGTTTCTTGGTTTGTTTTACCAAGCAATTAAATATATCACCAAAGGCACTAAAGAAGGTCCAGACCTCTATTATAGAGAGGAAGGTGGGCCATAGGCTAATGAAATCAGTCCTACAATAGGGAACAAAAGGTTTGTATTCCATTCTATTCTCTGTCAGAAATTTACTGACTGCATGACCTTAGGGAAGTCTATGCCTTCTTATTTTGCCTCTTATAGAATTCTTTCTCAAGAGAAAATTATAATATTTAACCTACCTATTTCATCAGGATCTTGTGAAGTCAAAATAGCACGAATACAAGAATTACAGAAAGTTAAATGACCTTACCCAAATAAACGATATTGTTAGGAAAGTTTAGAGATAAACTCTATACTTAAAACCCTTATCCCACCATGACCAAAAAACATAACAACATTGCAATAATGTTCCAATTCAAGCAAGAACATAATTAGTATTATTCAAACATTTATACATTTTATCCAATATATGAAGTCTTTGAAGTAAAGAAAATAACATACTTTGAATAACATTTTTAATAAAGGTGAATATAATTACAATAATACAGAATAATCACATTTATATACATTAAGTGTTCATCTATCAGTTACCCCTGGCCAGTGAATAATTCCACATAGCACAATTTTCCAGAGAACTACCAGTTATTCCTTTAAGTATGAAGACTTTATAAAATTCTAACCTCTTCTAATGAAAGCCTTTCTAATACATTATACCCTTCTCGAATAGAATATACTGAAAGCAATTTAGTTTCCTATTGATGACTTAGCTGATTAGGATTCTGAACAACTCTGAATATACTGTATTTTAATAGTGATGCCTTGAATTTATTAAGTCACAGACTAGCTCAAACAGTGAGTTAACTACTGACAAAGCTTAGACTAGAACCCAAGAGAAAACTAGACAGTCAATGATGGACTACCTCCACTCTAAAAGGCCTCAAGTCTCCATTTTCTTTGAATTCTTGTATCAGCTTTTTACATATATACACACACATACATATACATACATACATGCATAATATATACACATATATGTATATATATTCACTTTTTTCTCCTGCTTTCAACTATTCTTTCTTGTTTATAGTGTCCTTACCAGTAGCAATCAGTTAGCCAGAAAACACTAGGCACCTACTATGTGTCATGAATTGTACTCACATTCCATCTGTCAGGGGTTCTCAACCTTTTTTGTGTTATGAACTTATTTGGATATCTGGCCTTTGGATGCCTTTTCAGAATATTGTTTATGGCCCACATTCATAACTGAAAGACATAAAATTTCAGTTAGAGATAAAAAAACAGAAGTAATTTTTTTTCCTAAAAAAATTGAACCCTTTAAAAAATACTTAAAGTATACTTTAAATTCTGGTCCTAGAAGGCTCTCTTATAGGAACATGAAAGAATTATATAGGATCTATTATTACTCTTCAAAGAACTTTTCTGTTTAATACATGATTTTCTTTAATTTTCTAAATATTCACTGTTGCCAGAGAGGTGAAATGTTACTCCTTAGTCAATTTAAAATTTGCTATGAACTAAAACGTTTGGATGAACAAAACACCAAGAGGAAGCCCGGAATGCCCTCAAGGTCTGATTGCGTACAGGCTTCTGCATTAAACCTGCTACTAACTAACTTATACACTAGCCCCATGAACTCCTATCACATAGCATCCTGGGCCATCTCTAATTGTCTTGATGCATATCTGGTCATTGGACCCAGATGGCTCCAGAGGAAAAAGTAAGGCTGGTGACTTTGTCCAGCCCTCCCTCGCTTAAATCCAGTTCATTTACATGTCATGGTATCACCTCCCTGATGTCATGGTCTCCCTCAAGAATGAAGGACAAACAGCAAGCAATCTATAATACAAAACTACACAATTTTCCTTCAATTGTCTTATTTCTCCATTAAGATTATCTGCTCCTTAAGGTAGGACTGATGTGTTCCTTTGGAGTATATTGTGTATTCCTCAGAGCACAAAAAAATAATGTGACACAGCAGTTTATTAACGATTGACTAATTGATTTGATTGGTAAAAAAACTCAACTTGGAAAGGTATTCCTCCTGTCTGTTATTCAATGACCTTTCAGAATCAGATTTACTGAGAATTTTTTAAAAAGCAATTGAAAAACACAAACCTTAAATTTCTATTCCTCACTAAAAGTTGGGAGGGACAAATGCAATTGATCAACTTTGGAACCAACCTTGAATTTTCACGCCAACCCATAATCATTTCAGCTCATTGTCCCTAGAGCCTAGATTCTTAGCCTTTCGTATGCATTTTTATGTAAGACACAACTCCCTGCTAAAGACTCCATCCAATTGTATTTTCAACCTTGACAGTGAAGAGAAAGAGCTGAAAGTTGTAACTTTCAGAAATGTTCCTAATGATAAAATCTATAAAGGCACCACAGGGATTGTTGGAAGAGACCTCAGAAAGTTTCTGAGTTCTAACCTAAAGTGAATGAGAATGGATCTATCTGACATTTTACACTGAACTTGCTGGTCACTTTCTGAGTGGTTGATCACATCATAAATTATAATCCCAAAGTAGGAGAGCTGCAAAAGAGAGAGAACTTAGAAGTCATGTGCAAATTGACTCAGCCAGTAAGGCAAATATAACAGATTAATTATTTAGCTGAAAGCAAATTTAGGCATGATATCATAAAACAAAAACAAACTAAACAAACAAATTCCTAAAAAGAGAGTTATCTGAAAATGTCACCGACTGCCTTAGGAGTTAGTGGATTCCATCCTTTATTGGAGGACTATTAGCAAAGACTATGTAACCATTTGTCAAATGATTTTAGTGGGGATTTTAAGTGTCTGAGGCCATATCTGAACTCAGATTTTCCTGACTCCAGGTACAGCACTCCATCCCACTGAGCCATCTAGCTGCCTCCTTTCCAGATAATTGATGAAGGTCGTTGAGGTCCTTCCCAACTCTAAAATACTATGATTTTAATTTTGTGAATCTTAGGGTAAGTTCCTTCCCTGTGCCAGTAAATAAAAAAATGAATTTGACCCCCAAATGATCAAATTGCGCATAACTGGTAGTCATAACCTGTGACTTCTCTCTGAGTTGAAGGATAGTAACTGAATCTTGTCAATGTAGTCAGCTGCTATTGAATAATTTCTAAATAATAGTAGTTAAAAATAAAATTTTAAATTATAGATATAATAAGGTCTTTATTAGAGGAGGAAATAGCCATTGTATTATTTTCCTTTTTTCTTGCACTGTCAAATTTTTCTGTATTGTTTATCCAAAAAGCTCTGAAGACCTATACCCAAATCATGTGTGACCTTGTGAAGTGGGTGAACTTGGGTTACTTGTTAGCTGTATGGCCCTGAATAAGTCATTTCACATCTTGAGGACTTATTTTCCTAATCCGTTAAATGAGGTAGTTGGATTAGATGAGCTCTGATTTTCCGTCAGTTCTATAAGACTATGATCCATTGTCAGTAAGTGATGTGTACTCACAATTCTTTTAGACTTTAACACTCTCGAGGTCTTTCTCAAGAACTTTGGATTTGACTGTGCAACATGGGAGACACTGGCACAGGACTGCTCAGCATGGCGTGCCCACATAAGAAAAGGTGCTGTGCTCTTTAAGCAAAGCAGAATTGAGACAGCACAAAGTAAATGCAGGATGCGCAAATTTGGGATATCCATCCTAAATATTCATAGGCATTATCTGTGCCCAACCTGTGGTAGAGCATTCCAAGGTCCTATTGGTCTGATCAGCCACAGTTAGACACAATGAAATTTCACTTTACAAAGGTGATGTCATTTTGGTCCTCTTCAAAGACAAAGGACAACAACCAACCAACCAGACCTGGCAGATGATATGAGAGAACAAGCAAAGTGCTGGTCCAAAACTTCTGGAAGGTAATTTGGAATTATGCTAAGAGATTAAATTTCGATACTCTTTGTTCCAGAGATTCCATTCCTAGGTATATATGTCAAGAAGGACCCAAACACACCAAAATGGTCATAACTATACTTCTTGTAGCAGCAAAGAAAACTGGGAACAAAGTAAACATCCATTGAGGGAGGAATGGCTAAATAAACTGTGGTACATGAAGGTAGTGGAATATTACTATGTTATAAAAATAATGAGAAGATATCTCAACAGAGCCAAGTAAAAGTAAACAGAACCAGGAGAGTAATATACGTAATGCCCATAATAATATAAAATGGAAAGTAAGTGATTGCCTTCTGTGTGATAGTTGTGACCAAGGCTGACCCTGAAAATGAGGTGAGAAAATGCAACTACATCTCTTATTTGCAGAGGTGAGAGACTGGACATGGAACATTGCATATACCTGTTATAAAGAATTGCTGTGGTTGAATTTGCTTAATTATTTCTTTTCTCTCTTTTTTTACTTTTTTTTATTACTAGAGAAGTTATTCTGAGTAGAAGAAAAAGAAGGCAGAGGGACGCATGTTTACGAGCTCCGAAACCACAGCCCACAGAATTAATGTAAAAGAGACCCCATATCTTCTGGACCACTGAAAGGGGTAGAGAAACTGAGTGGAAGAGATTTCTGTTCCAGGGAGCCCTGGAGACCCGTCCCCAGGATCCGTCGTGTCCCGGAAAGCAGACCCCACCCCCAGCGCTGCCCTGGCCACGGCCCCAGAGAAGCTGACCCGAGAGGGCTTCAGGGACGGAAGTTCCGGCAGCCGGGAAAGTCCCTCCGCCCACAGAAGCTACAGGTCAGTGAGAGAGAAGGCTGGGCTGGATGAGAGGGGGAGCGGGGTGCCTCCGTGACTCGGGCCCCCTCTGGAGGAAGCGGGGGCGGCAGAGACGGTGGCAGGAAGCGGCGGAGGCAGAGGTGTGGGCGGCAGCGGAGGCAGCAGCGGCTGCAGCTGGCCTGGAACTCCCCCCAGCAGCAGACAAGATCCTCATTACGGAAGGTCTCTGCATAAACAACCTGAGGGAGCTGAGCCTGGGAGACGGCCCTGCCCCACCCCGCTCTTTTACTGAAGGCCTTTGCATAAAGCCCCTGAGGGAACTGAGCCTGGGAGGCGGCCCCCCCTACCCACTCCGTTCCTGAAAGTCTCTGCATAAAGCCCCTAAGGGAGCTGAGCCTGGGAGGCGGCCCTGCCCCCACCCCAGCGCCAGAACTAAAGCTTACATTGATTAGCGGCTCAAAAAGCCCATTTGAATCTGAGAGCCCAAGCATTAGCTGGGTGGATGTAGGCGGGGGTGGACAGGAATCTCAGAAGTCAAGTAACCGGCTGGGAAAATGCCTAGAAAAGGGAAGAAAAATAAGACTATAGAGAGTTTTTTCCAACAAATGTAAATGATCCCGACATTCGGATCTGACGAAGAGGAGGAAATATTCTTGTCATCAGGGAAAGACGTGGAAGGTGGGGCCTCAGCACCCCAGACACCCCAGGGGGATGTCGGGTGGGCTCAGGCCTTGGAAGAGCTCAAAAAGGATTTTGAAAAGCAAGTTAGACAGGTAGAGGAAAAACTGGGAAGAGAAATGAGAGAGATGCAAGAAAAGTATGAAAAATGGGTCAATACCTTGTTAAGGAGACCCAAAAAAATGCTGAAGAAAATAACACCTTGAAAAATAGGCTCACTCAATTGGCAAAAGAGGTTCAAAAAGCCAATGAGGAGAAGAATGCTTTCAAAAGCAGAATTAGCCAATTGGAAAAAGAGGTTCAAAAGCTCACTGAAGAGAATAGTTCTCTCAAAATTAGAATGGAACAGATGGAGTCTAATGACTTTACGAGAAACCAAGAAATCACCAAACAAAACCAAAAGAATGAAAAAATGGAAGAGAATTGAAATATCTCATGGGAAAAACAACTGACCTGGAAAATAGATCCAGGAGAGACAATTTAAAAATTATGGGACTACCTGAAACTCATGACCAAAAAAAGAGAGTAGACATCATCTTCCATGAAATTATCAAGGAAAACTGCCCTGACATTCTAGAACCAGAGGGCAAAATAAGTATTGAAAGAATCCATCGATCACCACCTGAAAGAGATCCCAAAAGAGAAACTCCTAGGAACATTGTGGCCAAATTCCAGAACTCCCAGCTCAAGGAGAAAATCTTGCAAGCAGCTAGAAAGAAACAATTCCAGTACTGTGGAAATACAATCAGGATAACTCAAGATCTAGCAGCTTCTACATTAAAGGATTGAAGGGTGTGGAATAGGATATTCCAGAAGTCAAAGGAACTAGGACTCAAACCAAGAATCACCTACCCAGCTAAACTGAGTATAATACTTCAGGGGAAAATATGGTCTTTCAATGAAACAGAGGACTTTCAATTATTCTTGATGAAAAGACCAGAGCTGAAAAGAAAATTTGACTTTCAAACACAAGAATGAGAAGAAGCATGAAAAAGGAAACAGCAAAGAGAAGTCTTAAGGGACTTACCAGAAGTGAACTGTTTACATTCTTACATGGAAAGACAATATTTGTAACTCTTAAAACTTTTCAGTATCTGGGTAATTGGTGGGATCACACACACACATGTACATGCATGCACGCACACACACATACACACATGCACACACATACAGAGACAGAGAGCACAGAGTGAATTGAATAGGATGGGACCATATCTTAAAAGAAATTAAGGTAAATGGTGAGAGAGAAATGTACTGGGAGAAAAGAGGGTGAAATGGAATGGGGTAATTATATGTCATTTAAGAGGCAAGTAGGAGACTTCTTAGTGGAGGGAAAAAGAGGAGAGCTGAGAAAAAAAAAAAACAATTAGTTTACCCTCATCACATTTGACTAAAGGAAGGAATAAAATGCACACTCATTTTGGTATGAAAACCTATCTTACAGTATAGGAAAGTGGGGGAGAAGGAGAGAAGCAAGGGGGGGGGGATGATGGAAGGGAGGGCAAAGGGAGGAGGGAGCAATTTGAAGTCAACACTTGGGGAAGGACAGGATCAAAAGACAGAAGAGAAACAATGAGGGGCAGGGTAGGATGGAGCATAATTCAGTTAGTCTTATACAACACGACTATCAGGGAAGACATTTGCAAAATTACACAGATATGGCCTATATTGAGTTCCCTGCCTTCCCAAAGGGAATGGGTGGGGAGGGAGGGATGGGGAGAATTTGGAACTCAAAGTTTTAGGAACAACTGTTTAGTATTGCTGTTGCTACTAGGAAAGAAGACATACAGTTAATGAGGAATAGAAAGTCATCTGGCCCTACAGGACAAAAGAGAAGATGGAGACAAGAGAAGGGAGGGATGGCAGAAGAGAGGGCAGATTGAAGATAGGGAAAATTAGATTGCTTGGGGTATTGGGGTGGGGGAGGAGTTAAAAGGGGAGAAAATTTGGAACCCAAAATTTTGTGAAAATGATTGTAAAAAGCCAAAGAAAGAAACAAACAAACAAACAAATAAATAAATAAAGGAAGAAAGAAAGAAAGAAAGAAAGAAGAAAAAGAAGGGTTATATTTGAAAATAACAGAGGTAAAAAAATTAAAGGAGTTGGAGAGAATATAACATTACATGGATTTACTTACAATTAGAAAAATGTCCATGCCAAATAAACATCAAAATTATTTTACCATCATTAACATCTGAATATTTCCAGTTCCAGTGATTTGAGTCCTAAAATAATTGAACAATTTCCTCAGTTCTCTACTTTATTTTAAAGAGATGTGTATAATACCTGATCTAATTAGAATAAAGTATTTTGAGGGCAAATAAATGTGTAATTCTGTAAACAAAAAGAAGTTACTATATTATTGCTAGGCACAATTCTTACTCCAAGAATAGGAAAAATCACAGAATTTTAGAACTGGGAGTTAGATACAAACAAGGGGGCGGAGCCATGATATTAGAGTACAAAGACACACAAATGCTAGCTCTCCCTGCACAGCCCCAAAAATACCTGTAAATAAAGACTCTCAACAAATTCTAGAGCAGCAGAAGCCACAGAACAACAGAGTGGAGGAGATTTCTAGGGTGACATCTAGGGAGACATCTGTCACATGGGATGCGGAGCTAGCCCAGCCCAGCCTTGGCTTTGGGAGGAGGACACAAGCAAGCCCCGTGGGTGGAATCTCCAGTCTCAGTAGCAATAGTTTGCAGATCCCTCAACCCACAGGCGCCAATGTTCAGTGACAGGGTTTTTCCAGCTGGCCAAGAAGGGAGAAGGGCCTTTCCATAGCTCACGTCTCAGGAAGCAGCCACAGAGGCCATATTGAGCAGGCAGTAGCAGTTCCCACAGCAGTTCCTACAGCATCCCACATCCATTGTTAAACTGTAAAACCCCTGGGGGCACTGAGCAGTTGATTCTTACCTCAGCCCCGTATAGAGGCCCTGTAGCAGCTGATCTTTATCTCACACAGAATGGCCACCCTGCCCCCATAGCTTATCTGAGTCTCAGTCCCCAGTGCTGGGTTGGTGGAATTGGAGGCCAGGTGGTTGTGAAGAGGAAACTCTGCTAAGATTCTGGGTACAAAAATCTCTCTTTGTTCCCAAACCACACTTGATCATGCCACTTTGGAGAAACTGAGATCTTACAGACCCCCAGAGTATACCCTACTCTTGAGAAAGGACCCAAAAGTCAAGTAACTGGTTGAGAAAATGCCCCAAAAAGGGAAAAAAATAAGACTATGGAAGGTTACTTTCTTGGTGTACAGATATCTTCTCCCATCCTTTGGGATGAGGAAGAACAATGCTTACCATCAGGAAAAGACATAAAAGTCAAGGCTTCTGTATCCCAAACATCCAAAATAAATACTCAATGGTCTCAGGCCATGGAAGAGTTCAAAAAGGATTTTGAAAATTAAGTAAGAGAGGTGAAGGAAAAATTGGGAAGAGAAATGAGAGAGATGCAAGAAAATCATGAAAAGTGGGTCAACAACTTGCTAAAGGAGACCCCAAAAAGTGCTGAAGAAAATAACACCTTTAAAAATAGGCTAACTCAATTGGCAAAAGAGGTTCAAAAAGCCAATGAGGAGAAGAATGCTTTCAAAAGCAGAATTAGGCAAATGGAAAAGGAGGGTCAAAAGCTCACAAAAGAAAACGGTTCTTTAAAAATTAGAATGGAACAGAGGGAGGCTAATGACTTTTTGAGAAACCAAGAAATCACAAAACAAAACCAAAAGAATGAAAAAATGGAAGATAATGTGCAATATCTCATTGGAAAAACAACTGACATGGAAAATAGATCCAGGAGAGACAATTTAAAAATTATGGGAATACCTGAAGGCCACAATCCAAAAAAGAGCCTAGACATCACCTTTCACGAAATTGTTAAGGAAAACTGCCCTGATATTCTAGAACCAGGGGGCAAAATAAATATTGAAAGAATCCACCGATCACCCCCTGAAAGAGATTCAAAAAGAGAAACTCCTACGAACATTGTGGCCAAATTCCGGAGTACCCAGGTCAAGGAGAAAATATTGCAAGCAGCTAGAAAGAAACAATTCAAGTATTGTGGAAATACAATCAGGATAACACAAGATCTAGCAGCTTCCACATTAAGGGACCGAAGGGCATGGAATATGATATTGCAAAAGTCAAAGGAACTAGGACTAAAACCAAGAATCACCTACTCAGCAAAACTGAGTATAATACTTCAGGGGAAAAAATAGTCTTTCAGACTTTCAAGCATTCTTGATGAAAAGACCAGAGCTGAAAAGAAAATCTGTCTTTCAAACACAAGAATGAAGAGAAGCATGAAAAGGTAAACAGTAAAGAAAAATCATAAGGGACTTACTAATGTTGAACTCTTTACATTCCTACATGGAAAGACAATATTTGTAACTCCTGAAACTTTTTTCAGTATCTGGGTAGTTGGTGGGATTACAGACACACAGCACACATACACACACACACACACACACACACACACACAGCACAGGTTGAATTGAATAGGATGGGATCATATCTTAAAAAAATGAAATTAAGGGGTAAGAAAGAAATATATTGGGAGGAGAAAGGGAGAAATGGAATGTGGCAAATTATCTCTCATAAAAGAGGCAAGTAAAAGACTTTTCAGTGGAGGGAAAAAGGGGGAGGTGAGAGAAAAAACATGAAGCTTACTCTCATCACATTCAACTAAAGGAAGGAATAAAATGCACACTCATTTTGGTAGGAAACCTATCTTACAATACAGGAAAGTGGGGGAGAAACGGATAAGCAGGGTGGGGGGGATGATGGAAGGGAGGGCAATGGGAGGATGGAGCAATTAGAATTCAACACTCTTGAGGAGGGACAGGGTCAAAAGAGAGAGTAGAAGAAATGGGGGACAGGATAGGATAGAGGGAAATATAGTTAGTCTAACAGAACACAACTATTATGGAATTCATTTTCAAAACTACACAGATACGGCTTATATTGAATTTCTTGCCTTCCCAGTGGGGATGGGTGGGGAGGGAGGGAGGAAGAGTGGTTGGAACTTAAAGTTTTAGGAACAGCTATTGAGTATTGTTCTTGCATACAACTAGGAAATGAGAAATGGGGTATAGAAATTTATCTTGCCCTACAGGACAAAAGAGAAGATGGGGACAAGGGAAGGGAAGGATGTTAGAAGGGAGGGCAGATTGGAGATAGGGGTAATTGACTGCTCAGAGTTTTGGGGTGGGGGAGGGGAGAGATGGAGAGAATATTTGGAACTCAAAATTTTGTGGAAATGAATGTTGAAAACTGAAATACAAAAAAGAAGAAAAGATTCCTTGCCAAATGATTTCCTAACTAACATTATTCAAAATTATTAAAGGAGAGAGTTAAATATTAGCTAGCAATTTGGATGAATCAAAGTCTACACCATTAAAGGACGGCATAAACTAGGAATTTTCATGCAATCTTGCCAAGATGTCATTATCAAGTTCCCTGATTATTTTCCAGAATGTTGATGCTTATCGAGTAATGCAGATCATAAGTCCAAGTTGGCTCAATCAGTCATCATTTTTCCTGACTTATTTGGTGACCTCATTAACTGATGTGGCAAATCAAAGTTATATCTTGAGAATAAGACATATTAATAGCTACTGCTGTGTCTCTGTCTTCAAATGTTCAGATGACATGAAATTGGGAAAGCAGTTCCTGATTTCCTATAATTAGTTCCCTCAAGTTGTGTTAATTTTTCTTAGAGAGTCTACATTGTCCACATAGTCACAAGGGATACATCTGTGTGTTCAAGGACCAGTTACTCTGTGTAGTCATCAAACTTTGTTAAAAGTAGGAATCATAAATACATAATTTCCCATAGTATCAGAACATTCTTTTCTATTGGTGAAGCTATGGCTAGAAATATTTTTCTGGTAAATAAGCTTTATTCGTTAGTGTCAATGTTTAAGTTTTTATCTGAATTTTAGCATCTTTTAAAATGTCATTTTATTAACAGATCTGTAGTTTTGTTTGTTTTTTTGCTATTTAGATTCTACTTTGTTGACTTTATTTTATATTCATATAGCTTTTTCCATATTTCTTAGGATTCCTTACATTTTTTTCATTCCTTAGTATGCAATGATAATAGCAGTTTTTTAAGCTATTTTCTAATCACTAGACAGAATTTCCTTCCAACTATTTTGCCCTTACAAATAGTGCTGTTATGAATATTATCATACATTTGGATCTTTTCTTGCTGTCAATAACCTCCTAGAAATAGAAATCAAAGGTTATAAAGATTTTGTAACAATTTTTGGACAATTCCAAATTGTTTTCCAAAATGGTTGGACCAATTTATAGCTCAACTCCTGCTAACATGGAATTTTTCCATCTGTTACCAACTTGGCCAGTTTCATAAGTGTGAGGTCCCAGGATCATAGATTTAGAGTTGAAAGGGACCTTAGAAGTCATATAGGTCAATTGACTAATTTTACAACTAAAGAACCTAATGTTCTAGAAAGACTAGAGGATTTGCCCAAGGTCATATTGATATTAAGCAATAGAGCCACTGGTTCTAAATTCACCAGTCTTTACACTAAACCACACTGACTTGCAGTAACACATCAGAGTTATTTAATTTGCACTTCTGAAATTATTGGCAATTTTGAGGATGTTTTAAAATGGTTGTTGGCACTTTTCATTTCTTCTTTCCATGGTTTGTTTTTTTTTTTAAATTTATCAAGTTTGGGTGATTTTACCACATCCTCCAAGGGAAAGGTAAGTGAAAGTTAAAAATCTTCCCCTACTTTGTGGAAAAACTATCACTTCAATCCATTCCTAGCAGAATCTGATTTGGAGACAATTGTAGCGTCTTGGATTATTGGACTTTGGGGCTGAAGGTTGCTGGGGCATATACATTGAACTATACAACTTCCCCAAATAGTCTCTTCAGAGAATTTTGCTCTGACTGGGCTTCTCCCTAAAGCCAGTTGGAATATGAAATGAGATCAGTTACTGTACTGTCAATTTCTTAAGAGCAGGGAGAATTTTTTTAATACCATATACTACCACCACTCCCAACCTAGAATGGTCATCTGCCATTGCTTCTATTGTTGCTGTTCAGTTATCTTCAACTCTTCATGATCCCATCTGGGGTTTTTGTGGCAAAAATACTGGAGTAGTTTACCATTTCCTTCTCCAGTTTATTTTACAGACAAGGAAACTGAGGCAAATAGGGTTAAGTGACTTGCCTAGGGTCACACAGCTAGTGTCACAGGCTGAATTTGAACTCAGATCTTTCTGACTCCAGGTGATCCATCACCCTAGCTACCCCATCTCCCTGTAGAAGGCACTTAATAAATGCCTTTTTCATATGTATTAAATTAAATAATTCAGAATCATGAAACTTCAGATTTGGAAGGGATCTCAGGGACTATCTAGGATCAGGAAATCGCAGATCCAGTAGGGATTTCATTTTGTGGTTGTTATTCATTTTTTATTTTTTCCAATTACACACAAAATTTTTTAACATTCATTTTTTTAAAATTTGGAATTCCAAATTCTCTTCCTCCCTTCCTACTCCCCCCTTCAGTTCATTGAAAAGATAAGCAATTTGATAAAGGTTATTCATTTGCAGTCACACAAAATTTATTTCCATATTATTCATGTTGTGAAAGAAAACAGACTCTGCCTTCTCCCAAACAAAGAAAAATAAAGAAATGGGGGAAAAACTGTGTCTTGATCTGTGGTCAGACTCCATCAGTTCTTTTTTTGGAAGTGGATAGCATTTGTAATGATGATCATCATATAATATTGCTATTACTATATACAAAGTTCTCCTGGTTCTGTGGACTTCATTTTGCATCAGTTCATACAAATCTTTCTAGGTTTTTCTGAAGAGACCCTGCTTGTCATTTCTTAGTATCCCTCTTTTCCCACATCCCTTTCAGCATTTATAATTTTCCTTTTCTATTCTATTAACCAATCTGATAGATGTGAGGTGGTACCTCAGAGTTGTTTTAGTGTTCATTTCACTAAACAACAATAATTTAGACCATTTTTTTTGTATGATTGTAGACAGTTTTAATTTCCTCAAATGAAAACTGGCTGTTTATATCTTTTTCAATTTTTTTCAATTTTTCAATTTCAAAATTTCAGTTTGCTCATGTTTTTCAATTGGGCAGTGATATCATAATATATTATTATTATTATGTATAATCATAATTATATTTATTTTTATTATAATTATAATATTATAATTATTATAATACATTATTGTAATATTTATATTTTATTATAATACATTATAGTAAAATTATAATTATTATAATACATTATTATAAATTTGAATCAGCTTGAAAAATGAAGAACTTGCTGTAAAATTTTCCCAGTTTCTTGCTTTTCTTCCAATCTTGACTGTAATGATTTGTTTGTACAAAAGCTTTTTAATTCGATGTAATAAAAATTATCCATGCTATATTTTGTAATATTCTCTTTTTTTGGTTAAATTCTTACCTTCTCTATAGATCTGACAGGTAAACTATTTCTTACTCCCCTAAATTGCTTATGGTATCACCATTTATGTCTAAATTACATACCCACTTTGATCTTATCTTAGTATATGATATTTATTGTACATATTGATTTATACCTAGTTTCTGCCAAACTGCTTTCCAGTTTTTCCAGATCTTGTCAAATATTGAGCTTTTATCTTCAAAGCTTAGATTTTTGATCAAACACTAGATGACTGTGGTCATTTGTCACTGTGTATTGCATACCTAATCTATGCCACTCATTTACCACTCTATTTCTTACTAGTATCAGAATGGTTTGATGAATACCACTTTGTAATAGTTTGAGATCTGCTATGGCTAAGCCACCATCCTCACATATTTTTTCCCATTGATTCTCTGAAATTTTCTTGTCCTTTTGTTCTTACAAAGAATTTTGTTTTTTTTTTCTAGCTCTATAAAATTATTTTTAGTAGTTTGATTGGGATGGGCATTGAATAAATTAATCTGTATAGACTTGTCATTTTTATTATATTGGCTTGGCCTCCATATGAGCAATTGATATTTTTCCATTTGTTTAGGTTTGACTTTATTTGTGTGAACTGTTTTATAAATGTGTTTATAAAGTTCCTGGCCAGAAGACTATGAAGTATTTTTATCTACAGTTTTTTTAATGGAATTTCTCTCTCTTGCTACTGGGCTTTGCCGGTAATATATAGAAATGCTTGTGATTTATGTAGATTTATTTTACACCCTGCAATTTTGCTAAAATTGTTAATTATTTCAACTAGTTTTTTAATTGATTTTCTAAGATTCTTCAAGTATACCATCATATCATATGCAAAGAGTGATAATTTTGTTTTTTCATTCCTATTCTAATTCCTTAAATTTTTTTCTTTTCTTATTGCTATTGCAATTATTTTTAGTACAATATTGAAAAATGGTGGTTATAATGGGCATCTGTGCTTCACTCCTGATCTAATTGGGAAGGTTTTTAGCTTATCTCCAATACAGATAATGTTAACTGATAGTTTTAGATAAATAATACATGTCATTTTAAGCAAAACCTCATTTGTTCCTACAGTTTCTAGTGTTATCTTTTTTTTACAGGAATGAATATTGTATTTTGTCAAAAGCTTTTTCTACATCTATTGAGCTAATCATGATTTTTATTTTTTTTACTATTGATATGGTCTATTTTGCAGATAGTTTTCCTAATATTGAAAGAGCCCTGCATAGTCATAGTGAATGATCTTTGTGATACATTTCTGTAATCTTCTTACTGGTATTTTAAGTTTTATATCCATATTCATTAATGAAATTTGTCTACAGTTTTCTCTGATTTTGCTCTTTCTGGTTCAAGTATCAACAACATTTTTGTGTTCTAAAAGGAGTTTGGTAACACTCCACATATTTTTCCAAATAGTTTGTATAGTATTGAAATTAATTATTTAGATGTTTGGTAGAATTCATTAGTAAATCCATCTGGTCCTGGGGAATTTTTCTTATGACTTGTTCAATTTCTTTTTCTAAGGGGGCTATTTAAACATTCTATTTTCTTTTCTATTAAACTGGGCAATTTATATTTTGTAAATATTCATCCATTTCACTTGAATTGTTAGATTTGATATATAACTAGGCTAAATAGCTCCTAATAACTGCCCTAATTTCATCTTCATTGGTGGTGAATTCATATTTTCCAATTTAGATACCAGAAAATAGGTTTTCTTCTTTATTTTTTAAATCAAAAATTACCAAGGGTTTATCTACTTTATTGACCTTTTTCATAAAACCAGCACCTAGTTTTATTTATTAGCTTTATGGTTCCCTTTTAATTTTACTAATCTCTCCTTTGACATTCAGGATTCCAATTTGGTTTTAATGAAGGATATTTGAGTTCTTTTTCTATTTTTTTATTTGCATGACCAATTCATTCATCTGCTCTTTTTCTATTTTATTGATGTAAGCATTTATAGATATACGTTTCCTTACAAGTAGTGCTTTGGTTGCATGCCATAAACTTTGGAATGCTGCCTCGTTGTCATTCTCTTCAATGAAATTATTTCTATGATTTGTTCTTTGACTCACTCATTGTGTAGGTGCCATATAACACTGAGAAAAAGATATGTTCCTTTCTATTCCCATCTAATTTTCTCTAGAGGTCTATCATACCTAACTTTTCTAAAATTCTATTCACCTCCTTAACTTTTTTCTTATTTATTTTTTATTAGATTTATCTAGTTCCGACAAGTAAAAATTGAAGTTCCCTAATGGCATAGCTTTATTGTCTATTTCATTCTGTTACTCATTTTTCATTTAATAATTTGGATGCTATACCATTTGGTGCATATATGTTTAGTATTGATATTACTTCACTGTCTATGGTACCTTTCTCTGCTTATCTCAGTTAATTAGATCTATT
Source organism: Bettongia penicillata ogilbyi (assembly GCA_023548195.1). Classification (NCBI taxonomy): domain Eukaryota; kingdom Metazoa; phylum Chordata; class Mammalia; order Diprotodontia; family Potoroidae; genus Bettongia; species Bettongia penicillata. Next base: position 242,469 of record JAJHZJ010000602.1, on the reverse strand, counting down.
TTTGTTTTTGCATTGTCTGAGACCTTGATTGCCACCCCTGCTTTTTTTGTTTTGTTTTGTTTTACATCAGCTGAAGCATAATAGTTTCTGCTCCAGCATCTTAGTTTTGCTGTTTGTGTGTTTCTACTCCAAATGTGTTAACAACTTATTGTGGGATTCTAATTTTTAATCAACTCTGCTATCTGCCTCCATCTTGTGGGTGAATTCATCCCATTCATGTTCACATGTGTGTTTCTCTCCATCCTGCTTCCCCCCTGCCACATTTGTCCTTTTCTTTCTCTCTTCTTTCACCCTGTGCCTCATCAAAAGTGTTTTGCTTTTGACCACTGCCTCCCTCTCTCCACCTTGCCTTTTATCAACCCCACCTCCTTCTCTAATTTCCTTCCCCTCCTCCTTTAGGATGTTAGCTTTCTATACAAAACTGCGTATGTATGTTATTCCCTATTTGAGCCAAATCAGATTACAGTAAGGTTCAAGTTCTTCTTCCAAGGTGGTATGAGTTAAGGTAAGTTGTGATCCCTGTTCTCTGGCCTGTCCTCTGATCTATGAATCATCATAAACACTCTTTTCTGCCCTGGAACTGTGACCAAGATCCCCACTGCTGCTAGTGCTCCTCCGCACCCTAGGACTGCAACCCAGAAGTACATAAGGGCAATGCACAGAGTCATGCACACAATACCAGCAAAGGGCCCTCTGCAATCTCTTTCTGACTGGTTCACTGACCACCTTACTATCTATGGGCTAAAAACTCTGGAATTCACTGCTTTTTGTGGCAAGATCTATTTCTGGTTTGCTGAGACACAGCGCCTGCTCTGGACTGTACTTCATCGCACTCTAATAAGACAGACCTTTTCTGCTCACCCTCTAAATTGTTTGTGTCAAGAAAAAAATTTCACACTGTCTTTTTCGTTGGTTCTGCCACTCCAGAATTTGTTTCAAGGTATTATTTTGACATTGTTTGGAGGGGAATTTGGAAGAGCTCGGGTGAGTCTCCATCTACTCCACCATCTTGGCTCCACCCATTGAGAGAAAACTTTAGAAGCCATCTAATTTTTTAGAGAAACAACTAAGGCTGTCCTGCATGAGACCATCAACCTCATCCTCCTCACCCCCTCCACACTGATTTTCCATTGTCAAAGAGATAATGACAGAGGTTGGATTTGAACTCACATCCTTTGACTATAAATCTCTGTTCTTTTCACTTTATGAGTGAATAATCCCACACATTTCTGAAAAAAAAAATCCCTTTTATCTGACAAATGGCCATCTAGCTTTTGTTATGTAATGGTATTTTGAGGAGGTATATTTTCCTGTCCCCCCACTATTTCTTCCCCAGAGTGATCTGGATAGTGAGAGTGATGGGATTTAGACTTTTTGAGGATCTTTATTGATAAGAAACTACCACAGAATTTGACTGAGTAGGTTTTGGTAACCCCATAAATTTTTTTGAGAACTGATAATCTGGGAGTAGGGGAAAAAACACTTACTACACCTTTTCTGTTGGGGTGGTAAGTAAGGAATATCTAGTCAATTGCTCAGCACAGCAAAACTTAATGATCTTTGACTACAGATCTGTTGTGAGGAGGACAACACTATCTAAAATTTAATAAGAAGCTACTGATATTTTTTTTAATTGTAAGTACCCTTATTAAAGTTGATATTTAGGGGAAAGGCAAATTGAAAATTAAATTTAAAATTCATTTTTACCCAATCACAGCCCCAAGCAGCAACAATACCCAGAAGATCATAAGATTTACCAGACTTACAACTCTTATGAAATTGTCCTAATCCCTAAAATGAGGCTTCCACTACTTGCCAGCAGAGTCTAACTGGATAATTCTGGCCTATACTCTAGTACTTGAGTCTATTTCCTGTAATTCAGGTAATAGCTATGTTATCATTGTACTTCTGGGCCTCAGAACAGTCTGTTTTGTGACCTGTTCTCAATGCTCAGTCTTGATTTATTGTATTAGTGAATGGTGCCAAAATGGATCCCATAAAACACAGTAGCTACACTAGGCTGCTAGCTGTTACATAGCATCTCACCAACTTCTAGGGGGAAACGTCAGCCTAGTGACAGACAACTTGACACAGAAATGCCCTGAATGCCTGGTATTTTACCATATATCCATAAAAAAATAACACAACTCAGGAAAGTAGGAACACAGCCATGAACAGTAGGTTTTGTACAGCAGGAAAAATGTGGCTATATTAATGGAGCTACTGATTTTATTTTATTTTATTTTTAAAGAAGTTTTATTGAATTCTTTTTATATCTCTATGGTTTTCCCCAGTATATCTCCCTCTCCCAGAGAGCCATCCCATGTAACAAAAAGCATTTTAAGAAAAGAAAAGGAAAAGAAAAAAGTTGCAAAAAATTTCATGTGACATATTTACATATATATATGTATGCATATACATATATATGTATGTATATATATTCATTCATACATGTATACATACACATATAGGTTACTCATTTATATATCCTGGACAACTCACTTGGATAAGAGAGAATTTTGATACAAAGATTTTTTTTTCTCCCCTACTGGTTCCCCTTCTTATCCTAGGTGTATTGATTTCACTTTTGCAAAAATTTTTCAATTTCATATAATCCATTTTCTGTTTTGTCTTTGGTAACAGCCTCTATATCTGGTCTAATTAAGAATATATCTTCTACCCATCATGGTGATATGTATATGATCTGCTTCTCTTCTAAATTTTATAGCATGATCTTTAATGTTAAGGTGACACATTCATTTATAATGTATTGTTGCATATTATTGTAAGGTATGGGTCTGAGTCTAATTTTTTTCAGACTGCTTTCCTCTTTTCCTAGTAGTTTTTATCAAATAAGGTTTTCTTTTCCTTACTAAATTGAATTTTCTTTATCACAAACACTGGGTTATCAAGTTCCATTTTTCTTATCTTCCCTTGTCCAGTCTGTTCCATTGATCTACTTCGCAATTTTTTAACCAATACCAGATGGCTTTGATGACTACTGCTTTATAATATAGCTTAAGGCTTGGAAGTGTTTGGGCCCTACCTCTGCTTTTTTTTTAATTTCTCTCAATATTCTAGATCTAATTTTTTCCAAATGAATTTTGTTATAATATTATCAAGTTTATAAAGCATCCCTTTGATAACTGATTAGTAGCATTGTCATTTCATTATAATGGTATGGCCTCATCATGAGAACTGACTATTCTTCTAGCAATTTAAGTTGTACTTTCTTTAATGATCACTTTGCAATTGAACCCATACAAGTATTCTTTGGGTTTTGGTAGACTGATCACTGCTTTTTAGATTTTGTTATATAGAAATACTGATTTTTGAGGGTTTATTTTGTAACTTGAAAGTTTGCTGGAGTTATTATTTCAATTACTGTCTTTGCTGAGTACCTAGTATTTTCCAAGCAAATCATCATATCATAAGTAAATAGGACTCCTTCTCTCTTCTATTTACTTATCTTTATACCTTTAATTTTTTTCTCTTATCTTGTTGCTATTGCTAACAATCCCAAGATTGTATCAAATAGTCATGCAGAGAATGGTTATTTTTTTATTCTTGTGTATTTTTTAAAAAGAATTTCAAAGGTACTTCTATCAAATATGATATTTGCTTTTGGATTTAGAAAGATACTTTTTTATGATATTTTAAAAGGTCCCTTTATGCCTATGTAATAACTAGGTGACACAACGCGTAGAATGTTGGGCTGGGTATCAGGAAGACTTGAATTTAAATTTGTTCTACAGATAGTTACTAGCTCTCTCTCACACACACATACTCACAAACACACACACACAGAGACAGAGAGAGAGAGAGAGAGAGAGAGAGAGAGAGAGAGAGAGAGAGAGAGAGAGAGAGATCATAAGCACTTAATAGAAAATGGAAAATTCAAGACTATCTGAAAGGACACAAATTTTTGCTTCAGTTGAACCACCTGGTCCTTCTAGTATTTAATAAATGATTATTGAATTGAACCCCAAAGGATTTCTTAATGTATAAAATACTCACCATAGGGAGCCTTTAAATAATTTCCCCCTTCTACCTGCCACAGTATTTTTAAAATGTGAATTGATTTACCCCACAACTGAATTGCAGACTTTTTTTGGGAAAGTATCTATTACATAAAGAGAAATAGACCTGTATATTCAACAACTGAGTGTATGTAACTGGAGATTATATTACTCAACCTTAGGGATTGCTATGATTTTCCTGTTATTGCTTTCTCCTATCTTCCCACACACACCTTATTCCTAGACTCACAGGATTGTGTTTGTCCTTCGTTGCTGAACACCATGCCACCAGAGAAATGATGATGAGACTTGCACTTTGTTTTGAGTGAGGGAGGGCTGTGCAGGTCACCAGCCCCACTTCTCCTCCAGAGCCATCTGAGTCCAGTGACCTGATATTTCTCAGGATGACTGGAGATGACAGAGGATGCAGTGGGAAATCTTGGGTCCTTTAGGCCAAAGTCTTTGCAGGCACTCACTTAGGGTAAGGCAATGCTCATTCATTGAATGTCAGTTTAAGAAGTAGCCAAGGTTGGGGAGGAACCAAGATGGCGGAGTAGAAAGACACACATACATTAGCTCTGAAACCACAGCCTATAAAATATCTGTAAAGAAGAACTCCTAACAAATTCTGGAGTTGTGGAAGCCACACAACAATGGAATTGAGGAGATTTCCGTCCCAGAGAGACCTGAAAAACCGTCACTAAAGGTCCGTCAGGCACAGGACGGAGCAGAGCCCAGCCCTGCCTTGGCTGTGTGCCACCGAGAGGCTCAGATCTGAGCAGGCTTCAGGGATGAATCTCCAGCAGCTATGCAGTTCCCTCCACCCACAGGCGCACAGGTCAGTGAGAGAGACTGTTTGGTGGGCCGAGAGGAGAGCAGGGTGTCTCCGTAACTCAGGCCCCCTTGGGAGGCAGCAGCAGACAGGAGCTCCGGTCCATTGTTGAAGATCTCCATGTAAACCCCCTGAGGGAACTGAGCCTGGGAGGTAGCCCTGTCCCCACTTAATCTCTCACTGAATAGCAGCCCCACCCCTACCGAAAGCCCAGAGTCTGGGGAGCAGCATTTGAATCTCAGATCCCAAGCTCTAGCCAGGCGGATCTGGAGGTGAGGTGGGTGTGGAAAGGAATCTCAGAAATCAAGTAACTGGCTGGGAAAATGCCCAGAAAAGGGAAAAAAAGTAAGACCACAGAAGGTTACTTTCTTGGTGAACAAATGTTTTCTCCTTTCCTTTCTTTTTCTTTTTTTTTTAATTTTAATTTTTTTTAATGTTTTACAATCATTTCCTTAAAGTCAAGATTTTATCCCTCCCACTCTTCCCCCAATACCCCCCTCCCTCCCCGTGACAGCATACAATTCTATATAGGTCCTACATATACTTTCCTATTGAGCACATTTTCACTATAGTCATGCTATGTAGTCGAACTAAAATAAATGGAAGAAATCACATAACAAATCAAAACATAATACACTGAAACCCACCCACACACAAACATGATCTGCTACATTCTGTGAATGACTTCCATATTTCTTTCTCTGAGTGTGGGAGGCATTTTGCCTTAGAAGACCGACATTAGGATATTTTTTTTTTCTCAGTAAGTTCTTGGGTTATTACAAAGTTCCAAGTCTACCAGAAAAAACTCTCTCACACTGTGGTCATTGCTGTGCACAAAGTTCTCCTGGTTCTGCTCCTTTCACTCAGCATCAGGTCATATAAGTCCTTCCAGGCCTCCCTGAAGTTTTCTTGTTCATCATTTCTTATGGCACAATAGTACTCCATTACATTCATATACCATAATTTATTCAGCCATTCCCCAATTGATGGGCATCCCTTTGACTTCCAGTTTTTGGCTACCACAAAGAGTGCTGCTATAAATATTTTTGTACATGTGGGACCCTTTCCTGTTTTTATAATCTCTTGGGGATACAGTCCTAGTAGCGCTATTTCTGGGTCAAAGGGTATGCACATTTTTGTAGCCCTTTGGGCATAGTTCCAAACCGTTCTCCAGAAGGGTTGGATGATCTCACAGCTCCACCAACAATGAATTAGTGTTCCAACTCTTCCACATTCTCTCCAGCATTTATCATTTTCTTGTTCTGTCATGTTTGCCAATCTTATGGCTGTGATGTGGTACCTCAGAGTTGTTTTGATTTGCATCTCTCTAATCAATAGTGATTTAGAGCACTTTTTCATATGATTATAGATATCTTTGATTTCTTCCCCTGAAAATTGCTTGTTCATATCCTTTGACCATTTATCAATTGGGGAATGACTTGTATGATTATATATTTGAGTCAGTTCTCTATGTATTCTAGAAATGAGGCCTTTATCCCCGAGCTTAGCCGTAAAATTTTTTTCCCAATTTACTACATCCCTCCGAATTTTGGTTGCATTGGGTTTGGTTGTGCAAAAACTTTTCAGTTTAAAGTAATCAAAATTATCCATCTTGCATTTCATAATGCTTTCTATCATTTCTTTAGAAAAAAATTCTTCCCCTCTCCATAAATCTGATAAATACACTATTCCTTGTTTCTCTAGCTTGTTCATGGTATCAATCATTATACCTAAATCATGTACCCATTTAGACTTTATTCTTGTGTATGGTGTCAGGCATGGGTCTATGCCTAATTTCTGCCACACAGTTAACCAGTTTTCCCAGCAATTTTTGTCGAACAGTGAGTTCTTATCCTAGAAGCTGGGATCTCCTTTCCTTTCTGATGAGGAAGAAAAATGCTTAACATCAGGGAAAGACATAGAAGTCAAGGCTTCTGTATCCCAAACATCCAAAATAGATATCCAATGGGCTCAGGCCATGGAAGAGCTCAAAAAGATTTTGAAAATTAAGTTAGACAGGTGGAGGAAAAACTGGGAAGAGAAATGAGAGAGATGCAAGAAAAGCATGAAAAATACCTTGCTAAAGGAGACCCAAAAAAATGCTGAAGAAAATAACACCTTGAAAAATAGGCTCACTCAATTGGCAAAGGAGGTTCAAAAAGCCAAGGAGAAGAAGAATGCTTTCAAAAGCAGAATTAGCCAAATGGAAAAGGAGGTTCAAAAGCTCACTGAAGAAAATAGTTCTTTCAAAATTAGAATGGAACAGATGGAGGCTAATGACTTTATGAGAAACCAAGAAATCACAAAACAAAATCAAAAGAATGAAAAAATGGAAGAGAATGTGAAATATCTCATTGGAAAAAACAACTGACCTGGAAAATAGATCCAGGAGAGACAATTTAAAAATTATGGGACTACCTGAAAGCCATGATCAAAAAAAGAGCCTAGACATCATCTTTCATGAAATTATCAAGGAAAATTGCCCTGATATTCTAGAACCAGAGGTCAAAATAAGTATTGAAGGAATCCACCGATCACTGCCTGAAAGAGATCCAAAAAGAGACATTCCTAGGAATATTGTGGCCAAATTCCAGAGTTCCCAGGTCAAGGAGAAAGTATTGCAAGCAGCTAGAAAGAAACAATTCAAGTATTGTGGAAATACAATCAGGATAACACAAGATCTAGCAGCTTCTACATTAAGGGATCGAAAGGTGTGGAACAGGATATTCCAGAAGTCAAAAGAACTAGGACTAAAACCAAGAATCAACTACCCAGCAAAACTGAGTATAATACTTCAGGAGAATAAATGGTCTTTCAATGAAATAGAGGACTTTCAAGCATTCTTGATGAAAAGACCAGAGATGAAAAGAAAATTTGACTTTCAAACACAAGAATGAAGAGAAGCATGAAAAAGTAAACAGTAAAAAGAAGTCATAAGGGACTTACTGAAGTTGAACTGTTTACATTCCTACATGGAAAGACAATATTTGTAACTCTTGGAACTTTTCAGTATCTGGGTAGTTGGTGGGATCACACACATACACACGGAGTGAATTGAATAGGATGGGATCATATCTTTCAAAAATGAAGTTAAGCGGTGAGATAGAAATGCATTGGTAGGAGAGAGGGAGAAATAGAATGGGGTAAATTATCTCTCATAGAAGAGGCAGGAAGGAAATTTTTAGTGGAGCAAAAAAGAGGAGAGCTGAGAGAAAACATGAAGTTTACTCTCATCACATTTGACTAAAGGAAGGAATAAAATGCATACTCATTTTGGTATGAAAACCTATCTTACAATACAGGAAAGTGGGGGAGAAGGGGATAAGCAGGGTGGGGGGGATGATGGAAGGGAGGGCAATGGGAGGAGGGAGCAATTTGAAATCACCACTCTTGGGGAGGGAAATGATCAAAAAAGAGAATAGAAGCAATGGGGGGCAGGATAGGTTGGAGGGAAATATAGTTAGTCTTGCACAACACGAGTATTATGGAAGTCATTTGCAAAACAGATATGGCCTATATTGAATTGCTTGCCTTCCCAAAGGATTGAGTGGAGAGGGAGGAATGGGGAGAATTTGGAACTCAAAGTTTTAGGAACAACTGTTGAGTATTGTTCTTGCTACTAGGAAATAAGAAATACAGGTAATGGGGAATAGAAAGTTATCTGGCCCTACAGGGCAAAAGAGAAGATGGGGACAAGAGAAGGGAGGGATGATAGAAGAGAGGGCAGATTGGTGATAGGGCAAATTAGAATGCTCAGTGTATTGGAGTGGGGGGAGGGGACAAATTGGGAGAAAATTTGGAACCCAAAATTTTGTGAAAATGAATGTAAAAAGCTAAATAAATAAATTTATTAATTAAAAAAATAAAAGAAGTAGCCAAGGACATCTTTCTGTTCCTAGACAATCATTGCCTGGAGAGACAGCATGGTAGGGTGGAAAAGCCCAGGTGTAAAAATCAGATAAACCTGAAATCAAATCCTGCCTCTCATAGTATCTACGTCTATAATTCAAGACCAGTACTTAACATCTTGGACTTCTACTCTCTTACTATAAAATGAATGTAAGAATACTTACGTTACATAAATGTGAGTTTTGACTATAATTATCTCATTATGAAAATATTTTATTGGGGGCAGGTAATTACTGGGCACATTAGGTCACAGTAGATACAACATTGGATCTGAAGTCAGAAAGACCTGAATTAAAATCTGGCTTCAGACATTTACTAGCTGTGTGATTCTCGGCAAGTCATTTACCTGTTACCTGCCTCAGTTTCCTTATCAGTAAAATAAGGATAATAACAGCATCTACCTACCATTCCTCTCCCCAGCACAGTCCTATCCCAGATAGTCCATCAGAAAAAAAAGAAAAACTCTTTTTTCAGGTTATTTTACCAGTGTCTTCAAATCATCAATTACCATTGTGTGGTAAGCTTTAAAAAAGAAATCATACACACACTGAGAAGTAGTGCCAATAGACTTGTCATCTACTTCTCTTCTCTCTTCATTGACTCATTCAGTGAGCTAAACCCTGGGACCTGAAGGGCAGGTTGAGTTTTATATGTGTCAGAAAGCTAGTATGTGACACAGGAAGAGCAAGATAAAGAAGAATGTGTGTTGTGTTTAACAGATTCGGTGTAAGTGTGAATATGTATTTATGTGAGACAGGATAGGTCTACAAAACAGCTGGATCAGAAGCAGTAAACAAGTTGCTTTTCAAATAATGAAATACCCTATATTTTGCAGACTGTTTGCATTCAACATTTTTTAAGATTAAGTGGTTAAATCTATTTTAACTTTGTTTTTTTCAATATTTCTTCCCTTCATGTTTTTGTTTTTGCTAGTTTACAAGGTTGAGTCTTAAAAAAAAAATAAGCTTTTTAGAGCTAGAAGGGGCTTTGAAGTTCATCCAGTCATTTTACAGTTGAGTAAACTGAGGACCCAGAGAAGCAAGTGACTTGTCAGAGATGATGGGGGATAACAGGCTAGACTTCGAGTCAGGAAGACTTGAGTTCAAATCCTGCCTCAGACATCAACCCTAACCCTGAGTAAGTCACTTAAACTTTCAAACTCAGTTTATGAAGCTATTTTTTTGTTGTCCAGTCATTCTTCAGTCTTGTCTGACTCTTTCTCACCCCATTTGGGGTTTTCTTGGTAAAGGTCCTGGACTGGTTTGCCATTTCTTTCTCCAGCAAATTTTACAGATGAAGAATGAAAGCAAATTGGGGTAAGTGACTTGCCCAAGGTCACATAGCTAGTAAATGTCTGAGATCAGATGTGAATTTAGGAAAACTAGTCTTCAGTTTAGTGTTTGATGCAGTGAAATGTCACCTTGCTGTCCCCAAGGTCCTTAGGTACTTGCAAATGAATGGGAATGGTCAAAGCTAAAATAAAACAAACACAAAAACTTATGGGAGTCACGCTGAGGCAATTTGCTTCCATTTTATTAATTTGTTATGTAAATAAGGCCATCAATAATTCTCTGGATTATTAGGTTCCCTATATTCATACCATATTCAAAGGGTGATTAAGTGGTTTTCTTAAGTAGTACAAGTATTATTATCCCATTTTCCACATGAAAAAACGGAGCCTCTGAGAAGCTAAGTGACTTATTCAAGGTCACATCTGGGTAAGTCTCAGAGCTGGTATTGATAAACTAAATTCCTTACTTCTAAATAGTTGTATTTGCACTTTATTCTGCTGTGCTATTTTTGTTTCCAGCTCCAAAATATCTCATTTTTGGGGTTTTAGCCCCTAAATTTTTACTGAGAAGTGTATTCTTAAGATTATTAATTCAGTTAATAATCAATGAATTAGTTTCAATACAATTTCAATTAATATGCTCTTTGTAACAACAAAAAGAATAACCAAGATTTTACCTAAGTAGGATTATTTTGAGTAGACTGACATTAAAAAAAATCCAACCAACTTTGCTTATTATTCTTTAAAGGAATTTAAACAATTAAAATGTTATTATTTTGATAGGCTTAAATCAGTAATTGGACCACCACAAATTCTAGTTATTAAAAATAATTGATTCATGAGAGACCTTCAGGTAATATAGAAAACAGATTTAAAAAGGAGCGGCACAGGTGTTTTCCAGGTGGGGAGAGACAGGAGTGAATCATATTCATTCCCCAACTATGGCTTGAAAGGCTCTGCACGTTTTCTTGAAAATGAGAAATATACATCCTTCCCTGTCTTCCCATCGGGATTGTGGTTGATGATCTACTTTGGAGAGAGTCAACTGTCTGCTGACAAAATACCCACAGAGAAGAAAGACTCCTGCCCATTTGGGAGGTACTATCTGAAGTGGTTTGGCTCATTTCTTGGCCCATTTCCAAACAGGGTATTACTACTTTTGATCTTTTAGAGCTACTTTATTCATGAAAGAAATAATAAATCTAATTTTAAGCAGTAAAAATAAAAGCAAACAGAATAGAGAGAAGCATTCGGAAGACCTGAACAGTTCTACCTTCCTTGACTTTATGGCAGAATGTTTCTAGAGCAGGCTCTAATCTTAATATGGAAAATAAGTATCCTGTGAGATGTTGTAAGTAGAAAAAACTAGTAAATATTGGACTGCTTTCATTTAAAAGCTGTGGTCCATCTAGTTTGGTATCTAAGTGGGGGAAAAATAAGTATTTATTTGAAAATGTTTAGAGATTTTGCTTGATTTGGAGATGGGGTGGGGAGAGATCAGGGGAATTAAAGATGGGAAGGAAAGGCTGAGATGTATTGACACAATCTTAATTAAGAGCAACCCCGATACCACTTGACCTTTAGGCGAGTCTTCACCACTGAATCCTTCTCCCACAAAATTCAGGTGTGATAATTCAAATAATTTATTTTTTTAACTGAAGAAATAAAAGCTATAAGAGTAGTCAGTTTTGTTCTTTATCAATGCTGTGGTTTACCTCACAATAACTTTTTAAACTTTTTTTTTGTATTGTGGTGATTTTACGAAAAGGGTAAAGATAAAATTGTCTCTGGAGACAAAATAGAATTAAGATTGCTATCTCAATCTCAAAAGTATCTGTACAAATCTATCCAGAAAGATAGTAAACCCTCTGTCCCCTTACCCCCCTCCCAAAAGTCCCACTCTGCTGGTTGGTCACATCAGGGAGTCAAAAGACAAATGAAATACATGGTTGAAAATCTTGGCTGTGCTATGCATCACGTTTGTGCTTTTGGCTAAATTATTTAGACTTTGAGCCTTAGCTCCTCATTCATAGAATGAGGGGGTTGGAATAGATAATCTCTAAAATAGTGTCATCCAGTCCTAAATCTAGTCCCTCTCTGGATCCTACAACCCTGTAGATAAAAGAATACCATCTATACTGGTGGGTTTTGTTCCAACAGACCTGGGACCTCATGAAAATAGAGAGATTTCCTGCAGTGACTCAAATCATGATCCATCCATGCCTGAATTTTCCCTATATCCTCCTCTTGGTTTGTCACAGGACTCGAGTCTATGTGCTGGAGGATTTCCTTGCCTTTTCTTGTTATCATGATGTCTATGGCGGGACTGGCCATTGAGGTCCCTGTCTTTAGAGTAGTCTAAGATTTGCCCTGGCTCGGGGATCATTCTGAACATGCTCTAAGAACCTGGTCCCTCTTGGTGCGCCTATTCCCTTTCTTCCCTCCGATGGAATACCCACATGACTGTTCATTAGTTCTGCCTCGATCTCCATAAATAATTGGTCAATCTTTTTTGTTCCTACATTTTATTGGTGAAATCCTTAGTTTATATCACTCTGTATGCAAATTATCTGTTGTAATATATTGCAGGCTACCTTCTGTAATATTTATCATTGCTCCTCTAGGTGATCCTTAATGACAATTCATTTAAGACCATAATATTCCATGACTAAAAACAAAAACAAAATAGACTTGTTTCAGGACAAACTTGGCGTCTTTACAATCAGTGCACAGTTTCCTAGAGGCAAGTAAGCCATAGTATGAAAACCCACATTCTGTAATATGGTTTTAGTAACTGTGATCAGAATGCCTGTGAATGTAGGTCCAGACACATGACTAATGTCTCAGGAATGAACTCTGTTTCTAAGTATATGGGGCAGTAGATAGGATACCTGACCCAGGCAAGTGACTTAACCATTTTATGCCTAAGAAAATTGGATTTATTGGTCTCTAAGTTCTCTTCCAGCTCTAAATCTGTTCCTATTATCCTAAGGAAAACAGAAATAAGCTAAGAGTAAGAAACTTGGGAGGCAGTGTGAGATAGTGAGAAGGAATTGTTCAAACAGTTTCAGTTGTATCTGACTCTATGACCTTATTTGGGGTTTTCTTAGCAGAGACACTGAAGTGGTTTGCCATTTCCTTTTCCAGCTCATTTTGCAGATGAAGAAACTGAGGTAAACAAAACAGGGTTAAGTGACACAGTAAGTGTCAGACACTTAATTGTCTGATACCAGATTTGAACTCGGGAAAATGGGTCTTCCTGACTCCAGATCCAGAGCTCTATCAAGCTACCCCAAGGAGAGAGGGAGAGGACAAAAAAAATCCTCTGGATTATAAGTAAGGGGATTCGGACTCTAATCTTGTTTTGCTACTCATTGCCTGTTTGATATTAGGAAGTTCTCCAATTTCTTGGGAATCCAGTTGCTTCTTCCATAAAGATGAAGAAGTTCTATATGGTCTTTAATGTCCCTTAGAATTTCTATGACTTATGATAGGAAACATTCTAATTTAAATGAATGCTGCATGTAGCTCTACTCAAGAGACTTGGTTGGAAATTTTGTGTCAAATTCAGTAGAAAAATTGATAAAAATTGGCCCATAAGATAGAAGCCCTGAGTGATATACTGCGGGAACTTGCATAATCTGTCCCTTCTCCCCCTATCCCAGTTGGCTGGTTGGTTGTTGTCCTTTGTTTTCTAAGAGGACCAAAATGACATCACCATGATAAAGTGAAGTTTCAGTGTGTCCGACTGTGGCTGATCAGACCAACGTGAGCTCAGAATGCTCTACCACAGGTTGGGCACAGAGAGTCCGTATGAATTTTGGGGGTGGCTACTCCAGATTTGCACATCCTGCATTACTTTGTATTGTTTCAATTCTGCTTCGCTCATAGAGCACAACATCCTTTCTGACATGGGCACACCATGCTGAGCGATCCTGTTACAGTGTCTCCCATGTTGTACAGTCAAATCCAAAGTTCTTGAGAGTGTCCTTGTATGACTTCTGATCACCATGTGATCACCTGCCCCATGTGAACTCTCTATAAAATAGTCTTTTTGGCAAGCGTACGTTTTGCATTTGAACAAGTTGGCCAGCCCATCAGAGTTGCACTCTCTGAGGCATATTTTGAATGCTCGGCAATTCAGCTCAAGCAAGGACTTCAGTGTCTGGTACCTTATCCTGCCAGGTGATCTCATCCCAGTTAATCTACCAATCAATCCCCTTCCCCTACCAGTATAGCTACCCATTATCTTTTCTCCAGTAAAGTACAATGTAGGTGGCGTAGCTGCTAAAACAAAGAGAACTCTCATATCTTTTTAATAGATGTGTAAATAGTTCTCTACAAAATTTCCAGAGCTGCTATTGATGTAAAAGTTAGGGATTTTCTCCATTGCCTAGGAAAATCATGCTTCCTCTTTTTTTTTTCTTTTTTCTACTTCATTGTGGTCAGGTCTCTTCCAACTTTGACTTCTAAGATCCAATGATGTGTTAATATGTGATCCTAAGTGTTATGAAGTGTCATTTGAAATAGAAAGGTGGACTGAGAATTCTAGGTCTTCCTATGGGAAGCCAGCTTTACTCAGTGAAGGAAGGGAAAGAGAAGTCACATGAGAATAACTAGTATAGCAAATGCTCAGTATAGACAGAATTTTGCAATCCTGGCTATGTTATATAATATCTGTGACCTTGGGCAAGCAACTTAACTGCTCTGCATGTCCATTTTCTTCTACAAAAAGGAATAGATTGGATTAGATGACCCCTAAAGTCCCTACCAGTTCTAAAATATGTTCCTAATGATCTTTGGAGAAATGACAAAAATAGATGGAAATTCTGGAATTTCTGTTTAAGAGTTGTACTAATGAAGTCTTACCTTCATCCCATCATTTAGCTCGTTTCCATGGATAAAGGATACATCCCCAACCTTAGCTAATCTGCTTTGCTCCAGTCATTCCTTATACTTAGGAATGCCTTCTCTCTTCCTACCCTCCACAGCCCAGCTACCAGCTTTATCTTTGAAAATGTCACCTCCTACATGAAACTTTCCCCATCTCTGCTCCTACCCCTGGGGAAGATATGACCTTGACCTCCTCTCACCTCACACAGAATTTTGTTTGGATCTCATGTAGTTATCATAGTACTATAGTGCAATTTATCACTGTTCTAAAGTTATTTATAGGGTAGCTAGTGGTGCAGTGGATAATGTTCCAGGCCTAGAGTAAGGAAGACTGATTTTAGTGAGTTCAAATTCAGTCTCAGACACTTACTAGCTGTGTGACTCTGGGAGAGTCACTTAACCCCTGTTTGCCTCAGTTTCCTGATCTGGAAAATGAGTTGGAGAATGGAATGGTAGACCACTTCAGTATCATTGTTAAGAAAACCACAAATGGGGTTACAAAGAGTCCGACACAACTGAAAATGACTGAAAAAAGTCAAAACAGGAGGTCATTCCTACAATCCCTATTAATGCTAGTGCTTTCCCTCTCTATTTATCCTGTATATAACATGATTGTACTTTTTGTTTTTTCTTATTATCTCCTCCATTGGACTGTGAGCCTCTTGAGGGCAGGGACAGTCTTTTGATTATGTCCCTAGAGCTTAGCAAGTTGCCTAGTGCTTAATATCCTCTAGAGTGTGAACTCTTAGAAAATTAGGATTTTATTTTATTTTTTTTGCTTTGCTTTGTCTTTCCATCCCCAGCACCTAGCACCATGCTTACAAATAATAGGTGCCCCAGGAGAAGACATTTCAATGAATGAATAAATGAATTGTACTCCTGAAAGTGCGGCTAAAACTTCATTCCTATATTGGCTATGAATCAGCAATACAGTGCTCCTCCCAGCAGACTGTTTTTATCAGAATTTCAGTAGCATAAAGGAAGGAAAAAAGGTGTACTAAAAAGTTATATCTCCTGGTCTATTCTATACCCATAACTAGAGACTCCTAATCTGAAGTTCTGTAAGTGGGTTCAACACTTAAACACTATCTCACAGAAGAAATAACCACTTAAAAAAAAGGTGGGGGAGGGAATCCCACAGAAACTAGTACACTGAAATCTTGAGTTGTGGGTTTAATAATCACAAGATGAGTGGTAATATGGGGTGGTGGAAACACTGCTCCCTAAGCTGTCAACCAGAAGAACTGGGCTGGAATCCCTACAGTGTTTCTTAGAGGACCTTGAAGCAAGCCACTTGGTCCCTCAATTTTCTCTGATATGAAACGGATAGAATCATTGGATTGCACTAAATACAACTTTTCATTTCTATAAGGAACTCCCAATGAGGAAAGTCCCTATAAAGAATGCAGATTGGCACCTACTTTGCACTTTAAAGTCTTACTTCCCTGGGGCACGGAAAGGTTAAGGGACTTGCCCAAATTCACCCAATTAGGAGGTGTCAGAGGTGTAAATTGAGGTCTGCCTGGAAGGATCTTAGCACAGCAAAGGACCTTGCTAGGCTGGTGTGAGAAAAGCATGTGAATTTTCTGTTATTTGGTTAATTCTTAAGTTGTAAATTTGATGTGCTAGTTTGCAATGGATGAAGTGGCCCTGAGTATTAGACTTTGAACCTTAGACAAAATGATAGAGTAATTTGGAAGAAGGAATTACACAAATTAGCGTGGAATTATTAATTTTTTTCATTTTCTTAAGCTATTGCAAGCATTAGCAAATCATAGATCTAGTCTAAAAGTGATTCTTGCAGTTGTGTAGAATCAAAGTTACTACCCTGAAGCTTGATTTCTTCAAGGCATAAAACCTACCACAAAAAGAAAATGGAATTTTGCCATAAAAAGCTGGTTGTCATCACAAAATGATTTAAAATGCATGTTTTCATTGAGCTAAGGCAAATGTTTTATTTAAAATATGAACAACTCAAGATATGGTCAACTACAGGGATTTAGCAGAAAACATAAAAGAGAAAACTATTAATGACAGTAGCAAAAAATTATTTAGAAATACCATTGTCACAAAGAATTTTAAAAACATTTGTCATGCCGTATGAACACCATTAAATGGTGCTTTTTATCACTGTGGAACAAAAAGAAAAAGAAAATCCCAAATGTCAAATGCATCCTTTGCCTCTCCAAAAAAGTACCTATAAGTCATCCTTATATTTCACTGCTAATTGCTCCTTTCTTCTGGTTTTAATTATAGCAATAATGCCAACATTGATATGATTGAGGTGCTATAGTAGGATATCCATTTGTTGGATAAAGTTTGCATGGTCCAAAATCTCTACTCATGTCCATGGGTAAACACCTCAAAAAAGTCATTTATGTTTGGTATCTCCGTTTGCTCTCATCTCACTCTTTTTTAAACAACTTCTCTGTAAAGAAGTTTCTGTTCTCATCTTTCAACTGAAACTGCTTGTTACCAAGGATCTAAATGCCAAAACTGATGCCCTTTTCTCAAGGCTGATCCTTCTTGGCCTCTCAGCTGTATTTGACATATTTGATCATTGTCTCCTGAATACTCTCTCCTCTGTAGGTTTTTGTATTACCGCTCTTTCCTGGTTCTTCTATCCCTACAATAACCCTCCAGTCTCTTTTGCTGATTCTTCATCCATATCATGCCCACTAACTGTGGGCATTCTGCAAAGGTGCCCTGTTTGGCCCATATCACTTTTTGCTGTGTAATATCTTATTTAGGGGTTTTTATCATATTTCATGGGTTCAATTATCATCTTCATGCAGATGATTCCCAGATTTCTATATCCACTTTTAGTCATACATCTGCAACTGCCTCTAAGATATCACAAGCTGAATGTACTGTAGGCATCTTAAATTCAACACATCCAAAACAAAACTCATTATCTTTTGCTACCAAGTTCTCCTCACTTTCAAAACTCCTATTCCTCACCACAATCTTCCCAGTCACCCAGACTCCCAGACTCAGTGCCACCCTATAATTCCTCACTCTCAGCCTCTAATCATTCGTCAAATCCTGTTCCTATCTTCATATCATCTCTTGTAAATATTCTCTTGTCTCTTCTCTCAGATCCACAATCATAATTCAGGCTCTCCTCATTTCTTACCTTCTAAAAGATCCAGTCTTCCCCCTCACAACTCCACTCCAATCCATTTTCCACCTAAATTCTAAAGTGATTTTTCTAAAGTGTAGATCTATTCATGTCTCATTCCCATCCCCACCCCTGCTCAATCAGATCTAGTGGTATTCGAGTTCATCTAACCTAACTGTCAACCTATAGGAGGTAATTGAAGAGGGAAAAATTAAGTAACTTCTCAAAAATCATACGTCTTGTAAACAGTAGAACCAGAATTCAAATCCTGGTACTCTCAATTCAGTTCTTTTTCTACCACACCGCTATCAGACTCATAGATTTTCTTTCCAAATTAACCACTGCTCTGTTGCATGTGGACTTCCACATATACTCTGACCTCCCACTCAACTCTCACGACCTATATAGCTTCTCTTTTGCTTAGTCAATAAGGATATTCATATCTTAGATCTTGTCATCACTAATAACTTTGCCACCTCCATCATTCTGGACTCAGAATTTCCCCTATGGTAATAATTTCTGTTAAAGTAATTGCCTCTGTCAACATTCTCCTGCCTTCCCATCTTAATCTCTGCCCTACTCCTCCTAGTCCTATTTTTATCCTTCCTCCCCGCTCTATCACCAGTGCTCTGGAATAATTTTCTTCTCTTTATAGTCTTAATGCTTCCAGTGACTGTTTCATCTGTACACTACTGCTTATGATACCCTCTTCTTGTCCTTATTCATTCCCTTATAATCCCAAATCCTGGATCAACTTTCTCCTTTGCTTTTACTACTAATCTGTGGGACAAAATTTTAGGAAATCATTTCAACAGGGATCCCTTAATATTCATGTTTTCTAATCCCAGAGGGACTCTCATGGAAGTGTATGATAAATATAAAACTGAAAGGAACCTTGGAGTTCATCTATTCCAATCTTATTTTAATGATTAGAAAACAAAGGCCCAGAGATGTTAAATAATTTACCACCTAGCTAATAAGTAGCAAAGCAGAGATTTGAACCTAGGTTGTTAAAACTCCCAGTCTAAGATTCTTTCCACTATACGTAGTCCCTGTCATTTCTTCAGGAGTTTGCCCCTTTGATGATTTCTATTCTCTCTCATTTTCAATCTCTCTTTATCTACTGGCTCTTTTCCTGTGGCCTGCAAGCACATTCAGTTCCACTCAGTCCAGTAAAAAGGCTCACTCGATCCTGCCATCTCTTCTGTATTATCATCCAATATCTTTCTCTCCTTTCACTGAAAAATACCTAGAAAAACAAATCTATTCTCTGTCTTCCTTCCTCAAAACCTATTTATTTCTCAATTCCTTACAAATGAGTTTTTTAACTCACCACCTGACTGAAACCACTCTAAGAATATTAGGAATTTTTAATCGCTAAATCCAATGACCTTTTCTCAATTTTGACTTCTCTGCAACTTTTGATATTGTAAACTTAATCCCCCTTCCTTTAAACTATCTTCTCCCTTTGTTTTTCTTATACATCTCTATCTTGGCACTTCTAACATTTGACAACTAACTCTCAGTCTCTTTGGCTGAATCTTTAATCATCTAATTCCTCACCCCGCCTTGCAAGGGTGTCTTCTAAGACTTTCTGTGGGCTCTCTTCTCTTTTCTTTTTAAATACATTCTCTTTCCCATGGGTTCAATACCATCTCAATGGAGATGACTCCAAAATCTATACAGCTAGACCTAATATTTATTCCCAGCTCCAGCCACGAATCATCAGCTACATACCAGCTATCATCTCCTGGATCTTATTGGCATCTCAAATTCAACACAATCAAAACAATGCTAATTATCTCTGAGTCTGCCTGTCCAAATCTTTTTGTGTGTTCATCCTTTGTTGCCGAAGAAGATCATGCCATCAGAGAAATGATGACATGACTTGCACTTGTTATGAGGGAGGGAGGGAGGGCTGTGCAAGTCACCAGCCTCACTTCTGCTCCAGAGCCATCTGAATCCAGTGACCAGATACTCATCAGGATGACTGGAGATGACCCATGATGAGGTAATTGAGGTTAAGTGACTTGCCCAAGGTCACACAGCTAGTTAGGGTCAAGTGTCTTAGGTGAGATTTGACTCCTGCACTGGTGATCTACCCACTGCACCACCTAGCTGCCCCTCCAAATCTTTGTACTTCTCTTGAGAACACCAACATCCTTCTACTTGCCCAGCCTGGCAATTTTGTAGCTGATCTTGATTCCATACTCACTTTCAACAAATTATCAATCTTCTTATCATCTTCTCACTATTTACAGTCACTACCCTAATTCAGGCCCTTCTTATTTTTCATCTGGACCTCTGTAACACTCTTCTAATTGACCTGACTACTTTTATATCTCTTCAATTTATCCTCCAAATGACTGGCAAATAATCTTCTTACATCTAACCATGTCAATCTTTTCCTCAAGGACTTTGGTGACTATTTCCTATATAAATGAATGGAAATTCCTTAGCTTGTTTCATAGGAACAACATCTACCCCATGCAGCCTAGTCTATTAATTTTTTCTATAAAATATAATGAAATCATCCTTGAAACTTAATTGGTCCAAGGAGCTAAGGCATAAAGAAGTGACATAGTTTTCTGGTTGCCTAAGTTACACAAGCACAGTACAAGAGGAATCAGCTCTCTCCTTCAACTTGACCAGTACTATTGACCAGCATCCCACCATGGCTAAAAAGCAGAGAAAAGGAAGTTGTGCCCCAGTGAGCTACCCCATCCTTACTAAACAGTCTTTCCATGCTATTGTCAAATAGCAAATTTCTTTGTTGGATAGCCTATGAGTATTTAATTTCCTTTCCACATTGAGCCAAACCACTTGATCAACTCAAGCCAGGCTTGCCTAGAAGAGTTGTTCTTTTAAGGTAATCTTGAGTCTGGCTCTAGACTACCTTTACAACTTGATTTCATGATACTTTTCTTCATATTCCAATCAAACTGCACTCCTAGTCATACATGAATTTGATAGTTGAGCTCTGATCAATCTCTCTCTCTCTGTCTCTCTCTCTCTCTCCCTCTCTCTCTCAACTTGAACAGTTTGCTTTCCTCATTTCTACTTCTCAAAAATCTTTAATTTTAGTTTTCAGCATTCACTTCCATAACATTTTGAGTTCCAAATTTTCTACCCATCTCTGTTCTCCCCCACCCCAAGAGGGCATGCAATTTGATAAAGGCTCTTCATATACATTCATATTGAACCTATTTTCACATTAGTCATGTTATAAAGCATTAGAATCAATGAGAGAAACCACAAGAAAGAAAAAATAAATGAAAAAAAGAGGAAAAAAAGAGAGAGAGCAAATAATATGCTTCAATCTGAATTCAGACTCCATAGTTCTTATTTTGGATATAAACAGCATTTTCCGTCATAAGATCCTTTGCAATTGTCTTGGATCTTTCCATTGCTAAGAAGAGCTTAAGTCTATGAAAGTCAGTCATTGCACACTGGCTGTTACTGTGTACAATGTTCTCCTTATTTTGCTCACTTCACTCAACATCAGTTTATTCAAGTATTTCCAGGTTTTTCTGAAGTCCATCTGCTCATCATTTCTTATAGCACAATAGTATTCCATTACATTAGCATGCCACAACTTGTTCAGCCATTCCCCAAATGATGGGCATCCCCTCTATTTCCAGTTCTTCACCACAAAAGAGCTGATATTAATATTTTTGCACATGTGGATCCTTTCCCTATTTGTATGCCTCTTGCATTTTCTTAAGATTATACTTATATGCATGTTATATTTCCCCACTTGAATGAATATTTGAAATCACTCTCACCCCTTCTCCTTTCTTCCCTCTTTATCTCACTTCTTCTCTCCCCACCATGATCTGTCTTTGCATGCCCAGTATCTGACAAACTGCTTTGCACATGGGAGACACTTAAATAATGTTCTTCATTTGTTTCACTTTTTTAAAAAACAAATCTTTCTTAGTAACTTCCACTAAAGCTTGAACCAGGATTGAGAAGAGACCTTAAGTACCTCTAGAATTTGTTGCCCCACAATCTGATAGGAAGAATCTTTGAAGATATCAATTCTGTACCAGAATCACAGAATTTTAGAGACAGAAGAACATGATCTGCCATTTAGTTCACACCATATACAACAAGACTCCCCTCTAATAACACTCGAGACATTATCCTCCAGCCTGGCCTTGAAGATCTCCAAGGAAGAGAACCCATTTCCTTTCTAGACAGACCATTCCCCCTATGATCAACTCTAACTGTTATGCAGTTGGGCATCATAGTAGATATAGAGCATTGGGCTTGGAATCAGAAAGATATACTGATTAGTTCATATCTGGCCTTAGACTCTTACTTGGCTGTGTGACCCTAGGCAAGTCACTCAACCTTCTCAACCCTTTCTTCCTCCATAAAATGAGCTGGAGAAGGAAATGCAAATCATTCCAGTGTCTTTGCCAAGAAAACTCCAAATGAGGTCACAAAGAGTTGACAATGTCTGAACAACAAAGTTGTTAGGAATTTTTATTTTTTTCTATGTGTGGTGACTTCCCAGTCCTTCGTTGGACTACCACATTACCACGTTAAAACAAAAACACAGATGAAATCTATTCTTCTAAAGAACAAAAAATCTGGGAAATTATTCCATTTGCAATTTATTCTTTCATCTATGAATGAGAAAATGCAACATGAAACATCCAGATTACCATTGCAGAACAGATGAGGCACATGAGCATGTCTTATGACCAGAGAAAGAGCAGCAATTAAAGGTTAAATGATTTCCTGTTTCAGAAGAAAACATCTAGAACTGAAAGAAGAAATCCTAATACTCAATTCCTATCTCTGATCGCTAAAAACCCTCCTCATTTATGCAACCTATTCTTTGATTCGATGGATAATGAGCTAATCCTGAACTGTCCAAATGCTATACTGTAACTCTCATACTTCGATGCTTGTGAGTATGAGGATGGACTTTGGTCCTCAGCGAATAACCCATTTTATATCATTCAGTTTCTACTTTTTTCTGCTAATGCTGACAATGTAGTACTGTCAAGTGAAATCTCTTTCAGTGGTTTTATCTCTGCCATAAATACCCACTGTGGGCTGAAACCTGGCAAATAAAACTATATTGACATTTCATTTTTCCCATGGACTTCATCGGGAGTACTTAAATGTCATTTCCAAAAACAATCATGAGTCAAACGATCAAAAAGTTGCACAAGTATGGTTTCTATTTATGTTTTCGTTCTGTGCTTGGCAGTCTATATCTAAGACTGTACATAGGCTAGCCAAAACAAGAACAGAAAAAAAAGCCTAAATTCTCTTTAGGCAGAGGATAATTCAATGATTAGATATAGTCCATTAGGCAAATCACAAAAGGCAAGGTTCCCATAATGCCTGGACAGTGAGCATTTCTCAATCTTAATTACAGTCCCTGGATAAGAGTTGCTTTATACACACAGATAATACTGAGTGGAGAAAAGAGCATAGTGCTGGGAACCACAAGATTTAGATTCTCATCCCAACTCTGCTAGTATTAAATAACTGGGTGATTTTGGACAGGTCATATCAACAACGCATTCCAAAAAAACCTGGCCTCTACACTGCTCCCCACATACATTCTATACCTATATCTGTACCTTTACCTAGACTATGTCTGTCATGCCTGAAATTTACTCTCTCCTCACTTGTTTATGATATAATCCCATAATACCTAGCTTCATTTCAAACTCAATTCAAGGTCCACTTCCTTCAGGAAGCTTAATGAGATGTTCTCATTTGCTCATGTCCCCTCCTAAGGAATTACTTGTATATATTTAACTTTCTATGTATATGTTGTTTCCCACAATATAATGTATGTTCCTTGAAACTAGGACTGCTTCATGTTCTTCTTTGTAGCATAGTACCTGGCACACATTAAGTGCTTAATTCTTTAATTGAATAAATGGATTTGTAGCTCTAGGGTTTGAATTCTGGATCTCTTGGCTTAGGTCTCTACATAGGTTATTTATTGTTTTATCCTCAACCATTGCCATTAATCCAATGCCCTGTACTAGAAATACCTAGATGTCTTGAATTTCTTCATGGGTCAGTAGTTGGCATTTTGGATTGAGTGCCAGATGTGGAGTCAAGACCTGGATTCAAATCCTACCTCAGACAGTATCTGGGTACCCATGGGAAAAAATGTTTGTTAAATTGAAGACTGTTCCTCTCTTAAGGTAAAGATTGATTGTAAAAATTTAACCTGGAATTGATTGTATGCCTCAATTCTCTTTGGATAATATTTCCTTTTGCTGCATGGTGATGATGGCTTCCTTACAAATGGGGGAGAATATTCTGTCACCTTATTGAGTCTCTAATGAAGAGGATTAAGTCAATAAAAGCAGAAATCTCCTAAGAGGTAAGGTTGACTTTTCATGCTATTATTGTCTCCTATGCAATGGTTGCACATGTAAGTTATTTCATTACAAGCTGAGGGAACTAGGGCTCTTAGAAAACAATCCCTTTTATCCACAGAGTTGTTAAGAAATATAATAGTTGCTTGTGTAAAATGGCCCCATCTTACCTACATCCCTATTTTGGGGATTTCCAGGAGAAGTTGCCCTTGGCCAAGATATCAGTAGGAAACAAGTCTATCTTATCATAACACAAAACAAAATATCTTGAGGATAATGCCCTCACATTTGGGGTGAACTTAAAGTCATCAGAATGATTTTTTAAAAATCATTCCCGAGGTCCATTAAAAGCTAGCTTAGATACATCCACACACATACAGACACACACACACACAGCTATATGTATATCTATATAACTTTAAAGCTTGCAAAATTTTACAAATATCTCATTTTCCCCTCATAATCCCAGGAGGTAGATGCTACTAGTATCCCCATTTTGCAAATGAAGAAACTGAGGCAGATGGAAGTTGGGTGACTTGCCCAGAATCCTATAGGGTTTTCCTGACTCCAAATCCAATGCTTTATATATTGCTAGCTACCATTAACGTGAGAGGGCAAAGATTCAGAAGACATGGTGGAGGCATTTTTTGATCCTCAATCCATTCTGGTAAGCAAGCCCTAAGAAGACTTCAGTTTTGATCCCACCTGCCAGCAGCCACTTTCTCAGTATATTTTGGAAAAAAGCAAAAAGATGATGCTGGTGAGAACTATAATAGCTACTCTCTGTTTAGTGAGTTTGGGAATAGGAAAAACAGCAAAACTGGGGTATATGAGGAAAACTGTACCTGTATAGATAAGAAAGTCTGATAAATTCTATAAATTCTAATTATACATATACATATGGGATGGCTCTGCAGGAGAAAGTGAGGCTGATGACCCTGCACAGCCCTCCCCCACTCAGATCAAAGTCAATTGCAAATCACGTCATCATCTTGATGTCAAGCTCCTCTTCTAGAATGAAGGACGAATACAACATACAATATATACATACAAAAATACACACATGCATAGGTAACAGGCATGTATGTTTGTGTGTGGAAAGGTGGTTTATGCCTGTTAAACTTCTTCCAGAAAGGATATGAAAGGGTATATAGCAAACAACCACAAAAAAAAAGTTATCTCAGAATCAATATGATTTGACATTTCCATGAGCTGAAAACATGAAAAAAAGAGGCTCAAAAAACACACATATACACGTTAAAGCCATGTTTAACTCCCAAAAGGTCATAGGAACAGACTTTGAGTTAACTGAATTTGGATTGGCTGATAATGGTAACTTGTCCTCCCTGGGTTTCAGTTTCTTCATCTGTAAAATTAGGTGGTTAGACAAGGTGGCCTCTTGACATTCCTTCCAGCTCTGAATCTATGATCTAATGATCCCATAAGAATAGAGATCATTGGAAAGAATTTAAATGTCTTTAAAATGTACAAGTACAGGTGTATCCAAAGATGTAAATAACAGCAGGGCTCTTCTGTGCTGTATCTTGGCATTTTATGAAACTAGAACACATCATTTAGCACTTAAATTATCCTTTAATTATTTAACATGTATAAATCTTACCTCTCCAACAATATCCAAAGCTCCTAGAAGATAGGAACTATTTGTTAAACTTTTTTTGTGCTTTATTGAATATGGACACCATCTCCTGATGAGCAGAACTCTAAAACTGTGCTAGAATGATGCCCCTTCCCCGAGGAGTGGGTATAGTAACCTTTCCCTTCTGTCCTAGCAAAATTTTCATTCCTTCAGTGCCATGATCTTGGCTGACTGGAAGAATTTCTATCTCACGGCCTTTTCCCAACAATCATCTTTCTAGACCTAATATGTTTGACACTAGTGACCATGTTCTCCTATTGGCTAGTTGCTTTTTTATGGGCTTTTATGATATAACTCTTTGTGAGTTCTACCTAACTTCCTTCTCTTTCAGTTTTTACTCCTAGTTCATTATATATATCCCACTACCTAATTGTGGGTGTGGGTGTTACCCCAGGTTTTATTCTGGGCTCCCCACTATATTTGCTCTTTACATTCTTTTCTGGTGACCTCATTGGGTCCCATGAAGTCTAAATGATGGGACCCCTCCAACATGGTATTGAATTTAATTATCAGCTCTATGATCTTGCTTGCAGATATGTGTGTATGTGTATAATCTGATATATTATGTATAATTAAATTATAGAAATAGCCTCAGTTTTCTCCTAACTTCAGTTCTGTATCATCAAATACCTATTGGACACCTCAAACTCAGAAAGTCCAAAACCAAAGTCATTAGGTTACCCCCCAAAAAAAATTCTGTAAAGGTACCATTAGTCTCCCAGAGTCCCAGTTTTATAACCTTGGAAATAACCTTTATTCCTCCCTTCTCCTTTACCTTTATTCCTATATGCAATCAGGTGATAAATCTTTCCACTTATTACATCTGATCTCTCATATCCATTCCCTTCTCTCTACTCACAAACCTACCACCTTATTTTAGGCCCTTATAACCTCTTGTCTAGATTGCTACAGATTACTAGTCCTAACTGATCTTCTGCTTCAAGTCTCTCCTCACTCTAGTCCATCCTTTATAAGGCTGCTAATGTTGACTTGAATTACAATAAGCTAAATATCCACCTTCAAACTTGAATTTTTTCAAATAATGTATAAAAGCAAAAACAAAATAGATTAGAGGTTGGAAAGCAAATTAGCACATGTATTTTCCACCATCACTCAGTAGAACTCTTCCACTAGATCTCCTCTTCCTTTAAGATGGCTTCATTCCTAGAACTCAGTCCTCATCAGTGCAAGCTGCCCCTGAGGTCCCTCCCATAAGGAGAGTGGAGAGCTCCTTCCACAACCTCCATTTGCAGAGGGCCCCCAGGCTAGACATCTCTTCATTTCCCACAGGTTGCATTCCTTTGGATTTTTCCATCGTGCCCCTGTGCCGGGGATCTCAACTCTTTTCCACTTCCTCCTGTATATTTTCTTCACCCATTGGATTGCAAATTCCTTGAGGATAAGGATGGTCTTTTCCATGTTTGTATTCCTTGTGCTTAGTGTAGTGTTTAGCACATAGTAAGTGCTTAATAAATGTTTGCTAACTAATTGATAGATTTAATCGTAATTTAGTGCTAAAAACTGAAGAGCCTGGAAACCTTATTTCTAGTTCTGAATATTACACTGTCACTGTAACCTTACATGAGTCATAACACTTTTTTTAAACCTGTTTATTTCTAAAAGAAGAAAATAAGTGATTTAGATGAAATGATGTCAGGCTCCTTGTAGTTTTGATATTCTGCATATAATTCTAAGTGTCAAATTAATACAATATTAACATAGTATGCACAAGGCATGAGTTACAGTATACTCTGGAGAAGAGCAACACATTTTTCAGATAACATTACCACAAAATTGGACTTTCTAGCAAAATTCTAGAATTTGCATGAGAAAGTTCATACTTTCATCATTAATTCAGTTAACTTTTATTGGCATTGTCACTGATATTTTTCATGGATTGAAAGAATCAAGTCACAACTTCAAAATTGAAAGGTGTTCACTTTTCATCCAGAGGGATTGCCCTGATGTACCTTAAAATTGGAGGTGCTAGTGTATGAATTTCTACTTGTAGAACTTATCCCTCAGAATGACTGGAGATGTGTCTGGATGCAGTGGGAGACTTTGGCTTTTCTAAGCTAAGGACTTTCCCAGGTCTCAGTTTGACTAAGGCAGCTTCTATTCAGTGACTAAGGTAGAAGTAAGGTTAAGTAAAGGATCAAGGCTCTTCATGGCATTAAATGTAATTGTCACATTACAACCTTTGGCAGGAGGGGGAGAGAGAGAGAGAGAGAGAGAGAGAGAGAGAGAGAGAGAGAGAGAGAGAGAGAGAGAGAGAGAGCTGGATCTGGAGTCAGGAAGTCCTGAGTTTATATCTGATCTCAGTTACTAACTGTGTGACCCTAATGCAGCCATTTAAACTCTGTAGCCCTCAGTTTCCTCATCTATGAAATGGAGATGATTATAGCACCCACCTGCCAGGGTTGTAGTAAGGATCAAATGAGATATTTGTAAAGTGCTTTTTGTAAACCTAAAAGCACTATATAAATGGTATCTATCTTTCTTATTTAAATAACAAGAATATTCCCCACCCATCCACCTTTTGGGAAATTCCTTTCATAAGTAGAAGTATGGTTCAACATAATTCTGTTTGCACGTGTTTTGGGTTTTTTTTTTTGGGAGAACTATGTGGGACCCATCAGAACATATTCATCAGTTCAACAGCTTTATGTTTTTGGTATTTACTCCATGCTAGTTGTTTATTTCTAAGGTTGCTCTCAAGATAATTTTTTTTTACCACTAGACAGAGCATTTATTAAACACTGACCATGTGTCAGGCACTTCGCTAAATCCTAGGGATACAAAAAAAAAAAAATTCAACAAGATGGTTTTAAAGTTCTAAATTAAGCTAAATAAGATGGTTCTAGAGTTCTAAATATAACACTGGAGGTAGCTGCATTGTAACAAAAGAAGGAAAACATGAATGGGATCTGGAAAACAGGAAGATGCAGAGGGGAAGAGGATATCTAACTCAGAGGCGATTTTAATGGTCAGGAGTAGAATGATCGAGACTACAAAGTGAATTGAGGTAGAAGTAAAGTGCACACAGCTTCAGCACTGAAATGGAGATTCCAGCGAGGGACTCATCAATCAGAAAAGCAGTCTTCATTGTTGAAAGGCATCTTCAGTTGGCCAAGGTTGGGAGAGAGAAATACAAAGAACGGGAGTACTTAACCTTTTTGTCACCTCAACTGAGTAGACTGCTTATCCTTGCATGATGGCCATCTGCCAAGGTTATGAGATGTCTCTCATCTTTAGATTTCTTCCTGTTATATGCCTCCTTCCACTCCAGAAAGAACCTCTCATTCTGAGATCACTGGGAGAGTGAATGTGATAAATTCCAATTGCCCAAAGGACCAATCACAAGTTCAGAAAAGACAGTTCTTGAGTTCAAGGATACATACCATAGCTAATCAGTGCTTTGAAAAGTTCAAAAATGAGACTGTTGACAAATGACATAAGAGGAGAAGGTTTGTTTCTTTATAAGCAAGAGAGCTTCACTTCAAATTGCATTTTCAAAAGATCCATTCGGTTCAAGAGCACTCAGCTGATAATTAGCTGCTTTCTTCCTTCCATAAACTTGGGATCTGACAAGCCACATAGGAGGACTATCAGAAGCAGTCATGTTCCAGGATCCTCCACCATTTTGAGAGCTAGCAAGTTGTCTTGTATTCTTCAATACATCCCAATTGAATATACAAATTATGCACTATACTTTTCTTTCATTTTAAGTGGTGTGGTGATAATACACATAATCATCGATGAAGAGAGCATTTTCTGCTAAATGTTGGGGAAATAATAGGAATGAGTAATCAATGCTACAGCTTCTGACACTGTCCCCTTAAATGCAGGAAAGAAAGGAACCCAGTGACCAGATAATCTAGTCCATATCTGGGAGGAGACTTTCCTCTGCAACATATCAGCACACCTGGATATCTAGCCTGTACTTGAAAATTAGAGTCTTTTGCCACATGACAGAAATTCAAAATAATTTCACATACATCATCGTATTTGAGCCTCACAATAACCCTGAGATGCAAATATAATATTCATTTTAGAAATGGTGACCATCCAAAACCACAGAAAAGGTACTGAGCCATAAATTGAAGTCATCTGCTTCCAAATCCAGTGATCTGTTCAACTACATCATGCTACCTCTCCAAACATTGGTGACAGAGCCAGTGGACAGGAAGAGATATTGGGAAGGGAACTCAGGGAGAGACCTCATTAGGACATAAGGCCCAGTGGGCCAAATGATTACAAAATTTGACACTATATTGGGGAAACAGAAACTCCATAACAACTAGGACAAAAGTTATTGTTGGGGAAATCAAAACACCAAGACAGCAAAAAACAGCGGGGTTGGGACACAAAAGGACCTCACCTGTAGTATACAAAGACCTCAAGATTCCATTTTAGACAGTATGTAAAGCCAGCCTTCATCTTCACTTCTGTGGTGTTATACAGAATTCAGTGGTTCTTGGTTGGGGCATCATGTAACCTAAATAATTTAGCCATTTTCCCCATGCCTCCTCATTTCCCCAAGGGGAGACAGAGAAGGAAAAAGCAGTAAGGAAAGGGTACAGGTACAGGTGGCTAGAGTGGTACTGGAGGAGGAAAGGAAGACATGACTTTGTTCATCTCCCCCAAACCAACAATGCTGTCAGAATGTGCCTGAAGTATGGCAAAATGGCCAATAAGCCCAAGAAATAGAGCTCAACAACGATAAGCCATCAGTGAGTGATGATCTAGCACTAGAATGGTGTTAAAGAGTCAACTCAGGGTCTGCAGTGTGGAGAACACACAAAATGCAGGAACACAGCTGGGGCAGGGAAAAATGCTCCCCTTCTACCCCTAGTTACTTTATCCTAGTTTTGGTTACTATCACTTATACTATTGGAAAATCAGCATAAGAGTTTGTGTCCAGCTTGTAGCCCAGTTTCAGCACAATGGTCCAGCAGCAGTAACAGTCCTCCAGTTTCACAATTAATTCTCCTCTAATACTCTTCAAACATTGTGCCAAATATCCTTGGCTATTTATAGTCTCTCGCTCTACCTAGAAGGGGCTTCTTATCTTTCACACAATGGAGCTTTTTGATAAAATCGTCCAAGAAGTATGACTTCAACTGTCCCCTGAACCAACCAAACTTCAGTCAGTTGTGATATTTCACCCCATCAACTGCAAGTCTCACCAAGCTCAGCAAGGGTCCTGTCAGGTTGCAAAATCGGAGAGGAAAACCTCTTCATTCGCACTGAATGGGTCGCTAGGGGGGATTTATCCAGAATTGGCCACACATTTCCCACCAAATTTCTGCAGCTGGAACATGAAAAAAACAGTTGCTTCCCCTTTAAACAAACAGAGGGCATATGGCATAATGATGCTAAAGCCGTCTATTAGAACACCTTCAATCAATCCCCCTCTCCCAGGCAAATGTGTTGGTTTTTTCTTTCAAAAGTGAACCAGTTATATGAATGATGTTTACCTTCCTTTGACAAGCTGATGCAAACAATTCCCTTTCTAGGTCAGTGTGTTTTGCAATGCTCATTCTATTTTCTTTAAACTAATCTCAGGAAGCTGAACAGCTGGGATTTGAATCAGGTCTTTGTTTTTTTCAGGTGAGGGCAAAATGTTGATAGAGGAATTACTAATCCTGCCGAAGCTTCACACTCGGATCATCATGTCTTTCTTCGCCTCACAGGAGCCTTCTAAATTTTGTAGAGAAATTGGGATGGAGGGATTGTTTCTGGGCTCTTTCTGTTCATTAGGATGTGGCATCCGGAAGAGACTGCAGTTAAGGCCCAGGTGATAGATAGATTAGGCCTGATGGCTAGCCTGACTGAATACTGACAACTCTTCACAAGCAGGTTCTCCATGAGGCAGTGATTGTGTTGGCTGTGTTGGTCTGCAGAACAGGGAAAAAACACAGAATAGCTCTCTGCCATTTGTAGCTTAGTTATGTAGCTACAGCGATGGGACCAAAGGGATGGGAAAGGGCAGGTGGAGCAAGGTGAAAGAATTAGAGAAAAAAAGGTTCTAAAAGTGATAGTAATAATAGCACCTACCTCCCTGGATTACAGTGAAGATCCTGCTAAATAACAGGGGTAAAGCATAGTGCCTACCACACAATAAGTCCCATATAGATGTCAGCTATCAGTATCATTATTGCTAAGAAACCGAGGCATCAGTACTAAGAAATAGAGGAAGCAACAGATTCAGGATATGTTGGTAAATGTTTAACAACATGACTGTTGGGGGGATGTTCATTAACAGACTTAAGTGTATTATTAATACTTTCTTAAGACTAGGTAATCCACAAAACACAAACCAAGCCCTACGGTTGCCTTGCTGATATCTGAGGTGCAGATGCCACACTGAAAATTTAACAACAGCCTCTCCTCACAAGCCAGTTTGAGCTGGCTCCAGCATCCCCAGGACTATTTTTCCCAGAAAATCTGGATCTAAATTCCAACTCTGACATATTACCCATGTGACCTTGGGTATTTACTGTGATGGGCCTCAGTGTCCTCCTTTACAAAATGAGGAGGTGGGAGTTGGATGAGATGAATTCAGATCTTTTCCAGTTCTGACCCTATAAGCCTCAGAATTATGTATGGTTTTAGACTATCTAATAAAGAATTGTAGGATCATAGAATTAGAGATGGAAGAGAATTTAGGGTCATCTAGGCTCCTCCTCTAATTTTACAGGTGAGAAAATTGAGGTCCAACGGTGATGTGGGTCATCTCTTCCTGGATAGTCTTTCTTCTCTGGGTTTTTATCACACTATTTTCTCTTGGTTCTCCTCCTACCTATCTGTCTGACCACTCCTCAGTCTCCCTTGTTGACTTCTCAATCAAATTTGCCACCTAATTATGGGAATTCCCTACAGTTTGGTCCTAGACCTTCTCTTCTTCCTTAATACTCCCTCCCGTACTGATTGCACCAATTTCCGTGGGTTTAACTACCATCTTTGTGCAGGTGACTCACAAATATATATTCAGCCTTAATCTCTCTCCTAAGCTTTAGCCCTGCTTCAGCTTATTGGATATTTTATACGCTTTGTCCCGGAGACAGCTAAAACTTAATATGGACAAAATAGAATTAATTTTCTGTGCCTGTCCTCCCCTACCAACCACCTGTCTTCTAAACTTACCTGTTTTTATCAGAATACTCTCCCAGCTTCATAATTTTGGCATTATCCTAGATTTTCATAATCTTGGAATTTTCCTGAATTTTTTCATTCTTTATTATCCTACGTATCAAATCAGAAGCCATCTATCACTGTTTCTACCTCAACGTCATCCCTTACATCTTCTTTTTCTCTAATCATACAGCTACCACCATAGTGTGCACTTCATTAAACTCTCCTAGATCACTCCAAAAGCCTCTCAGAGTTCCCCTACTTCATGTCTCCCCCTTGTGAGCCTCTCTCTCCTCTTCCAGTCTATCCATCCTTCATAGTGCTGATAAAGTAATTTCCTTAAGCATCTATCTGACCATGTCATTATCCCACTCTGACAAACTCCGGTGTCTCCCTATTGCCTCCTGGATAAAATATAAGCTTTTCTGCTTAGCTTTTAAAGCTGTTCACAGCCTGGTTCCAACCCATCATTCCATCCTTATTGAACATTATTCATTCTACCATACTCTGTGATCTAGCCAAAGTGCATCTCTCTTATCCTCACATGACATTCCTCTTGCCATCCCCTATTGCTAGAATGCATTCCCTCCTTATCTCTACCTCATAGAGGCCTTTCTTCCTTTAAGTCACAAAATCTTTCCTGCCCCTCTCCAAATATTAGTGCCCTCCCTTTTGAACTATTTTATATTTAGCTACTTTGTATATAATTAAATTTTATTCTGATGTGGTGTATGTTTCTATACACACTTATTATTTTTCCCCTATTAGAACGCAAGCTACTTGTGAATATGGACTGTTTCCTTCTTTGTACTCATACCCTAGGACTTAGCTCAACTCCTAACATAGAGGATGTGATTAATAGATTATTGTTGATTCATTGACCGATAATGCAAGCTGTTATTATGATACAGCTGCCAGGTTCACTTGGAACTCCTTTCCAACACTGACTTTGAGTTAGACAATGCGTTTAGTAAGTGAGAACTCTCTGACAGCATTTCAACCTTTAATTACCTGGTTCCCATACTTTAAATTAAGCTTCTAGTGGTAATGGGAAAATTCTCTCCAGTTAGCCAGGTAACAGCAGTGACTTAAAAGAGGCCAGGTGTATTTAGAATTAACAGGAAAATTAATAAGATCACATGTGATAAAAATGTAGTTACAGAGATGGTGGAAGAAAGGAGAAATATATGTTTATGCCCAAGCATAGGTGTATATTTCATTTCCATATATAGTTAAGGCTACTTAAATCCAGAAACTTATGCAATAAAATGCTTGGGATTACACCTAAAATAAATGGGAGTTACTATTGACAATTTGTATTTCAAAACTGAGTTCTTGTTCCTTGGCAACTGACTCTCTGTAGAACACCCAGGCTGCAGACCTAGACTTTCATGGCCTGGCCTCCTAGAATGGGAAAGGAGGGGAACACCCAGGTTGCTGACCTAGACTTTCATGGCCTGGCTTCCTAGAATGGAAAAGGAGGGGTTGAGGGTTACTCAAAATCATCTTTTTATGAGAAACAATTAAAGGAGTTAGTTAGGAAGGGTAAGAGAAGACTTAGGGGAGATCTTGTGGTTATTTTCAAATATACAGGGACAACTCTGTGGTGCAGTGGAGAGAGCGCTGGGCCTGAAATTAGGAAGATTTAGGTTCCATCCAACCTCAGACATTGACTAGCTGTATGACTCTAGGCAGGGACACCTAGGTGGCCCAGTGGATAGAGCACCAGGCTTGGAGTAAGGAAGTCCTGGGTTCAAATCTACACTTAGACACTTACTAGCTCTGTGATCCTGGGCAAGTCACTTAACCCTGCTTGCCTCAGTATCCTCATCTGTAAAATGAGCTGGAGAAGGAAATGGCCAACCACTCCAGCAGCTTTGCCAAGAGAACCCCAAATGGGCTGAAACAACTAAGCAGTAGACACTAGGTAAGTCACTTAACTTCTATTTGCCTCAGTTTCCTCATCTGTAAAGTTAACACCTACTCCCCAGGGTTTTGTGGGATTCAAATGAGATAATAATTGTAAAGTGCTTAGCACAATGCCTGACACATAGTAAATGGTATATAAATGTTTGCTCTTTATATATTTATATATGGAAGGAGGGACCCAGGTCTTCTTGGTCTCTCCAGAGGGCAGAAATAGGATTGACAAGTAGAAGTTTAAGTGGGGGTACAAAGGAAAGAGAGATTTCAGTGCCATATTAGGATGAACATCCTAATAATTAGAATGATCCAAAAATGGAATGGTTTAATGAGTCATCAATGAGTGAACTCACATCCCTGGAGATGTTTCCGGAAAAATTACAAGGCCACTTATAGAGGATATTATCAGAGAGTTCGACTAGATGACCTGTCCTTCTAGCCCTGTGATATTAAGAGTCTATGATCATCTGTTGGTTGTGTAAGTCTAAATGTTCAAACATTCTGATAAACAGACATTTTCAGAAAATGTGCAAAGAAATAAAACTTGAAAAATAACAAATATGTAATAATAGAATTAATATGATATGATGTGATATATGATATAGCGTAACAGAATATAGTACAAACATGCCTAATTATCCTTTCATTAGGTTAAAGGTAAGAATCATACAACCTTAAATTTAAGTGTGGTTCCTAATCATAAATTAAGTGATCTAAATTCATTAATATTTTCAATAATAATTATTAATTTACAAAACTAATTTGTTGCTGATGTCAACAGCTAATCATCATGAGATTCTACCTGGAAATAATCCTCAAATTAGATTAGCCTCTAACTTTTCAATGCATCTTTTTCCATTGATATAAAATTATGCTTTTACAGGAGATAAGATTAAGGTTAGAGGAGAACATGATATAAGGAGAGAAGAAGAATAGTGATGAGAAGAGAAAGGAGGAGAATATTTAAGTTTTACAAAGAACTTTTTGCGCACTCAACCTGGTGAGGAAGGCAATAGTACAAGAACTGTTATTCCAATTTTACAGATGAGTATTGATAGTGTAGCGTGTTAGAAGGAGTAGTAGATTTGTAGTCAAAATAGTGATGTGGTGAGTGAAAGACAAAATGACTGAGGAAACAAAAAGTTGCTCATGCAAGCTATTGGTTTATTAAGCAATACATGGCAATTACCCAACAGATTGTGACTAAACAGCCTTCCGCAGCTTTGGCACTGTACACTAAATAAACAGGGGAGACAAATTTTTATACGTTAAAAATTATTAATCAAATAAAGCCAATTAATCAAAAGGAAACAATACAGCATTAGATAATGTGATTTCTAACTGGAGAAAAAATTAAAAATTTTCCAAATTGGGAGAAAGAGAATAAACAGGTGCAATTCCCTGGATCCAGGGAAAAAGCGGTGTCCCACTCCCCGCGAGTGTCTGCAAACAACTGATTGATCAGTATAGCACTGGTTTTTGTATAAGATATATGGGTTACTTGGGATATATAGTTGTGAGAAAAGTCTTTGTATCAGTCTTTGGACGTGATCATGTTTCTGGTCAGCATAGCCGAGGTCCTTGGTTAAAGGTCTCTAATTAGCAGGGAGAGGTGGCCCAGATTCCCAGCCATGCAGGGCTAGGTTCAAACAGTACAATAAAGTTTTCTCCCAGTTCCCACAACTAAGTGAATTTTCTTCACAAGACACAAATTGAACTGGATCCATAATTGACCAGAAAAGGAACCGAGCTAGTTCCAGAACTGAGTCACAAGATGGAGGCAGTGTGGTTCGCTGCTTACTATCCTAATCTTCCCAGTTTTCTCAGTAGCTACATTTATATGGCACTATGAGGCCTGCAAGCTCTCAGTGAAACTATGAGCTATGCCACGCAGGGTTACCCAAGACAGATAGGTCATAGTACAGAGTGCGGAAAAAGAAATGGCAAATGACACCCATATCTTGGCCAAGAAAACTCCATGGACAGTGTTGCCCTGGCATGCTATGACTGCTACAGAGTCACGAAGTGTGGCTGAACAGCAACAGCCGTGTGGCCTTCAAAGGGCTTTATACATGTGATCTCTGGATCCTCACATTAACCTTATGAAATAGGTACTATAATTATTGTCATTTTACAGATGAGGAAGCAGAGACACAGGCGGCTTCACTGACTTTCCCAGAGTCACACAATTAGCAAGTTTTGGAGATGGTCTTGATGTTCATATCAGGTTTTTCTGACTTCAGATTCAGAGCTCTATCTATCCATCTACACACACACACACATACACACACATATACACACATACACACACATATCCATTGCTGTTGCTCAAAAATAATGTCAGGTGTACAAATTTGAGATATCTCTGAATGTTCACACGGACTATTTTTACCCAATGTGTGGTAGAACCTTCCAGGCTCATCCTGATCTAATCAGCCACAGTAAAATGCATCGAACTTGACCCCAACATAGTAATGTCATTTTGATCCTCTCTGAGCACTTACAACAATCAGCTGACCAATACTATCTAGAAGCCTAGAGTTCCAGGTCTGCCACTTAATGTCTGTGACACATATACATATACACCATGCACATGCACATATACATATATGTACCTATATCTACATATGTATGTATGTGTGTATGTATGAGGTTGGAGCAGATGATCCGTTCTAGCTCTAAATGGTGGGATCATGAGTGCGCCAATACCCTTCTAGGTCCATTGCATCAATAACAGCATTTCCTTGCCTACTTAGAAGTACCATTAACCTAAACTAGCTCTGTCACTGTCAACAACTTGTTGAATTAAAAGAGAAGATATATTTTAAATATGTAAAGGATATTGAAGACATTAATCAGATTTTACCTTTGCATATCTCGATTATGTGATGTATTGTGAAAACCTACCCTTTAAGAAGCTTTGGTGCTTCATCAAAACCAATATCCTTCATCAGTCACTTTCAATATTTGATGGTTTTATCATAAGGCATTTCTTCTGTTTTCTAATGAGTGAGCTTATCCTGTCATCAGTACAACACTTGGAGCAAAAATCAAGAGACCAGGAATTATCTTCCTGAGTGTGGACTCTCTTCATGTAGAGAATACAGTTCTTTATTTCACAACAAGTTCAAGTTTAAATTTTAGGTAGTTCACATAAAAAGGTTTTTATTTTAAGAAAAGAATTCTTGGTTGAATCAGAAAATCCCTGACTGACTGATAAATCCGCAATAAATACGAAGAGTTATACAAAGGACAGGTCATTTCTATGTTCCCCTGGGGAAGTATGAATTCTTCTGTCTTTAAAATAATCCATGAGCTTATGAACAAAGATTTGTAATCTTTGAAAAACTTTTGACTCAATATTTCCGTATCATTAATGCATTGCTACATGCTTCAAAGCGCCTGTAGACATACAACACATCACTCAAAGTTATTTCAGTGTTTTGTGCCTAAGTATTTCAGGCTGAAATCCTCCAAACATTCTTCTGGATATTCAGTAAGAGACTGCAAGGCTTCCTCAGTCTAGGGGATTGAAGCCGCATGTGGGTTTCCCCTGAGGCACAGTCTCCTGCTGACAGCCATTCCAGATCCCACCAGTTGTTCAAGTTCCCTTCCTCCTCAAATTACCTTTGATTTACTTCTCTGTGGATATCAATCAATCAAAAAGCACTTATTATGGGCCCACTGTAGGTCAGGCCCGGTGCTAGGGATTAGGAATATGAAGAGTATACCTGTGAGAAGCTTACATTCTATGGGGAGAGACAATATGTACATCCCATAGCATCTAAATTCAGAAAGGAAAAAAAAATAGCTAAACATGGTAGATCTGTCCAAACATTTGAAGGGTGATCACACGGAGGAGAGATTCCTCTTGTCTTGTTTGGCTCCAGAGAGGAGCTGCCGGATTAGACAAGCAGAGTTTTAGAAGTGGAGGGGATCTCAGAAACTGTCTAGTCAAGTCTCCCAGTTTTACAGATTGAGACTGAAGGAGGTCATGTAACGACCAAATCCACTCATTCCAAACATAACTCTCCTTCTCCTTCACCACAGACTCTCTAGGAATAGCTAGGAGTTGCAAAAAGGGTGGTTTCATTTTGAATTCAAGACAAATTTCTGAACAATTAGAGCTGTCAGAAGCTGGAACAGACTGTCTTTAGCACTCCTGAGCTCATTCTCACTGAAGTTGCTCAAGCCAAGGTTAGGTGACCATTGGTCTGGTATATTGTAGATGGTATTCTTGTTCAGGGATGTGTTGGACTAGGTGGCCAGGGAGGTCCTCACAAAGCTGAATTCTCCTAGTCTGCTTATCTTTCTAGGCTACTCCCCAACCCTCTCACCATTACTATTCACCGGCTTTTTCCCCACTGCCCAGTCTCACCAACATTATTATAGCTTATTTCTTCCTCCTCTGGCTCTCCAGGACAAATCTGCACAGTCAGAGTTAGCCACACAGAACTGCTGGCTGTCTCTACACACACACACACACACACACACACACACACACACACACATACACACAAACATATACACACACAAACATACACACACACATTCACAAACATACACACACACACACACACACACACACACACACACACACACCCCATTCCTTTCCCCTTTCCCTTCCCTCATAGTAACCTATTTGCTCATCTCTGAAATTCCACAACCCTCTTCCGTACTCTGCTAAAAAATATTCACCTCAAGGAATCTTCCTTGGTTAATCTGATCTCTGATTTCTCTGTTTTTCATTTTGCTCTAGAAGTCTCCCCCATTAGAATGGGAACTCCTTCAGGGTAGGGACTGTCTTCTGTCTCTTTTTTGTATTCCTAGCACATAGTAGATGAATGTTAATTGAGTAAATGAAGTGTCTATGTTTTTTGTTTTGATTATCATTTGGTCTTTGGTTATGTAAATCTATGAGCTCATCAATGAGCATTCAGGTTTTCCTTCTATGGGAGTAGATTACACTGCATCCATGCTTTCTCAGGAAAAAGAATACCATTCATGTGTCTCTGATATTACTTTGTAACTTATTTGAAGGTCTATGAAACTGTATTTTCTCTCACCAAGTGGATAGTAAATTCTTTGAAGGCAGAATCTATCTCTCAGCATATCAAACTTGACTCAGTCTAGGTGTTCAGAGATTTCTTTAAGTCACTGTTGAGCTGCTAAAGCTTAGAGATGCACTAAGACGTTTGAGACAGACTGCCTCCCTCCCCCATATATAGCAGATGAATGAGTTGGAGAGTTCCTCATCTGGCCTAACTCCTTTGTTGGGGAGCACATTCAGGAATCCTAAGACTATCTAGGGAGCTAGAAGACACATTAGGTGTATACAAGTTCCTCATTTTCCAGATGAGATTAGCCCAGGGTTGCACAGTTAAGAAGTATAAGAGGTGCCTTTCAAACCAAGGTCTTTGGATTTCAAATCTAGCACTCCATCTTCTGCTCTGTGCTACTTCTCACCCTGAAGTTTCTATCCTGCAAAAATTATGGCCACTGAGGTGAAGGAGTTACCCCTGCTGCTAATAGGATAGAACAGTTACCCCTGCTGCCTGAATATGGTGCTGATGAGATCCAATTATATCAGTGGGGGTATGAATTAAGATTTTAAAAAAGTCCTCCCTACACAATTTTTCCAAATTATTCCTCACAAGGTCCAAGGTGCTATACTCTCTCCTATCTCAAGGGACAGATTGCAGTGTTGGGTACTAGGAAGTTCACCTTTTTTTTTCCTGCCTTATGATCAGCAGAAGAAAAAGTATCTCAAATACCACGGTCTGTACTCCATTTGCACTTTTGAGGGCATGTTCTCCATCCCCCATCTCAGAGATTCTATCTATCTAGATGAAATCTGAGCCCCTCTTGGCATGGCTTTTGTTTGCCCTGCATGCCATGGTACAGAAGGAAATGATGACGAAATATACTCTAGCTAATTTGCAGGATCTGAGTAAACCCTAAGGGGTTCTAATTTTTTCCAGTAATTTCATAATAAATAGTAGATAGCCTTTTATCTGCACATTTGGGTGCAGTGAAGTCACATCAAAGAGAAGAACAGCTTATTTTCATCCATTTAGTGCTTTGCTATGCAGACAGAAATGCTGCGGTGTCTATTAATGCAGTTCAGATATTTGTTTGATAGTGGCTAAATAGTTGAACTACTCAGGAGTTACAGTACTGTTCTTGCAGTGAATAATTTGCTCTCAGTAGGTAACCCCAAAATATGCAGCACTTGAGTAACTGTTAACATGTTTAGGGTGAAATAAAGCCTTCTGCATTGATCAGGTTACCAGAACACTGGCCAAAAGAGCCCCTGAGTCTCCACTGCTCTACTTGTGGTATTCCTTTTGAGAGGCCCCTACAAGGTAACTGTACTCCTTTGAATCAGCTGTGGTTAGTAAGCCTCAGCACTGAAATGTCACCAGGAAGCTCCTCAGCCTGAACAGAGTTCTCTTGCCCTCCTTCCTCCTCCTCACCCTTTCATTCTCCCACTTTTTGGTACTTAGATTTTCTGACTAATATTTGTCTAAATTAACGGGGGAGTCAAATGCTCCCTGAAGATCAGTTACCTTCACACACACACAAACACACACACACACACACACACACACACACATACCCTCAATTAAACCATACTGGCACTATTTTTTTCCTTACTTTGTGAAGTTAAACACTTCTTTTACCATGATCTGGGATACAAAATCCAACACTGATGCTACTTAAATGTCTGCCAAAACCTTGGACAATCCATTATGATACAAGTTGCCACCTTAACTAAGAGATTCAAGCTTAGGATCCACCAAATATTCTGCTTTTGGCTAAAAATTTGTCATTCTGAAGAACAAAATCTGTTGTTAGATCAAGTAACTGTACTTAACCTTCATTAGAGACTCTAACATATTCGTAATTCCAAATATAACTTCTGTGTTATTTGACCTCCCACATTACTGACATGTCAGGAGTTACTTACATAAGTGAATCCCATAAACAAATTCCAGATCATCAACAGGGATTAGTGAGTTAGGAAAGACTTCAGGGGAGTGGGAGGGAGGCTAAGCAAGCAGAGAGAGGCGAAATGTAAGGTAGCAGCAGTCAGCAAGGCTGGAACAAGGATGGAACCTACCTTCATATACAGATGGGAGTTTTCCTTACAGGCATAATATTTTAAGACAGTTTTTCTTGTAGTGGTCACACTTCAACACAAGTAATTATCCCTGAACTTTCAAATAAATATGTAAAAGTCAGAGTAACTTCCCAAGATATTCCTTCAAAAGAAGGTTTAGGGGCAGCTTAGAGCACCAGGGACCTGAGTTCAAATGTGACCTCAGACACTTGACACTTACTAGCTGTGGGATCTTGGGCAAGTCATTTAATCTCAGTTGCACTCCCCCCCAAAAGAATGCTTATTCTTTTTTCTAAACCAAGAATTATAGAACCATTCTTGATGTGAATACTTCTGTTTTGGTAGATAATTCTCTAAATATGTAGAAAAGGTGGAGACCTGATTAGAGAGGGTGGAGACCAGACAGGGGATCAGTTATCCCAGATCCTCCATTTCAAGAGGGTACCCAAGGCAACCATCTCATTTCCCAAATGGCTGTACTCCTCTGGACTTTCATTATGCTCCCTCCTGGGATACCGTCCCACCTCCCACTTACGGCTTCTTTTTTTCTGTTTTCTTCCCCGATTAGACTGTGAACTCAAGGCAAGGATTGCTTTGTGCCTTTCTTTGTACCCCTAGTGTTTAGCACAATGGCTGGCACATAGTAGGGGTTTAATAAGTAGTAGGCTAAATCTCCTTGATTCAAAATGGAAAACACATTTTGTTAAATCATAAATGTTTATAAGACAAAAAAGTCTTATATAAACTCTCAAATGCCTCTAAATTTTTCCTTGTCCACATATGAATTACAGTAAAAGTCCTTGAAAATATGATATTCTTTTCTTTTCTGATTCAAACCGTTAAGCTTTAGTTAATGTATTTTACAGCCTTTTGATATTCAACTGAAATACTTAAATTCCAACCATTTTAGTCTTTCAGTGAAGTAGTTATCTATATACAGATGATGCCAAACAATTATCACATGTCTTTCATATAATTACAGAAACAAAAGGACATTTTAAATAATCAAGATGAATCTACTTAGTCCTCACAAAATAGCAGTGGACAGATGAGATACTTTATAGAGACAACGTCATCCATTTGAATAAGAAGTCAAACAATCCCTGTATGGAGCCCAGATTCTTTTGAATATCAGATGAAGGAGAGACAGAGAGACAGACACACAAAGAGACAGAGACAGTACATGAGAGAGAGCTCAAGAGACAGTGAAATAGAGACAGACACCCCCAGAGACACAGAGACAGTGAGAGACAGTAGTGAGAGAGAGGCAGAGAGGTACAAAGACATGGAGGAAGAGAGAGAGACCAAGATAGAGTGAGAGAGCAAGAGTGAGAGACAGAGAGAAAGACAGAGACAGAGAGAGACAGAGACAGAGATGAAACAGAGAGAGAGAGCTTGTACTGCACCAGCAGTAGTAAATTTCTTTAAGTCTGGGATGCTGTCCTCCATTTAGCTGAAAGGTAACCTTTGAAGGAACTCTTCATAGAGCAGTGATTGTACAGCGTGGGATGGGACAAAACAGTATCGACAAAAGACTATTTCTTGGGATTTCTTCAAAGAGAGCTGCCTCATCACAAACTGCTGCTATTCAAACTTGTCAGAAATTATATGCTGGAAAAACTAGCATATAAAAATCAAGGAGCGCATAGAGTATCTCAGAAACTACAAAATTGGAAAAAAGGCTGAAGTAAGGGCCTGGTTGTTTTGACTATGGGAATGATGGTTTTTTTTACTAGGAGAGAAGAGGTATCATTAGATCTAGTCCATGTTTAAGAACTATTGAACCATAAGAGCAAAACACCATCGATCTCTTTGGGGAAAGAACCAGCGAAGAACACAACATAAAGAACAAAATTTTGAGCCCTGGTCATTCTGGGGCTTGGAGTGTGAAGTCAGGACATCGGTTTCTTCTTTCAAATGAAAATG
This sequence comes from Bettongia penicillata ogilbyi, assembly GCA_023548195.1. NCBI lineage: Eukaryota > Metazoa > Chordata > Mammalia > Diprotodontia > Potoroidae > Bettongia > Bettongia penicillata. The sequence goes on along the minus strand of JAJHZJ010000602.1, from coordinate 198,276 downwards.
CAAAGGCCAGAGTAAATGTCCAAGCACAGCTTTGCTGACTCAGATGATAACTAGTTCTGAAAATAAGAAGTGGTCACCCTTTCTCCACAGGCATCTAAAATTAGCATCCATATGGGTGGAGGAACATTTGCTGAGGTGGGTGGAGGTGGGCCTGTGGGCCCTTGGTGATCCTGCTCTGTATCACACAGATGATCTAGGCCAGCCCTGAGGAGTGGAAAATGGGAAATCCCTGTGGCATCCCTGGAACTCTCCTCACTGCCCCACATTAGGGTACTGCTCAGCCTAACCAAGAACTGGGTGAGGGAAGACCCTGAGCTCCCCCAGAGCCCTAATTATATGTAGCTGAACCAGGACTGTGGTTCATGACTAGCAACAGGCAGGCAGGTCTAATTTAAATCATCTTGATTTATAGAACAGATGCCTGTTGATAATGGAAAGAGGTTTCTAGAAAGTTCTAGACTGAACTAAATAACAAACTAAGTAAAATTACAAGGACAAGAAAAGTCCACCCTTGATTAAGTTCTTGTGAAAACATGTAAGAAATATAAAAAAGGAATTACAAATGCCAGAAGGAAAATCATCATGCATTAATGTGCTACCCCAGCTTATTAGAAATGTACAATTTTTCATTAAAAAAGTGAAAGACAAATGACTTAATGCCAGACGAAAAAGGTGTTTATCAAATGCTTACTTTATCCTAAATATTTTGTTAAATGTTAGGGATACAAGTATAAATGTGAGATGGTGCCTGCCCTCAAGAAACTTACGTTTAATCAATCAATAAGCTTTCATTAAGTACTTCCTAAAGGCTCTGCATAGTACTAATTGCCAGGGATAAAAATTACAAATGAGACAGTGCTTTCCTTCAGGATTTCACTTTGGGGCTGATGGAATCATTCCTGGCCTCCAGGCTTCCCACGGCCTGTCCTCAGTGACAGATCAGAGGGTCTGTTCCATGCATCTATCAAGGAAAAGGTCAAAGTCTCAGGTGGATGGGGTGTGATGTGGGGTCTAAGGTGGCTATGGAAAAAGGACCTAGCCCTCAGGCCCTCCTCTTTGCTACCTTGTGTGAATGAAGAGACCCTTCACCCTCAGACTCAAGCTTAGCAGAAAGCCTTTCCCCCTTCCTTGAAATTATTTACGTAGGCACTTGAAAGATACGTATACTCTTAGCCATGAAGTCAATGGAAAAGGCAGCTTCCAAAAATGGAATAGGCCAGCAGAGAATATCCACACATCTCCCATTACTCCATCCTCCCTGAAGCAGGTTCCTGAGTGTTTGCCTGGGTAATATTATCTTAGATAGTTTATTCAAATACCAAGCCCCATTACAAAAGGAAAGTCTAGACCAAAGAAACTATGGCATGTAGAAACAGGGCTGGATTTGAAGAGGAGTGTGCTGCTAAATGCTTAATAACTGGCTCTTTAGAAAGTTGAACTGTATATATGATACATTTTTAAGTTTAACTTATATTATTAACATCTTCTCCATCACTTTCTTAAGTCTAGATAGTCAATAGAACACTAAATCAAACTTTGATCTGGAGTATGAGTCAAGATGTAAATGGTCTCAATGAGAATTTAATAATGGACTCTTGTGAGTGGCTCAAAGCTGGCTTGAGCAAATTCCTGTTTGGGAGTCAGGAGATCTGGGTTTGAATAACAGCTCTAACATTACCTAAACACTATATCACTAACACAGACTCCCTTTCTCACTGGGTTAGCTTGTATACTCCCCCACTTTAGTATTCTCTTTTCCCATGTGAGGATGACTGGGAACTCATCTCATCTATTCAGCTTTTGAGGGCAGGGACTGTTTTTGTTTTGTACCTTGAACCACCTCATGACTCACAATGCCTGAGACATACTTACTGAATCGAATTGAATTCAGATACTGTATTTCTCTTCCTAGATCCTGGAATAAATGTGTGGAGAGAGTTTTGGGACTTCCATTCATCATCCCTAGCTCTGACTTCTGAAACCAAGCGCAATAAATTCAATCCATTTTTGTTCCACAGGTCCATATAATTCAAGACACCTAACAATGCCCACCCAAATCTTTGAATACCCAAATTAAACTTCCCCAGTTCTTTAAAGCTATCTTCCTATGGCATGGTCTTCAACCTATGATACTGCTCTGTCACCTCATCTACATGAACTAGCTTATCAACGTTTTTAAAATGGGGCATCTAGAACTGAACTTCATCCTTTATGTAATATGGCAAGGATAGGGTATAATGGAATTATCTTTTCCTTTGTTTTGAATACTAGGGAACCTATGGCATTATTCTTTTTGGGGGGGGAACCATGTTGCACAACTGATTTCAAACTCTGTGATCTGCTCAGAGCAGAAAATGATAATATTATAACCTTCTCACTCTCATTTCATTAGCTAGCTAGCTAGCTATACAGACTGAGGATGCTAATGTCTAGTTACTTTAAACTTCCTTCTTATGCTCCCTAAGTAAAAGTTCAATCAGGAGCAAATCTGCCCATTCAGAGATTCACACTTGAACACATCAATAAATTGCTGGGGATTCGCATGCAGATACACCCACAAACCACTGTCACTGATTAATTGCTTCTTAAATAACCATATAATTTTCTCAGCATAAGCTTGCACTGTCACTCAATGCCACTCTCTCTGTCTCTCTCTCTCCCAATTCTTACACTCATTCTTCACAGACTCTAAATAGCATGCTTTGATTTCATCTAGGCATAGATAGCATGGAGAACATGTTATGGAAGCATGACAATTTCATATCTGTTATCTATTTATTCATCAATTTATTTTCTTCTTCAGCACCACAAGACTCATAAGTCTTCCTTTGTAGCCCTGGAATAATTAACAACTATAGTTATAAATGACCATGAATTTAAAAAAATAAAATTTTAGAATAGAAAAAAGTAGGAAAGAAGGAATTTTTTTTTTTAGAAAAATATCTAAAAAAATGAGTTAAAGGAAAGGGAATTTGACTTCACTTAACTGAGATAAAATAGAATTATTAAAATAAAAAAGAGGAAGAAAGAAAAAATAAACAAATAGAAATCCCAAATTATGGAAAGAAGTGACAAACAGGAGGAGAGAGGGATTGAGGAAGAGGGGAAGAAAACCTGAGGATTAGGGTTATTATAGAGTAGATAAAGCAAAAATAATTAAAAAGACAAAGTATTGTTTTTAAAAAGGAAAATGGACAAAAATACTCCTAATTATAAAAAAAAATTAAAGATGAAGGAAAAAATATATACTTCATTTTGGTAATTTGAATTATGGATTAAAAAATAAAACTAAAAAATGAAAGATTGAATAAGATAACAAGATCTCATGATCTATTGCTTTCAAGAAATACAACTAAAAGCCAAAAAATATATACATAATAAAAATCACAGACTGGAACAAAATTTATTATGAATCAAGTGAATTCAAAACAAGGGAGAAGTTGTAATCAGGTTTTCAGAAAAAGCAAAAAACACACCAGAACATAGATAAAGAAATTGTGTGTGTGTGTTCGTCCGTTGCCGAAGAAGACCATGCCATCAGAGAAATGACGACATGACTTGCTCTTGACTTTGTTTTGAGTGAGGGAGGGCTGTGCAGGTCAGCAGCCTGACTTCTCCTCCAGGGCCATCTGAACTTGAGCTTTCCATGGTTATACAGATACTATATGTCAGAGGCAGGATTTGAACACAGGTCTTCCTGGTATAGTTAGACCAGTCTTCCACCATTGTTGCTGATGTTCAGTCATTCAGTCATGTCCAACTCTTTGTCAACCAATGGAGCTCTGTCCATGAGGTTTTCTTGGCAAAGATATTGGAATGATTTGCCATTTCCTTCTTCAGTAGCAAACAGAGGTTAAATGACTTAAGTTCACACAGCTAAGAAGTTTCTGAGGTTGAATTTGAGCTCAGCTCTTACTGGTTCCAAGCCCAGAACTCTAACTGCTGCACCACTTAAGTGCTCCACTGGACCATATTACGTCTATAATTGTTTACATTTATATAGTACTTTAAGGTTACAAGATGGGATTTCTCTCTGCCTTCAGATTGGTTTCACTGAAATAATCAATGTGTGTTCATCCTTTGTTGCCAAAAAGACCGTGCCATCAGAGATATAATGACATGACTTGCACTTGACTTTGTTTTTGAGAGAAGGAGGACTGTGCAGGTCACCAGCCTCACTTCTCCTTCACAGCCATCTGAATCCAGTGACCAGATATTCATCAAGTTGACTGGAGATGGCCCAGGATGAGGCAATTGGGGTTATGTGACTTGCCCAAGGTCACACAGTTAGTGAGTGTCAAGTGTCTGAGGTGAATTTGGAACTCAGGTCCTCCTGACTCCTGTACTGGTGCTCTATCCACTGCACCACATAGCTGCACCTAGCTATGAAATATACTGGTGCTCTCTCCACTGTACCACCTAGCTGCCCCAAACAAGGAGATTATATTATATAGAAAGTATGGACAATAGTTCAATGTCCATATGAAATTTATATGCTCTAGATGTCATAATATCTAAATCCATAAAGGAAAAGATATAGCTGAATTACAAGCAACTGTAGGCAACAACAAAATGATAGGAGACTTCTTTCTCTTCCTCTGAGGTTTGGAAAAATCTAAAGGAAAGATACACAAAAAATAAAGGAAGAACTGAAAAAATTGCTAGAGAAATTACAGTTAAAAGATTTATTTTTTTTGTTCAGTCTCATCTGACTCTTTGAGACCCATTTTTTGAGTGGGGGTAGGTTTCTTTGCAAAGATCCTGGAATGGTTTGCTATTTCCTGCTCCTGATTATTTTATGAGGCTGAATTAAGTGACTTGCCCAGGTTCATGTAGCTAGTAAGTGTCTGAGTCTGGATCCAAATTCATGAAGATGAGTCTTCCTAATTCCAAGCCCAGTGCTCTATCCACTATGCCACATACCTGCTCCTAAAAGATGTCTAGTATCTTCTAAATGAGACAAATAAAGAACATACATACTTTTCAGCAATAAATAGAACTTTGACAGAAATTGACCGTGTATTAGAACATTCTAGAAAATGAAAATGAATGAATATGTACATCCTTTAGAGAAAATAATGCAAAAACTAGTTATCAATTAAAAGAGCACAAAAGACACAGATGAAAATGGAATCAATAATAAAAATCTACTTAATGGCCAAGGTCAAGGAACAAAATCATAGAAATAATTCCTGATAGTATAAAAGAAAATAATAACAAAAACATACCAAAAATTTTGAGATATAGCCAGATCAGTCCTTAGGAAAAAATTATATTCCTAAATTATATTCTGATTTAAAAATCAGAAACTATACAAATAAACAAAAAAAAAACAAAACAGAGAAGATATTAAAAATCAAAGAAGAAATAAGATTCCATAAAATCTATAGAATATCACTCTAAAGACTTTTAGAAAAGAAAAAGAAAACTCTTTAGCCAACCTAATTAAAAAGAATAGAGCAGAAAAAACAAACCAACAAAATGGCAAATAAATAAGATGAAATCATAACAAAACAGAAGGAATAAAAAGGGTTATCAGAATCTATGATGAATAACTATATCCTCACAAAGTTGAGAACACATATTAAACTACAGAACTACTTTAAAAATATATTAAACACCTGAACTCATAGTAGACTAAATAGCTATCTTCAATCTTTTCACCTCAGAAAAGGAAATAGTGCTAGTTTTAGAGAAATTATCAAAGAAAAAATCCTAGTTCTGCTGTGTTTAAAATGGCATTATGCTATTCTTTTAAATCTATCAGTCAATAAGCATTTATTAAAGAAAAATAATAATGCTACATAAATTATTCTCAAAGATTGGGAAAGAAAGCAATCTATCAAACACCTGTAGGAGACAAATGTAGTCCTAATTCCCAACAAAAGAAAAAGTCAAAGAAGAATTATAGCCCAATATTATTAATGAATATTAATTAAAATTTTTTAAATAAAATGCTGTCAAACAGATGACAGCAATTCATCAAAGAAATCATTCACTATAACCAAGTTGGAATTTTACCAGAAATGCAAGTATGGTTGAACATTAGGAAATCAACATAATCATATGAAAAAAGACATCAAAACCACATTATCCCAATAGGTGGAAAAAGGTTAAAAGAATAGCATATTATATATCTGTCAAAGCTATAGGTAGGCAGTGTATTCGTAACCAAACAAAAGATAGATGCAATGAGAGAAGATAAGTAGACTGATTACAGAAAACAGAAAAACTTCTGCATAAGCAAAATCAATGCATCTCGGATAAGAAGGGGAGTGGTCAAATGGGGAAAGGTTTTATATTAAATTTTTCAAATGAAAGTTTTGGATGTGGAATCTAAGATATATACATATATGTGTATGTGTGTGTGTGTACACAGGCATATATTATGTAATACCTAAATGCATGTGTCTCTGTGTGTATGTATATATATATGTGTGTGTGTGTATACATATATTTGTGTGTACATATATATGTTATATACATATATATATACATGGAGATGGATAAAGAAATGATAGATGATAGCTAGCTAACTAGAAGTTGTCAAGAACATAAACAATTCTCAAAAGATCAATTTTAATGATTAAATGGGCATATATAAAAATTCCCCAAATCACTAGCAACAAGAGAATGTATGTCTCTTGAAGTCGTTCCTCATACCCAGCAAAAGGGCAAAGATGGCAAGGGATTAATGTCAGAAATGTTGTGGGAATGTAACCACACTAATAGATGACTGGTGAACTTATGAAATAGTGTGTGTGTGTGTGTGTTCATCGTTCATTGCCAAAAAAGACCATGCCATCAGAGAAATGGTGACATGACCTGCACTTGACTGTTTTAAGTGAGGGAGGGCTGTGCAGGTCACCAGCCTCACTTCTCCTTCACAGCCATCTGAATCCAGTGACCAGATATTCATCAAGTTGACTGGAGATGGCCCAGGATGAGGCAATTGGGGTTAAGTGACTTGCCCAAGGTCACACAGCTAGTGAGTGTCAAGTGTCTGAGGTGAATTTGGAACTCAGTTCCTCCTGACTCCTGTACTGGTGCTCTATCCACTGCACTACATAGATACACCTAGCTATGAAATAATACAACCATCTTGGAAGACAGTTTGAAATTATGCAAATAAGTGACAAAAATGTCTACAACCTTTGACTTAGCAATTCTACCACTAGACATAGATACTAAGAAATGATTAATTAAAAAAAAAAGTCCATATAGATACCAAGATATTTATAACAGCATTTTTTTCGTGGTATCGAACTGGAAACAGTAGATGCTCATCTGTTGTGCAAAGAATAAACGTATTGTGGTACATGAATGTAATGGAATATTACCATGCTGTCTGAAACAATGAATAAAATAAATATAGAGAAGAATGGAAAAGTTTATATGAATTGATGAGGAATGGAAATCATCAGAATCAGGAAAAAAATGTATACATGATAATTACAGTGTGTCAATGGAAAGAGCAACCACAAAGTAATCAAAAGTGAACCTTGCAAAATTACCAAGTATGAGAAGAGTTATAAGAAGCCACTCCCTCCCACTACTTTGCAGAGATGGTAAGCCCACAGGTGTGGAACACTGCATATATTTTCAGACGTTTTTGATTCACTCATTGGTTTTACTGAATTTAGTTTTTTTTCTCTTCCTCTTTTTCTTTTCTTTTAAAAAAATATTCTTCATTATAAGGGATGGCTTTCTGAGAGGGGGTGGAGTGGGATACAGGGGAAAATATAAACCCAAGAGATATTAATAAAATTTATTTCAACTATAGACAACTGTGAACTCTTCTTTACTCAAACACACATTCCTTCTTTATCTTTTGTCCTTTAGAGTCTATCAAATGACTCATAGAAAGTCACTTATCTTCCATGAGACTCAACTTAGTCATTTACAAAATGGGGATAATAGTACTATGCTACATAATTTAGAGGATTTTTATTGGGAAAGGACTATAGCAAGGTTGGGAAATTTGTGACCTTTGAGACCACATGTGGCATTCTAGGTCCTTGGGTACTGCCTTTGGACTGAGTCCAAGTTTTACAGAATAAATCCTTTTATTAAGAGGATTTGTTCTATGAAGTTTGGGTTCAGTCAAAAGGTCATGCTTGAGAACCTATGTGGCCTCAAGGCCACAGGTTTCTCACTCCTGAACTAGAGACAAATGCAAGTGTAAGTGAATATTGCATTAGTCTCAAACATCAAAAATTTAGTTAGAGGAAAAGCAATAATGGCAGCAACTGACAAAAGAGCGTAAAATATGTAACTAAAATGGTAGAGTAGACTATGAAAGGAACCACAGATGATCCGAAGATCACATGGCATCATGGAGCACAGGAAAGGGAAGTTCCAGGGAGGTGAATTACCAGTGGTTGTCCCAAAGTAGCAGGGAAAGAAAGTGTCTTGTCAAGGAGGTGTTGATATCATTGTGAGATGAAGCACATAGTGAATGTGATGTGTATATACCATTTAATATGCTTATTGAGATTTAAGGATGCATTGGATCGCTGCTTTGATCAATGTTTGCTATATTTTGTCTGCTTTTGAATCTGGAAGGGATCCTAGCAACATTTAGCATCTTTAACAAATCACATCATCAAATTGCTTACTATGTGTACTATTCTAGTTGCTAGGTTTGACACAGCTCCTACTCCCAAATAGCTTGTAGTCTAATAGGGGAAGATTAAGTATGCGAATAACTGATCTGAGGGAAAATAAAATAAACTTAGGGACTGCTGTATATATAGTACTTTAAGACTTGTAAAGCAGAAAGTGAAAAGGAGACCTCCAAGTAAAGTGCTATAAAGGCAGGGATCCTTTCTTTGTTGACTTTTAAACTAGAAAGAGACCAACTTTAAAAGTTTTAACATAACCTGGGCTGAGTTGTCCTTTAAGACAAACTTTTCATCTTATTGTTGATTCCGTGATCCCCAAGCAATCCTCATATTTATCTGAATTCCCTGGTAGATCTCACTGCACAGGAAATACCTTAAATAATGGGAAAGATACTGGAGTGGTTTGGCATTTCCTTCTCCAGCTTATATTATAGATGAGGAAACTGAGGCAAAGAGAGTTAAATGACTTGCCCAGTACCACTCAGGTAGTAAGTGTCTGAAGTCAGATGTGAACTCAGATAGTCTTCAGCCTAAGCCCAGCACTTTATCTATTGTGCCAAATAGCTGCTTCTATTTATATAACATATAGTATTATATGTAATATAATAACCAGATGATACTAAAATGAAATATAAATTTACATATTCATATAGCACTTTCAGGTTTGTAAAGCACTTTATATTTATTATGTCCTCTGTTATTTTTAAATTATATGGGGTTTATTGTTACATTTTAAATTTTAAATTTCTCCTGCTCCCATCTTGTACTGGAGAAGGTACAGTGCACATTTGACACAGATTTTTAAATGTATGTAAAGCTATATTACATGTATTCTACTTATCATTCTTTCTGTGCAGATGAATATCTTTTTCATTCATAGGGACCTGATGATTAATTTGAGTATTTATAGTACTCAGAATAGCTTTATTTTTCACAATTATTCTTCTAACAGTATTGCTGCTACTGTACACAACATTCTCACTCCACTTTTCCTTATTTCATGCAAGCCTTTCCATGCTAGGTTAAAGGGTGTACACATTTTTATAACTCTTTGGGCATAATTCCAGATTGTTCTCCAAAATGGCTGGATTAGTTCACAATTCCACCAACAGTGTATTAATGTAACCAATTTTTCCATATCACCTTTAACATTGGTCATTTTCCCCTTTTATCATTTTAGCCAATCTAAGAATGAGATATCTCAAAGTTATTTTAATTTGCATTTCTCTAATCAATCATGATTTAGAGAATTTTTTCCTTTGTTTAACAACCCTCTCAGGGTGCTATTATAATTCCCATTTTACAGATGAGGAAACAGAGGCAGATATTAAATGACTTGCCCAGGGTCATACAACTAATAAGTATCTGAGGTGGGCTCTTTGACTCCCAGTCTATAACTCATCCCATTCTGCCATACTGCCTCAGTATCCCTTCCAGCTCTCATATCAAAATGTTCAGTTCATTTTGCTGGACCATCAGAACTGAGTAGGTTAAGTCTGAAACAGAGATTGCCAGAAGTTGCTTTATATAAACAATACCCTATTGATGACAATCTAAAGAATGGCGGGGGGAACCTTTCTGGCAACAGGAGTTCTGGATTCTAATCATGGCTTTTTTATTTACAACTTTTGCAACCAATATCAAGTCCTCTTGGATTTCATTTCTTCATTTGCAAAATGATGTCCCTTCCATCTACAAAATCTTGGATGTTAAGTGCAACCTATTATTTTTCCCACAGTATCATAGCTGGGCCCCTCATTTTATGGAGGAGGTAAGTGTCTCCCAGAAAGATGAAGTAATTTCCCCCCAGAGTTGGTCACAGAGCCAAAATATGAGCTGAGTTCTTTGGACTTAGAGCTGCTCATTTCAATGCTAAAAGACACAAATATTCTCTTAGTCTCTTTCTGAGACCCTTGACGCAAAAATCAGTGAGAGCTGTCCACTTCAGAAATTCTTCCAACTCTTGGCTAACTGCAAGAGTCAGAAAGATGAAATTTAGTATCTTAGGGGGTTGGTTGTTACAAGTGAGCAGTGCAGAAGGGATGTGAATATGTAATACCTATTTTAAGCCATGAAGACACTTACTATTCTTGTGATAGTTCTGTTTTCAAAGGAATCTCTACTAATTTCCTTGGAAACTTTGCCCAAAAGACTATTATATTGTTCTCACAGTAGCTACACTATTATCTCAATTTGTTGGTAGAAGGAAATTGGAACACCCAGTTCTGAGAGTTATTGAGCAAAGGCTGATGAGAGCAGAAGCCAAATTACTTGGAAACATTATAAACGTAGATAGAGAATGAATACTAAGTCATTAGATAAGGTGCTTAGACTTCCTTCTGGTTTTGTCTCATACCAGTTTGGTCTTTCTGATTTGCATTGACTTTCCTTTAGAGGAATGTGGTAAATGATACACAGTTATGAATTAAGTCCCCCATTTTGGCTGTGTCAGCTGTAGACTTCAATTCTTTCCAATGTAACCTAGAGATATATTTCCCTGCTATCTTGTCTTGTTTCCTTTGACATAAAAGGTAATTTCTAATTTCTCCCTTGCTATCTCCTACATGGTACTTGAGTAAAAACAAGCAACGTGCAAAAAATCCTAAAACAATCTTAATAGATGACTCATGGGGTCACAGACTAAGATCAATGTGGAAAATTCTGTTAAGAATTAGCAACATTTGGGGGAGGAGCAAAGATGGTGGTGTAGAAAGATTCACATACACTAGCTCCGAACCCACAGCCCATAAATTACTTATAAAAAGAACTCCCAACAGGTTCTAGAGCAGTGGAAGCTGCACAGCCACGGAGTGGAGGAGATTTCTGTTCCAGAGAGCCCTGAAAAACCAGCACCAAAGTTTCATCATGCACAGGACCCAGAGCAGAGCCGAGCCCTGCCCTGGCCGCGGGGCCCCAAGAGGAGTAGATCTGAACAGGCTTCAGGGATGGAATCTGCAGCGGCTGCGAAGGTCCCTCAACCCACAGGTGCACAGGTCAGTGAGAGACCCTATCTGGGCTGGCCGCGAGGGGAACGGGGTGTCTCCATAACTCAGGCCACCTTAGGAGGCAGCAGCAGATCTGGACTACCAAAGCAGGCAGGACCTTGGATCCATTATCAAAGGTCTCCACATAAACCCCCTGAGGGCACTGAGCCTGGGGTACGGCCCTGCCCCAACCTGAGAACCTGAACTTAATCCCACTGAATAGCAGCCCTGCCCCCCGCTGAAAGCCCTGAGGCTGGGGAAAAGCATTTGAATCTCAGACCCCAAGAACTAGTGAGGCAGGGGTGGAGAGGAATCTCAGAAGTCAAGTAACTGGCTGGGAAAATGCCCAGAAAATGGAAAAATATCAGACCATAGAAGGTTACTTTCTTGGTGAACAGATGTTTCCTCCTTTCCTTTCTGATGAGGAAGAACAATGCTTACCATCAGGGAAACACATAAAAGTCAAGGCCTCTGTATCCCAAACATCTGAAATAGACATCCAATGGGCTCAGGCCGTGGAAGAGCTCAAAAAGGATTTTGAAAATCAAGTTAGACAGGTGGAGGAAAAACTGGGAAGAGAAATGAGAGAGATGTAAGAAAAGCATGAAAAATGGGTCAATACCTTGCTCAAGGAGACCCAAAAAAATGCTGAAGAAAATAACACCTTGAAAAATAGGCTCACTCAATTGGTAAAAGAGGTTCAAAAAGCCAATGAGGAGAAGAATGCTTTCAAAAGCAGAATTAGCCAAATGGAAAAAGAGGTTCACAAGCTCACTAAAGAAAATAATTCTCTCAAAATTAGAGTGGAACAGATGGAGGCTAATGACTTTATAAGAAACCAAGAAATGATGAAACAAAACCAAAAGAATGAAAAAATGGAAGAGATTGTGAAATATCTCATTGGAAAAACAACTGACCTGGAAAATAGATCCAGGAGAGACAATTTAAAAATGATGGGACTACCTGAAAGCCATGATCAAAAAAGAGCCTAGACATCATCTTTCATGAAATTATCAAGGAAAACTGCCCTGAGATTCTAGAACCAGAGGTCAAAATAAGTATTCAAGGAATCCACTGATCACTGCCTGCAAGAGATCCAAAAATAGAAACTTCTAGGAACATTGTGGCCAAATTCCAGAATTCCCAGGTCAAGGAGAAAATATTGCAAGCAGCTAGAAGGAAACAATTCCAGTATTGTGGAAATAAAATCAGGATAACACAAGAATTCCCAGATAAAGGAGAAAATATTGCAAGCAGCTAGAAAGAAACAATTCCAGTATTGTGGAAATACAATCAGGATTAACACAAGATCTAGCAGCTTCTACATTAAGGGACAGAAGGGCATGGAATACGATATTCCAGAAGTCAAAGGAACTAGGACTCAAACCAAGAATCACCTACCCAGCAAAACTGAGTATAATACTTCAGGGGAGAACTGGTCTTTCAATGAAATAGAGGACTTTCAAGCATTCTTGATGAAAAGACCAGAGATGAAAAGAAAATTTGACTTTCAAACATAAGAATGAGAAGAAGCATGAAAAAGTCAACAGCAAAGAGAAGTCATAAGGGACTTAACAAAGGTGAACTGTTTACATTCCTACATGGAAAGACAATATTTGTAACTCTTGAAACTTTTCAGTATCTGGTAGTTAGTGGGATTACACACACACACACACACACACACACATACACACACAGACACAAACACACGTGCACACAGAGGCAGAGAGCACAGAATGAATTGAATGGGATGGGATCACATCTTTAAAAAATTAAGGTAAACGGTGAGAGAGAAATGTATTGGGAGGAGAGAGGGTGAAATGGAATGGGGAAATTATCTCTCATAGAAGAGGCAAGCAGGAAACTTTTTAGTGGAGGGAAAAAGAGGAGAGCTGAGAGAAAAATATGAAGTTTACTCTCATCACATTCGACTAAAGGAAGGAATAAAATGCGCACTCATTTTGGTATGAAAATTTATCTTACAATACAGGAGAGTGGGGGAGAAGGAGATAAGCAGGGTGGGGGGGATGAGGAAGGGAGGGCAATGGGAGGAGGGAGCAATTTGAAGTCAACACTTGGGGAGGGACAGGATCAAAAGACAGAATAGAAACAATGGGGGGCAGGATAGGATGGAGGGAAATATGGTTAATCTTACACAACACGACTCTTATCGAAGTCTTTTGCAAAACTACACCGATATGGCACATATTGAAGTCCCTGCCTTCCCAAAGGGAATGGGGGGGGGGAGGGAGGGATGGGCAGAATTTGGAACTCAAAGTTTTAGGAACAACTGTTGAGTATTGTTCTTACTACTAGGAAATAGGAAATACAGGTAATGGGGAATAGAAAGTTATCTGGCCCTACAGGACAAAAGAGAAGATGGGGTCAAGGGAAGGGAGGGATGGTAGAAGAGAATGAAGATTGGTGAGAAGGGAAATTAGAATGCTCGGTATATTGGGGTGGGGGAGGGGACAAATGGGGAGAAAATTTGGAATCCAAAATTTTGTGAAAATTAATGTAAAAAGTTTAATAAATAAATTTAGAAAAATAAAAAAAGAAGAATTAGCAACATTTGAAATTCATTCTCCACCCTTGTGTCCACTCAGCTATTGTCATGGAGAGCAATGACTCTGTGCTTCATGTTTAAGCTCCTACCTCCATTCCTATTCTCTGAACCCCATTTTGACAGCTCACTTCTGGTTACAATGTGGAGAAGATTATCTTTCTTGAAAACTTCCTCACCTCTACCTATACAAAGCAGGCCTAAATTAGAGCTCAACACCTAGCTCTTTTTAAGTCCTAACTCCTGTTCCAATGATGAAGCCAGGGGAACACTGCCCATTGGGCTTTCTACGTACTTTCTTATTGTCCCTCTGTCTGTTTCTTGTTTCATGTCTTATTACCCTAGCTAGGCATTAAGGTTCTAAGCAACAGGAACTATTCTGCTATATTCCACAGTAATATTTGATTAAGAAGGAGCTACGAGCATTTATTCCACAATAAGGAAACTTATTCACCTCTAAGGAGGTATCTTCATATATGTTTTAAACCAGCTACATACAGTATTTCCTCCACCATATTCTTACTTAGGTGGCTCATTGCATCATAGACGTGATCCTGAGACAGAAAAGAATATTAACAAAGCCACGAGTCAGTGGTTTCTGCCTTTTGTACCACTACATTTTTGGTTTAGGTACCACCAGATCAGCTCTTCAAGTCTCCGGACCAATTTATTTTCTTTTTCTTTTAAATTGAATTATTCTATTTGTTTTCACTTCCATATATCCTAAATTTTTTCCCCTCCCTACCCTTCATTATCTGCTCCCTTCTCACTGCCTCCCTGAGATGGCATATAATCTTATATAGGTTCTACATGTACATTCCTATTAAATATATGTTGCATAGAAGAATTAAAATAAATGGGAGAAACCATAAAACAAAACAAAATATAATACCAACTTGTTTACAAGACAATGTTTTCTCCCAGAGGAGAGTAAGGAAATACTGAATATATTGAGCATTAAAGGTTTTAGTTTTAAAAATCAAACTGACTATACTTTAATAGACCAGACATACCTAGCTACCGATGTCACAATTATTTTAAAGTTTTCCATGTATATTCAAATTATTGACTGCCTGGAACAAAAGTCAAATAAAACACCAAATTAGAAGTGAAGATAAAGAGGAGAAATTTTGTAAGCTTACCTGATTAAACAACCTGTTAACTCCAATAATGAGAAATGGACAAAATGATTCTATCCCCATTTTCCTAGGGAAGTTTAACCAGTACAAAACAACCATCACAATGAAGAGGCCAGAAATGCTTTAGGTAGAAAAACATTTACTATCCTTGCCAAGTAGAGTTATGTGTTAGTCAAGGGCAACTACAGCACCATATTACAAGTTTATTACCACAACTGTTTGAGAATAATCGAAGGCTGTGTGCAGCGGGGCTAAAAGCAAATTTTAAGGAGCTGAGTGTGACACCATCTTGAACTAATTTGCTCATAAAACTAGGAGATGATGAACACATAGAACATATTTACTCTTTTAAAAATATATAGATCTATTATCATTAGCAATGACAGTGAAACTAACTGTTCTGTAACAGCTTAGTACACAGTATACCATGTAAGAGGTTGGCAATGGCTTTAAAAACAAAGAGTCAGAAGAACATTAAATATTATTGGACCCCTACAGGAGAAATCTGTACTAGAATCACCTTAATTTAAAGGCACTAAGCAATACATTTTCAAGAGATCATGAAAAGGAAAAGATCCCTAATAGAGAATTCCTCCAATAGTACTCTTAGGGGGGAAAAAAGAAAAGAGAATAAGGCAATTGAAAAGAGATCATAAAGTGTTAGTTAATATACCTGAATTGTTTTGTTTTGTTTTTTCCATCTCCTTTAACATTTTGTAATAGTCTATACATTCTACAAGAGCTATCTTTAGTACAAACCTGAAAAGGGAACAGACAGGAATTTTCACTTAATTTCTACAGCAGGACAAATCTTTATGGTCATATACTTGATTAATAAAGATAAAAAAATATAAGATTTACCCTATTGATTATTGGGGGTTCCTTTTTTATTTTTATAAAAGTGCTTTATTACATGCAACAAGTTGAACCCCAGAGATGATATCAGGAGGACCTGAGTTTAGATGCAACCTCAGACACTTCCTAACTGTGAAACTGAAGGCAAATCAAACTTCTCTCTGCCTGAGATTCCTCATTTATAAAATGAGGTTGATAATAACACCAGTCTCCCAGGTTTGTTGTGAAGATTATGAAGTAATGCGTTAAAGTACTTTGTAAACTTTAAAACAATAATAAGTTCTAGCTATCATCATCATGTATTGACTTTTTAAAGCTTTTGTCTTAATATAACAAGAAGTCACTTGGAAGGTTGTCCTCAGACAATTTGTAGCCACATATACATTAAAACTGTGCAAAATTCAAACATATGTGACTATAAATGACTATTCAAACATCTGCTTGGTAGTGTATACTGACATCAGATGAGTTGTAAATAATGTAGATATAATCAGCATAATGATCAGTATCATGGAATATGCCTTTGTCTTGCTCAGGTTCAAAGTAAAGTATGATGTTTTTCTAAATGCTCCCACTTCCAGGTCATACTGGATTGCCTTGAATCTCAGAACACTAAAAAGTTTCGTCACTGAAGTCCATAGGAATGGAAAAGATAGGAATCATTCCAAATATCTACACTATGGGGAAAAAGGTGATTTGTTAAAGTATATTGCTCATATGATGGGATATATATATATGTGTGTGTGCATGTGTGTGCGTATGTATGTGTATATATGTATATATTTGTGTGTATGAATTTGCAATCCATTGAGATAACCACACATATAAATTTTATATAGGCACCATAGTTGGACAATGAGCCAGGCTCAAAACTGAACTAGAGGAAATGATTAGGTAGTATTTGAAGGGCTACAAAGGGGCTTTCAGTGAGCACAGACTTTTCACAACCACAAAATCTCATCTTTCAATAACAACATTTTCTTAGGGAGCCATATGACAAAAAATAATGCAATTTGATCATCTCAGAAGAAAAAGCATAAATAAATAAAGCAAACGATGCACAAATACATGGTGGGTCCCTGTGAGCTGTAGCATCTGTTCCACAATGGTTTACACATAAGAAAGCATCTCAGGAGGGAAGGTGTTAGATACAGTTTTAGAGCTATAAGGAACCTTAAAAGTCAGATAACCCAACTCCTTCAAAGCAAAACATAATAAACATGGACAAAAGTGTCAATCCAACGCGTCCTTAAATCTCAACAAGCATCTTATAGATGAGGAAACAAGAGCCCAGGAAGAGGTGAAATGACTTGCTCAGTCACGCACCTTGTAAATATATGAAGTAGAATTAGAATCCAGGTCTTTCTGATGCTACCTCCAGTCCTCTGTCCACTACACCCTGCTTCATTTCAAAGAAGATAGATCAGTTGTAGCAAGTTTATGAGACGACCAATGGACAGCTAAGCAGTGAATTGGTTTTATTGAGATATTGAAAAAACAAGAAGAAATCCCCTAATGCAATAGCAAGCTCCCGTTAAATAGCAAAAATCTCATTAAAGAATGAGAGTTTAGAGAAAGGATCAGATAGTAATTATATATAATGAGAAGTTATAGAGAAGTTGCAGTCTGCACTCATGGAAAGTGTCTTTATACCATTAAAATTATAGTTTATAGTATGTTGTGTTTAAGTATGTTATAGAAAAAGGCCATGTAGACTCATCTGTTGACCATATAAATCTCTTTGTAACATGAGCCCTTCCCACGCATGTGACTCCCGCTCCCACCCATACACACACACTCTATGGTTTTAGTATACTGGCCTTTCACCTCCTTGCCTTTGGCTGTCCTTCTTTGGGATGTTCCTTTCCTCACCTCTGCCTCTTAGAATTCCTGATTTCCTTCAAGACTGTAAGTGAAACATCTGCTGCAGGTGACCTTTCTTAGTACCACCAGAAGGAAATAGCTTCCTTTCTAAGGTGATTTTCCTTTGACTCTATGTGTTTATCTATGTCATCTCCACCAACTGAATTTAAGTTCCTTGAGTGTAGATCATGGGCTATTTTTACTTTTTCTTTACATTACATAAACATAGCATGGTGCCTGGAACATTAATAAGCATTTAATAAATGTCATTTATTAATTGATTGAGATTTATGTCAAAATGTACTCTATTATTATTATTATTTATTGCTTTCAGTCATAAAAGTGAAAATACTCAGAGACCTTGAGCTCTCGCAGTTGTCACAGTAGAAGATACATGAGTTGCTGATTTGAAACAATTATTAGAATTAGAGGAAAACACTCATCAGGGAGATTTTCAAAGCCACAAGTAGATAAAATGGATAAAACATTTGCTGATGAAGCTGCTGAACATCTTCAAGTTCGTGACATACCGTTTGAGGGTTCAATTTCAAGATTAAACGATGGTGAAAGTTGATGGTGATGGGGTTTTCCGTAGCATATCTGATTATACCTATATGTTTGTATTCAGATATTTCTCTAACTCACATTTTTAAAAAATATTACACTAACATTAATTCACTTCCATCCATTGCTACTTAAACGGAAGTTAAGTGGAAATATTTGCTAGTCGCCAACTCTGCTCCTCATGCCTATAAGAAGTTTTCATTCTTGAAACAAATCATGGCAAAGTACAAGCAGCACAAGCACTAGGGGGTAAGAAGATCTGAGTTTGATAATCAGCTCTAACTCATTCTGACTTTGAACTGAATGCTTGTGTTTTTTGTACTGCAGTTACCTCATCTATAAAATGATCATCTAAGACCAGATGATCTCTAAAATTCCTTCCATGTCAACTGGCCTATAAATGTAGGCTCCAGTATTTCTAGCCCCCTAATTAATATGGAATCTTGGGCATAATACTGAAGAGGAAGTGAATTCTAGAATTCTCACATGGCAAGCTCGAAACCCTTAAGGTATCATTGATTTCAAAGGCTTCCTCCTTTTGTTATCCTCAGTATGACTTCTTTATATAGCCCTTGGTAGGTAAGCAGGGAAAAGGAATGAAAGACTTTCCCAAAGTCCTAACCAAGTAGAGTAAGGAAATTAATCAAGGCCCACAAGGTAATCATTTCACAAACTTTAAACAGTACACAGATTTTAGCTACTGTTATTATTCATATTAGGTATGAGAATAAAGATTAGACTTGTAATTTAATTGATATTGGGAATACCCACAGGAAGGTATTTAATATTTATATATTATTTATATTTATATATTTAATATATTTATTTTTATATATTTATTTTATATAAATATAAAAATATATATATATAATACCCCCATCAAAGCAAAGCAACAATTTTATTTATTCATTTGTTTGTTTGTTTATGCAACTTACACTCTTAGCGAGTTGCCTGCATCAAAGAAAGGTTAAAGGACTTGCCCAGAGTCACACAAACAGCTTTGCCAATTTTATTGTTTAGTCATTTTTCAATCATGTCTGACTCTTCATGACCCCACTTGGGAATTTCTTAGCAAAGATACTGGAGTAGTTTGCCATTTCCTTGTAAGCTCATTTGACACATAAGGAAACTGAGGCAAAGTTAAATGACTTGCCCAGAATCACATAGCTAGTGTCTGAGGCCAGATTTCATGAAGATGAGTCTTCTTGACTCTGGACCCAGCACTCTATCCACTGAGCCGCTTAACTGCCACATATGTCAAACTAAGGGGTTAAATTAAGTCTTCCAGATCGTGAAACCAATTCTCTATCTGCAGGGTCATACTGCTTCTTCTTATTCTTTTTGTTGGTGTGGTAGTTTTTTGTTTGTTTTGTTTTGATTTTTGAGACTAGGTCTCCCTACCTCACCCAGGCTGGAAGTGCAGTGGCTACTCACAGGTCTGATGCAGTGCTGGTCAACGGAGAAGGTCTAATCTGCCCCATTTCTGACTTGGGCTGAGTCATCTCTCCTTAGGCAGCCTTGTTTGTCCCCCATCCCTACTTCTGGAAGCTTTTGGAAGCTCACCATATTGTACTAAGCTTCATATCGATCAACTGGCTTTAGTCTTACTGAAGCTCAGAACTCCTAAGCTAAAGCAATCCACAGCCTTCCCAAGAAGCAGGGATGACAGCATGAATGACCACACCTTCCCCCTCACAATATTATTTTCAATTATTAGTAATATTGTCTCTCTCTCTCTGCATGAACGATGATAAACAAATCATCTCAATAATGTACTGAGCATATCAAAAAACCAACTTAAAAATGATTGAAAGAAAAATGAAGAAATAAAATACATTTTGATTGGTGAGAACTTTTTGTTATATCAGTTTTCAGTCATGTCCAATTCTGTGCCCCATTTGAGGTTTTCTTAGCAAAGGTACTGGAATATGATGTCATTTCCTTCTCCAACTCATTTTGCAGATAAGGAACTAAGGTAAACAGAGTTAAGTGATTTTCACAGGGCCACATAGTGTCAAAGCCAGATTTTAACTCATGAAGATAAGTCTCCTTGCTTCTAAGTTCAGCGCTCTAGCTATTCTGATACCTGGACTGGTAAGGATAAAAACCACTAAAAACCCCAGAGATTTTTTTGAGTTCATTGCATGTACATGGATATGGATCCAGATAGACATATATATGAATTTATGAATGTGTATGTATATAAACATAGACATACACACATTGCATCTCATCGGAAAGAAGTCAATCAAGGAAAAGAAAGACTTGATTTTGAGTAACACAGACACACACAAAAACCCTCCTGGACTAGAGAGATCTTCACATACTGATAAATGGAGGTTTTAAATGATAAGGGGGGTGGTGATGGCTACAGTCACACTGGGACATTTCCAAAGGCTCTATATGTTTCTGAGATATCAGATAGTCCTAAATTTGAGGGACATCATGCCACCTAAACTGCTATTGTTAGCAAACTCAGAACCTCTTCAATCCTGTGCAATAGCTTATCAACCAACCTCTCTGGAGGAATAGTTCAGGGTATGAAATTCTAGAGGGACAAAAGCATCAGTGCTGTCGGGAAGTAAGACACTGTGCCTTTCTCCTCTAACTAGAGCAGGGCTTAATTGAGGGCAGAAACTATATTTAATTAAAACATCTATTTCCTGTCCCAGAGAACCCATTTTTGCTTAAATCTTCATGATGTGGTGACCCAGGTTAATGCTAGAAGGTTGATCACATTTGCATTTGGTAGAAAATTAATGGAAAGTGGTGTCAGGGTCAGTTACTGTGAATTGAGAATATGTTGATCAGATGTCCTACCTGGTCATTTACATAGGACAGAAAAATTCAATGACTTAGCTAGACATTGAATGTCCATAGCAACAAGGCAATTGATTCAAAAATCTCAGCAAAATACTTCGCATTTTTATCTCCATTTCTTGCAGTACTGTGTGACTGCAATTAAAACCAGAATGATCAGGCTTTCATATAGATCAGTTATTACAAGAAAACACAAAAGAGAGAAGGGAAAAATGTGAAAGCCAAAGACTAATGATGACTCAGTTTGAACAAAAGAAATGGATGTAGTTGGTTTTTATTGTTCTTATTTTGTGCTGTGTTAGCTGGTTGGCACTGTACAGGAAAAGATAAGTTTTTACTCATTTATCTGAGTGGCATGATAAGAAAAACATTTTAGTGACCATTGATAGGGTGATGGGGGTAGCGGATCCATATTAAAGGCTAGGTTTGTCTCCATCATTTACTCTCACCTAATATAAGAGGATAGGCAGAAAAAAAATAAAATTATTAAAGGAGGAAGTGGGTAAGGAATTGTGCTAGAGGGTTGTGGAATTGGGTTAATTGGGGAAAACTTCCTGGGGTGAAGAGATAGGCTTTCCACTGTTAATTAAATAAGGGACTGATGTGGTTTTTAATTTTGCTGTCACACAAGAGAAAAGAGATTGTTTATAAGAAAGAATGTCAATACAGAGTAATTTAGCATCCCAAAGAGCTTTGCCTAAAATGGCCAGGGATTCAATTGAATTTACTTAAGGTGAGTTCCAGGACTTTCTGATAGGGCATAGAGGGTGGCAAATTGTAGGAATGTGGAGGAGTACAAAGGTGGAGATTAATTAGCATAGGACTGAGTGGACACTTAGATGAGCAAGAAATAGGTATCTAGAGCTCTAAGTCAAATTTATGTGGAAAAAAAATTATGAACTAGAATGTTAGGAAATTTAAAAATTGTCTGAGATGCCTTGAGAAAGGCAGAAAGCTGAGTGACCAGTGGCCCAAGTCATCACAGACAGAAACCAAGGCTGAATGACCAGAGCCAGGGTCCATGATCTTGCGAGAGAATCAGAAAGCCTGAGGTCATGATGAGCCAAGGACTGGACCAAAAGATGGAAATACTGGCAAGATCTCTCTCTCTCTCTCTCTCTCTCTCTCTCTCTCTCTCTCTCTCTCTCTCTCTCTCTCTCTCTCTCTCTCTGAGAAGGGTACGTTTTGCTAATACCATGTGGGTAAGAAATGCTATGTTTGGAAAAGCAAATCAAGAATTTCTAGATTGTGCCTTGGAAGGGAGTGTACTAAATCTACCTTAAAGGAGTCTGGCCCCAGTGGGAAAGGATTAACATTCCCTTATGTCCAGGAATATCTTGAGTCAGAAGATACTGGTCCTCTTGAAGAGAAAAGGATGACTTACAATAAAGACCACCTTTGCCTCATAATTCCTACAGACTACATAGAATTCTTTATTAAATCAAACATTTGCTGGATCCCATTGAATTAGAAAGAGAAAGTTCTTCAAAATTATGTGTAATCTGCCCCAATTCCTCAGGACCCTAGGACTCCGACTTTGCTTTTGTAGGTAAAGTGCTGAGAGGCAGGTTCAGGTGAGAAGTTACTCCTTCAAAGTCACCATATTCATGACTTACATATATGACTCCAGAAAATGGCTCAAGTTAAAATGTGTGACTATGAAGGAGAAAGATGAAGATGGCATTTTTGTGTCTGAATTCTTTAGGATCAGTTTGGGTTACAGTAGTATAATTTTAACTTCAGCGTCACTTTCTTTCTCAGGGCCAGAAATATTACATTTTCTTCCTGTCTGGGTTCTCAGGTACAGTGGAATCGAAGGAAGTTTTTTTTTTTTTGTCATTGGCTCAAGACTCCATTAACTATGTTCTCCCCATTTTACAGACCCAGAGACTAACATCCCACATTAAATTAGCTTTTATAAAGGGACTAGGCAGGGATATTCTGGAGTCAGTTCAAACCCATATGAGAGAGTTGACTATTAAAATTTTCAATGTGATAAGTATTTATACCTGAGAAATCAGCAAACACTATATGTCAAGGCTTGATTTATTCATTGTTGACAACCAAGACAAGAAGGTGAAGGATGTCCATTACACTTGAAAGTGAAGGAGTATGTCAAGTATATTTTTCCCCAGAAAGCTTGTTATATATATACTAGTACACCATTTGGGCTGGGACATAATCCCTTCCCTCCATTACTTCAGTCTTTGTGGAGAGGGCCTGCAGGTTTGTGGAAGATAAGGTTCATAGGTCCTACACAGCATTAGTCTTCAAAAATTCAAGTCCAAAACTTCGGAGTGTTAGCTTTTGCTGGGTTGAAATCCAAGACCCTACTCTTCAAGTATCCTTGCTAGGCTGGTTATAACATGTGGTCTAGATTCCTGGCCTCCCAGATCTCCATGGCTCATGCTTCAAGCTCAGATATGAGCCTTCATTCCTTACATCTAGAACATAAAAGAATGAACAAAAAAAACCACAAGATCCAGATCCTTTTCTTGGGGTCACATGGCCAAGGCTTGGGGACAGAAGTGGCATTCAAGTCTTTTCCTCCTGCTGCATGATATGAATGAAGGAGTTAGCTTCAACATCAGATGCAAATGCAGCAAAAGCAAAGACCAGTGATGAGTCAGGCTGCTTTAAAGATGCTGACAGTCTCAGTTGTGCATCAGTTGCAGAAAGGTTTCTGTCCCAACCACCATGTAGGTCAATGCAGAATGCCATATGTGCCCCAGTCCATATTGCATTTATCCAGAAGCAGGTGCCCGACATCATCCTGTAAATGATGACAGCTTAGCAAACCTGATGGTGTTTCATATGCACATGACCCACTGCACAAGTCTAATGGAAAGCTAATAGAGTAACTTCAACGGCTTAATAGAGCATCAATTACATATTTCATAACAGTGCTCAAATTATAGTCAAGAATAGTTGGTTCCAAAATCTGCCTCTAACATTCACTAATAGGTAGTATTTATGTAGT
The DNA here is from genome assembly GCA_023548195.1 of Bettongia penicillata ogilbyi. NCBI lineage: Eukaryota > Metazoa > Chordata > Mammalia > Diprotodontia > Potoroidae > Bettongia > Bettongia penicillata. Next base: position 173,884 of record JAJHZJ010000602.1, on the reverse strand, counting down.
GTTTTGGGGCATGTGGATGGTGCCACTTATAAAGTACCAGGCTTGGCATTAAAAAGACTCATTGTTCTGAGTTCAGATGTGACCTCAGAGATTTATGTGAACCAAGGCAAGTCACTTAACCCTGTTTGCCTCAGTTTGCTTATTTATAAAACAAACTGGAGAAGGAAAGGGCAAACCACTCTAGTACTTTTGCCAAGAAAACCTCAAATGGGATTTTAGAGAGTGGGACACCACTGAAACATTATGCAGCATTATTAAGGTTTGCAAAGTCTTTTACATGTATTATCTCATTTATCTTCACAACAATGCTATGAGGTAGGAACTAATCTAAGAGAGGTTAAGGGATTTGCCCAGGGTCACACAGCTAGTGATTGTCTGAGGGAGAATGCAAATACAGGTCTTCCTGATTCCAACTCTCTATCCCCTGTGCCACCTAGCTGCCTGGGATGACTATGGTGAAGACACTAAACTGTTACTGATACTATAAACAAATCAGGGGAGCAAAAAATAGTGTATTTGTCAGATTTATGGAGAGTGAAGAAATTTTTAAACAAACAAGAAATAGAGAAAATTATGAAGTGCAAAATGGATAGTTTGATTACATTAAATTGAAAAGTCTGTGCACAAACAAATCCAATGCAACAAAGATAAGGAGAGAAGAAGAAAACTGGGAAAGAAATTTTGCAACCAGTGTCTGTGATAAAGGCCTCATTTCAAAAATATATAGAGAAATGAGTCAGATGTACAAGAATACAAGCCATTCCCCAATTGATAAATGGTCAAAGGATATGAACAGGTAGTTTTCAGAGGAAAAAATTAAAGCTATCTATAATCAGATGAAAAAATTCTCTAAATCATTATTGATTAGAGAGATGCAAATCAAAACAACTCTGAGGTACCACATCACACCTATCAGATTGGCAAACATGGCAGAACAGGAAAATGATAAATGTTGGAGAGGATGTGAGAGAGCTGGAATACTAATTCATTGTTGATGGAGGTGTAAGATGTTCCAACCATTCTGGAGAGCAGTTTGGAACTATGTCCAAAGGGCTACAAAATGTGCATACCTTTCGATCCAGCACTATCACTTCTGGGACTGTATCCCAAAGAGATCATAAAAATGGGAAAGGATCCCATACGTACAAAATATTTATAGCAGCTCTCTTTGTGTTAGCCCCAGACTGGAAATCAAGGGATGCCCATCAATTGAGAAATGGCTGAACAAGTTGTGGTATATGAATGCAATGGAATACTATTGTGCTATAAGAAATGAGGAACAAGAAGACTTCAGAGAGGCCAGGAAGGCCTTATACGAACTGATGCTGAGTGAAAGGAACAGAACCAGGAAAACTTTGTACACAGCAACAACCACAGTATGCAAGGAATTTTTCTGGTAGACCTAGCCTTTCACAGTAATTCAAGGACCTGAAAAATCCCAAAGGACTCTTGAGGCAAAATGCATTCCACATCCAGAGAAAGAACGATGGAATTGGATCGCGGAATGAAACAGACCATTTTCTTTTGTGTTATGTTTTGTTTTGTTATGGTTTTTTCTCATAGTTTCTCCCATTCATTTTAATTCTTCTATGCAACATGACTGAAGTGAAATTTTATTCAATAAGAATGTATGTGAAGAATCTATATGAGACTGCACGCCATCTCAGGGAGGCAGGGTGGAAGGAGGAGGGAAAGAGAAGGAAGGCAGGGCGCAAAAATCTAAGATATATGGAAGTTATTGTAGAAAACTGAAATCAAATTAATTTTTTAAGAAAGAATTTGTTTAAATAAAAAGACACTAAACTTTTCCAAACCTCAGTTTCTTCCTCTGTAAAATGGAGATAAAAATATCCAGGGTACTTTCCTCATAGGGTTGTTGTGAGGCTCATAGATATAAAGTATTTTACCAACACGAAAAGTTTTAAAAGCTGTAGAAGTTAGCACTTTAAAGTATTCTAGAACTGCAATTTCACACACACACACACACACACACACACACACAAATCCAGAATAGGAATTTTTCCAAGGATAAATTAAGTTTCCTTTTTTTAAATGAAACTAATAATTTTAATAAACAACAGTAGTCATTAACATCTATACACTGAAAAAATCACATACCTTGGTAGTCATCATTACTTTGGCTTAAAGTTTTCTAATTCTGTTTGACTACTTCTCTGTCCCAGTCCAACAACAGAATGGCCTGAAAATAGACCAAAGCTATCAGCCACCATAGCAGGGAAATTTGCCTCAGTCCACCAAGGGGCACCTAGAGGGAGGAGCATGAATTGACTTTGGGGAACCTTTCCCTTTCCCCAATTTAATCCCTAATATCAGGTTACCAAGCTACTTTGAAGTAATGGATATTCACTTTCTGCTGGATACTGACCTGTACTTATTACCATCATCTCCATCTTGGTTCAGACGCTCCACTTTGAAGCTTGGGGCCACCCCATCACCCCTTTCCCAATGGCCATTGGTTGAGGATTGTCTGCCCTGTCACTGGTCCCCCAGGTCCACCAAGTCTTACCATCTGCCCAGCTGTTTTGTCAGCTAGATTCAAGGCCTTTTTATCTTCCATGAAGTTGAATTCTCCCTTATGTGCTGTCCACCCAAGTTATAGCATGAGCTCCTTGAAGGCAGAAATCATTTCCCTTCTCTCTTTGTGTCTTCAGAACTTGACACTGTTCTTACAAAATAGTAAGTGCTTAACAAATACTTTTTAATCCCATTATGTGGGAATAAACAATGTACAGGGAGAGCAGTGCTTAACCTTTGCACATATCCACCTAGTCGGCATTTGATGTCCCTGCTGTTGTTGCTTCTATACCTTTAAGCCTTCTCATCCAGAAGCTTTCAATTTCTGACTCAGTTAATGAAGGGAAAATGATAATGGTGGTAGTGAAGCAGACATAATGTTTTTTCACAATATCTGTATTGGTGAGCTCAAAATTCCTTGTCTCTAGTGACAATGTAGGAAGGTGAAATTTCAAGTTCCCTTTCTTTCTTCTGCCCTTAGCAAATGTTAGAATTATCTTGTAGCTTATTTTCCTCTTAACAACCATTCAAAAATAATCCCTCTTGACAGCTTGGTAGGTGACCCCTTATATTTTCACTGTCCTTTATTAACAAGAGGAAGAGTTTCACTATTAATCTCTAACAGCTGCCTCGTGTACTTTTTGGCCCACTCATTGATATATATCAGAATTTTGAATCTTTATAAATACAAATATATTTTCCACAGCAGGAAGTGTATGACCCTTTTAGCAAAGTTTGCTTTTGACCAACTTCAATACTTCACAATAAATGCCATTTTTGGCTTTCAAAGTAATTTCAGTTTCTTCCTATATTTGTAAAATGTGAATAGAATGCACATTTTGCTATTAAAATTCCAGCCCCTCTGTTATATAAATACAATTTCACTACCCTTGTGGCAGTCATCAAAAACCAGACAGAGTATACAAGGTGCTTGGTATAAATCTAGTGGGCTGTATGATTGGACCAATAGCCCTGTAGAGTTTCCTATGTCCATCAAAACAGCCAACCTTACTTTCTCTTGTAGCTATAACTTTGCCATCATAAATGAATGTGTTCAAAATTGTTTCAATATCTTCCATGGACAGCTCTACCTTACTAAACCCTAGTTCACAAATATATTTCCATACTTTAAATGAACTGTTTCTTTGAATCAAAGGACTCTGTTTGCTTTCTCTAGCTGTTCCTGCCTTGCTCTGTAAGAATTTAAAACACTGTTGGTTTATCACTTCCATAAATTCAGATTCAAAATCTTAGTCACCACACCAGGTTCCACCAGTCACTGATCAATCAGGTTGTGAATTATACAGCATAAAACTTCCTTTTTTGAGGCTGCCATAGATTTAACAGCTTTGATAAACATTTTACTCTCTAAAATTTTTAGTATTTTGTTGATTTATTTTAATGGCAAGTTATTTTTATACTAAATATCTCTGCTCCAGATATCTTTATTTTGGACATTTTTATGATTTTGCTACACTAGCTTTTCTTGGTTATATGATCCTTTCATCTTATTCTGAGCCTCTTTTCTTCTATACAGAAGGCTATCAATAAGGGTTCATTGATGGCCATTACCCTCTATTGGACTTTTATATGAGGTGTCTCATTCTGAATAACTTGATCTGTGATCCCATGAGAGAACCGATGACATCATTCTATAATACTGTTTTCTATTTCAACCAGGTTCATACCCAGCAGCTCTGTCTTCACTGTCACCACAGCCATGAGGAGGCTGCACCACTTGGGCCTAAGAATTCATTTCTCAAGATTGAAATTTGTTTTAGTTAATTGGAAAAAACAACAAAATGGGAACAAAACAAAAAAAAAACAAAACAGTGCATTAGGGTTGAGGACATTAATGGAAACCAGAAGAGTAAAGGTGCAGGATATTCCAAACTCAATTAAATGATTTGAGTACAATGAGATTTCTTAGCTATCAAATTGAGTTTTCTTTTTCAAATTTTGTCAACTCACTATGAATAATTGATGTTCCCATAATATACTGTCATTTTGTCATATGTATTTGAAGAGGTAATCAAAGCAAAAGGATACTCATGTTGAGTGGCTGAGAAACACTACAAAACATCTAATACTTCATTATTGTGTTTCCTCTTTCTATAGCACTCTTTCTCCTCCCAACTATCTCTTTCCTTTCCCTCATCTAATGTGACACTTTGCCTTATCTCTGCAGAAAGTGATCTCACCTCTTCTGAACTCCAAATTATTACCACCTTTATTGTCTTATCACATAATGCCTTCAATTGCTACTGGTGTACCATCTTATTCCCCAAAGTACACAGTAAACTTTCTGTAGTTAAATGCTCATACTTCTTCTTCTTCTTCATATGCCTCATAATAATATCCAGAAAAAAAGTTTTGTTTCCAGTAGGATTATAATGACATCCTTTCTATAAATTCAGCCACCTATTTTCGGTCACTAATATAAGAAGCATTTATTGAGTACCTGCTTTGGGTATAGCACTAAAAATAAAGTAGTTATTCATTCACATAAAAATAGAAACCCAGAAAGGATGTTTTAGCATAAAGTTCTGTAATCCTCAGAATTTCTGCTATTATTTATTTATGAGATTTTTCTCAGAAAGGATAAATCAATAAGTTTCAAAGACAGAGCATAATCATTTGATGCCTATCATCTTAAATACATAGCTACCTTGACCCACTAAAAGCTTATTCTTATGTCTTATCAGGGCATAGAGGCAGCCCTGGGTTCTCAAAAGTTATGCCAGAAGATTGTTATGATTGATGGACTATAGATTAAATTCTAGAAGCGGTTCACCATTCTCTCAAGTTACCATTCACTATTTCTCTCTTTTTCATACTCAAACTCCTAGAAAAGGTAGTCTACACTAGATGCCTCTGCTAGTTGCTTCCATTGGCTCCTCTTCTTTCTATCCCTTGCGTTTCAGCTTCTTATTCAACTACTGACTTGAAACTACTCTCTTTGAGAATACTGAAAATCTCTTAATTGTTAAATCCATTAATGTTTTCTCAGTCCTCATTCTATTTAATACCCTGAAACCTGTGATATTGTTGAACAATACTCAACATATTGGGCTGCCATGATATCTCTCTCAGCCCTCCACCTAAAAGTCTGAATATTCCTTCATTGTCAGTTTTCTAGATCAGAAACTTTTTCTCTATTCTCCATCTCCAACTCCTCTGAAACTCTATCCTGGGCCCTCTTCTTTCTCTATATTCCACTTACCTCACAAATTCCCATGGATTCATCTCTATGTAGATAAATCCAAAATCTATATATTCAGTCTTCTTTCCCCTCCAAATCACAACCCTGCACCAATTCTGTCTGTGGGACAAATATGCCTGCATTTCCTGGAAGCGTCTCAAGCTTTACACATTTAGAACAGAAGTATTGTATTTCCAAATGCATGCACGATTCCTCCAAACTTTCCTAATATTGTTTTAAAAACCCACAAAATTATGATTCTTCTATTTGAGTGAGTTCATCAGTGTTACATTTGAATATTTTCTACACATCCTACCTTCACAACATTTCTTATATCCATTCCTTGTTCTCCAGCTAGTATAGCATCTATCCTATTTAGGCCCCCATCATCACTTCTCTGGATTTAGACTATCCTCCAAAAGGAATTCCTTCATCTAATCTTACCCCTCTTCCATGCTTGCCTTATATAACTGCCAAATTGATGGTCATCTCATGGAAAAAAATGTCTTTAAGGCAGAGCAGGACAGTTATGGAAGAGAGGTGGTTGCCCTGGCTATCTTTCCCTACTTATTTCTATCATATCATTCCTTGAAAAGTCTAGTGTGTTGGATCATGCTGTGAATTGACTGATATCTTGGGCACAGAGAACGTTGAAGGGTTGTTCTAGTGATTAATGTGCCACAAAATCAGCAATAAGCTGTCCTTGAAATCTTCTGAACTATTTATACTGTTCTCTCAGGATTATCTGCTGTCAGAGGTCATGGGGCACTTGCAGTCAGAGGTCACGAGACCCTGACACAACCTTATCTCCCTCTGTTCTCCTACAAAAACCCTGAGTTCAAAGTAAGTCAAACTGCTTACTATTCCTAGAAAATCCTGTCCTTTCCCATCTCAAGTCTTTTCTTCACCTAGAACCCCATTTCTCCATACACATACACTCTCCATCCCCACCCCTCAGCAACCAATTCTGTCTATTGAAATTCTAACTACACTCCTTCCAAATCAAAGCCTTCTCTTATCGTCCCTGAGGGAAGTATTCTTGCCTTTTCAGAATCCTTAAACCAACTACTCGTACTTGTTACATAACGTCTTATCTCTTCAACAGCATCACAAGCTTTTGGAATGAAGGAATATTCCAATGACTAGCAAAGCGTTTTGCACACAGAAGGTGATAAATATTTGCTGAATGACTGAAAAAAATGACATTATTTTATAGCAGCTTATAATAGCTCTTCAGTGTTTTCTTCAGTGCTCAAGACAATGGGCAATTCATAGCGAGATCCAACACACAAGACTTTCTCAGGAGCTGTATGGCATATGGGAGCACAGAGAGACTTACAGTAAAAGATAGAAATTAGCCGCAGATTCTTTTACCCCCCCCCAATAAGCTGTTCCATTCTTCCAAAAAGCAGATGTCTCACCGAGACCCCTATTAATCTCTAAAAGGAAAAAATAATCTCTGTACAATATCATTCTCAAAGTGAGAAGGAGGGTTAGTGCAGTCCTTGAGGCTCATTTTTGGGATATCTCACCTCAGTGGCTTAGGAACTCTGGCTTTCTTACCATGCTAACAGTCAGTAGTATTCTACTGGGAGTCAGGAGACTTGGATTCTACTCATTTGCTCTACTATTAATCACTATACTGCTAACCAGCTTTGTGACTTTATGTAAGTTGTATGACCTGTCTGATTCTCACCACCCTCATTTGTAAAAATGAGAGGTTTTAATTCTATTTCTTTCAATTACTTTCTGAGTTTCTACTGTGGAACAAAAAATTGAATTATGCATCTCCTTCAGCTCTATTACTCTGATTTCTATGATAGGAAAGTTGAGGTTTGATTGCCAAGGACTCTGAATTGCATGCTGAGACACCTACACATTGTTCTGCTGATAATGTGGAGACTTCTAATGTTTTGGAGTAGGGTAAGGGTTATGTTAAAATGATGTTTTTTAGGAAGACTTATCAGGACACCATATAGAAGATAAAGGGCAAGTAGAGGCAATTCAGTGGTGGAGGATGTAGTATTAAGTAACTTGAGTAAAAAGTGCCTGAACTAAAGGGTGACAATGAGAATGGAAGGTACAGACTACAGCTACTGTGTGTATATCAGTAGCATAGAACAATTGAGTACATGTGGATGCAAAGGTCATGTCATTGGTGACTCCTGGGTTACTGGGCATGGTCACTATTGAAAAGAAAATTATAGTATTTCTTTTAGTAAGAAGTAGTGTAATTTTTTTAAAACAAGTACTAAAAAACAAAGATGTCATTAAAATAGGGAAGAGATGGTTCCTTTGTGACGCAGGGAGAGTTCAGTTTAAACATGTTGAATTTGCACTAAAAGCAAGACATCCCCCTAAAAACAAATAATGGACTATAGCTTTGAAGAAAATTTGGATATGGAGAGAATGGAAATTTGTCTACACGAAGACAAAGATTGAAGTCATAAGAAGAAATCATTTCACCAGAGAAGATAATATAGAGAATTAAGAGTGCCAAGGACAAACTTGCCCAACTCCCAAATTTAGAAGACAGAAGGAAGAAGGAGGATAATCCAGTGAGATAAAGGAGTGACCAAAGAGATGGAGGAACTAGAAAAGTGTGTTTCAGAAGGTGATAAAGGTGTATATTTCAGGAATGCAGAATAATCACTGCAAAGACATGTAGATGGGACAGGTTAGATTGTAGGGTATATGGAGGGCAATGATGTATGAGAGGTATGTTGGGGGAAGGTTGTAAAGGACTTAACATACTAAAGAGGGGAGTTTGTATTTGATCTTAGACGTGAAGAGAACCACTTGAGTTTATTAAGAAGGGGATTTATACTTAAGGAAAATCATGTTGGTCATTGTAGAGAGGACCAACTGAGGTAGAGAGACACTTGAATGAGGAGAGCTAAGTAGGAGGCTATTACAATCATCCAGGCAAGAGGTGATGAAGGCTCAAACTAGGGAGGAGGCTGAGTGGGTGGAAAGAAGCAGAGGGATCTGAAAGATGTGGAGGTAGAAATGACAAGGTTTATCAACTGACTGGATGTGTGGGGGAAGTGAGAGTAAGAGTGGGAGGGGGGAGGTGAGGATGACACATGGGTGAGAACCCACTGCCAGTCACACCCCCTCACCAGCACAAACTCAAAATAATGAGTGTCACCCACAGTGTTAAATATTATCAAAACTATTACCAAAGATGTTCCAGGGGGAGGGGGAGGGGAGCAAAGGACATTTACTAAAGAGAACATTACTGTAATGTTTGACCGAGGAGTCCAGCCTGGAGAATGAAACTAATAAAACCAGAAAGGTGTAGAGTAGGATGGAGTGGGGAATCTTGAAGAGTTTAGTTAACAGACTTTTCCTATGAAGACAAAAAGTGATCCCATGAGTTGTGAGAACATAGGAGAGAAATTTAAAGAAACTGTTATCAGAAGAAAGAGCAGAGCCAACATTTCAGATACATAGCAATTTCAAATGACGTCTGCCAAAATACTGCCTAGTCAATAAGTAGATGATGGAGATTGGAAATATAAGTATTGTGTTTTATAAGTTTGGGAAACTCTCAGAGTCAGGGTATCACATGGGTCATTTATTTCTGTGATGAATTCTGTAGCCTGATGTGAAGATGAAGTAGAACAAGAAAAATGGTGAAAATGTAGACATGCATCTTGAAGATGAGTGCGAGATGGCTTTGAGGACAAGAAGCTGGTAGGGGAGATATCATAAACTGAGAAAGAGAATGTCCTATAAGATGGTAGCACTTTAAATTAAACTATGAAGAAATAAATAATCCAGTGATTTCTCTTCCAGTTAATTGGGAAAACCAGAAATAGAATCAGATTTTGTTATAGAAGACTTTCTGGGGAAGTGGTATCCAGGTGGCCCAGAAGATAGAGTGCTGGATTTGGAGTCAGGAAGAGCTGAGTTCGAATCGTGCCTCAGATATATACTGCCTTCATAACTCTGGACAAATCATTTAAACTCCTCTATGTCTCAATATTTTCATCTATAAAATAAGGATAATGAAAGCACCTACCTCCCAGAATTGCTGTGAGGATCAAATGAGTTAACATATGTGTATATGAATATGTGTGTGAACACAAACATATACACATACTATATGTACATATACGCATACATGTATGCATATATACATACGTACATGTGTGTATATGTATATATATATATATAAAATGGCATACACACACACACACAAAAGTTGTTGTGATTGTAGTGATGATGGATGTGATGACAACGTGGCATTTAGTGAAAGCCAGGTCAATAGTTTTCAATAATTCTTATGGGGAAAAGAGTAAGATTTGAAAAGTAGGCAGAACACGGGAGATTGGGGAGAAGGGGAGGCCAAGCTAGATAACAGAGTACAAGGGATTGTAGCAAAAGATAGTGAATTGTTTTGGCCTTGAACCAGGCCTACTTCCAGGGCAGGGCTCACACAGCAAAGCCCCCGGTGCCTCTGCCAGCTTCCCAACCCTTCTTCTGCTCTAAAAGGTAGGCGTTGAGTGGCCACTGTTCATCTCTAAGCCCAGTAGTCTCCTGCCCCAGAGCCTTCTCCAGAGGCAGATGCCCCATGGACAGCACGTTGTCCATCTCTTTCCCCAACCCCACCCCAGGTCTTCTCTAAAGCAAGCAAGGCAGCCTGGCATTCTGACATGGCTCCAATACCTTCATGTACTTCTGCTTCTGAGGCAGGTCCCCTCATATCTCAGAAGACATACCTAATCTGACAGGAAGCTGAACCTGAAAGGAAAATTTGAATAGTTTAATGTCATGCCTCCCTCAAAGAACTTCACTCCTATCACTGCTAAAGTGCTTGGATTTACTGCTCAGTAGTTAGCATAATTTTTCCCTTCATACTCGTCCCATCCCAGTGATTCCGAATTCCTGGATACTGATGTATAAACCATACCATTACCTTTGAATAAATGTTCCCTTACCTTATCCGCCTCAACCTTACCTCATCATGTCCAGATCTGCCCAGTCTTTCCACATGCCCTCTAGAATACCTGCTCCATAATTAAACTTTTTTCTTCTTCATTTGTTTTCCTTCCTTACTCCTTCCATTTTCTGGTACTCATTGAGACATGGTTGTGACTTGATGAAACTATTTTTCTCAATGCCCTTTCCAATACTAATTATACTTTTTCTCATATAACATACCTCACTGGTGGCAAGGGAATATCCCTCACTGTCACTTCCATGCCTTCCTTCAATCACCTTTACTAAACAAACTTCTCTGCCTTTGAAGTTCACATTATTCACAGTTACCACTCAGTCCAGACCTGGTGACTGTTGCACATAGACTTTTAAGTTTTTCTTCCTTTCTAGAGAATTTCAATGCATGTCTCACAATCCTTCCTTCCTTCCTATCTCTTGCCCTAATGATAGAATATACGCGTGTGTGTGTATACACATATATATAGGATCCCAATTTCCCAGTTCCCCAATCTATTAAATTATCATGATCTACTTAATTCCATATCAGTTATAGAGCTGGGCACACCAATGACCCCACCTCCCTCAAATATTTTACTTCCATGTTCATGAACTACAAAATTTTTTTGTTGTTCAGTTGTTTTCCAGTCATGCCCAACTTTTTTGTGACCCCATTTGGGGTTTTCTTGGCAAAGTTACTGGAGAGGTTTGCCATTTCCTTCTCCAGCTCATTTTACAGATACAGAAACTGAGGCAAACAGGGTTAAGTGGCTTGCCCAGGGTCACATAGCTAGTAAATGTCTGAAGCCAGGTTTGAACTCACGAAAATGAATCTCACTAGCTTCAGGTCTGATACACTACTCATTGCACCTCTTAGCTACCCCAACATTCCCTTACCTAATCATGATATTTTATCATTCCATCTTTCTCTATGTCTTACGACATCTAATCCTATGTTTTGCCTTCATGATGCCCTCTATCCCCTCAGTTCATCAATTCTTTCCCAGGCCACTACTCCTACACTGATTCCACCCTCCTCCCTTCCCTATCTTGACTTCTGGGAAAAAACTCAACTCTGTTCTATCATGTAGCTCTGATTCTGTACCATCATGACCTTATCACCAATCATACCTTGCCAAGCCCCTTGACTTACTCCAACCCTCTACTGCCCTCAATCCTATTCACATGATGCTAAATGGAGCTCTAGGAAGCCACCATATTGGGACCACAATAGATGTATGTTATTTGTTCTCATCTAGGTCCTTATCATAGCAAGACAGCATTCTATTCCTCTCCGATTGAGTTACTCTCAAACTCTTCACAGCAACTTTTCTGAAACTTATTGTCTCTCCTCAAGTCTCTCAGCACCATCTCCTACCCCTATCCCCAACCTCTTGAAAGAGGATCTTGCTTTATTTCATAAGAAAAAAAAATTGAGAGCACAGATCCCATCTCCTCCTGAATTCTCCAGGAAATCACCCCCACCATCAACCCCACTCTTCCTCTTATTTTTAATCTCTTCCTATATATATCCTGGCTCTTTCTTTGTTCCATACAAAATATGTCCAAGCTCCCAATCTTAAAATTCACTATAGTGATACATTCATCTTTAATAGTTATTGTCCTTATCTCTTTCCGTCCCTTCACAGCTCAACATTATGAGGAATTAGTCTGTATTTAACGCCTCAATTTCCTCTCTCTTTGTATTTTTCTAGACCCTTTGCCATCTTGTTTCTGACCTCATCATTCAAACTACCATCTCTAAAGTTACAAGTGAATTCTCATTTGCCACATATAAAGGACATTTCTCAATCCTGATCCTCCTTGATCTCTCTACAGAGTTTGAGTCTCTCAATCAGTTTCTGCTTCTGAAACACCTATCATCTCTAGACTCTACTTTCTCCTGGTTTTCCTGTCCCTGTTCTTTCTCAGTCTTTTAGCTATTTCTTCATCCACGAAATACCAATAACTGAGTGTCCTCAAAAGCTCTGTCCCTGCTGTCTTCCTTTCCATAAGTTCTTCCTTTTTTATACCATGGCACACTTTTGCAATTGGGTGAGAGAAAAGACCACTTTCCAGGAAATTGTTTATGAATGCATAAAATGAAATTCATGTGATTACAAAAGAACTAATTATATTGAAATACAGTTGTCAAAATTAAAAATAAACTGACAAATTGAGAGACCCTAGGTTAAAAACGTTTTTGCTCGATATAATCTCACTTGGTGATTTTCTCAGTCCTATGGATCCAACTGCACAGCTAGAACACCAGACCTAGAGTCAGGAAGACTCATCTTTCTGAGTTCCAATCTGACCTCAAATGCTTACTAGTTGTGTGACGCTTGGCAAGTCACTTAGCCCAACTTGCCTCAGTTTTCTCATCTGTAAAATGAGTTGGAGAAGAAAATGGCAACCTGCTCCAATATCTCTGCTAAGAAAACCCTAAGTGGGGTCACAAAGAATCAGACATAACTGAAAAACCAACTAAACAATAACAAACTCAATTATCTCTATACAGATGATTCCAAGAGCTATATATATCCAGCTCTAATCTTCCTCTTGAGCTCTATTCATGTATTCCCAACTGCCTCTTGGACACCTTGAACTGAATGTCCCTTTGGTATTTCAAACTCAATATGTCCAAAATAGAACTCATTATCTTTTCCCCAAAACCCTTAATACTTCTGAACTTCACTATTTCTGCCAAGGGTATTACCATCCTTCTAGTACCCAGGCTCAAAACTTTCATCTATATACATTGTGTTATATTTTAACTAAGATTATTTCAAAGTGGATTGAATCCAGAGAAGGGAATGTAGAATGGTGAATATTCTGGTCCGTGCATCCTATGGGAAACTAGAGGTGTTTATACTTAGATCTGGCCATCATCCCCCCTCCATGAAAGGTACTTCCTTCTTACTTTTGTCTCTTAGATTCTTATTTTCTTCAGGACTCAAGTCAAGCTACATGAAGCCTTCCTTGCTCCCTCCCCCAAATATTCCCTCCCTAGATTACCTTGGATTAATTTGTACATATTCATAAACAGGCATATCAATATTACGTAGATGTCATACCACATATTAGATGGGTATAATACTACATGTAATATTATACATATCATATGTGGTATTACATGTAATATTATGGATAGGTATACTCTGAGTTCCCTTCCAGAGAAGGATTGAGATGCAATTGATTAGTTAGTCTTCTTGCTCTTTATATACAACATTCAATCTTCAATCTTTGTGCTTTTGCACTGACTAGCCCCCCAAGTCTCCCAAACGTTTGCTCTTAGAATCTCAGTCTTCCATTAACATTATGCTAAATTTCTATGTCTTTCCAGTCCCCTCAATCATTATTACCCTCCCTTCTAAGGTTAATTTCCATCTATTCTGCATTTATATGGAATTTACACATTTACATGTCCTGTCCTCCATTGGAATGAAAAGGCCTTGAAGGCAGGGCCTGTGTTTTGCTTTTGCTTTGTATACCCAGCACTAGACGTAATGCTCAACCCATGGTGTATATTTCAAAAATGCTTGTTGATTGATTTTGTTTCAGCCTCACAACATTGTAGCTTGCCAGATACTCATTATAGCTACCTCCATTTTGCACATAAGAAAATGGAGACTCCAAGAGATGAATTGGTCAGAAGGCTAACAAGCACAAAAACCGAACCTAGAACTTACTCATTCGGCACTACGCTAATTAGGCTGCCCTGCCCGTTGCCTTACTGCTGCTTCTTTAAATAGATAGATGTTTTAGCATTCAAGAAATAGTAACCGAGGAAAGAAATCTGACCTTCACAAGAGCAATTTTACAACGAGCATAGATAGGTACGTGTGACTAACATAGGTTTCACTTTTCTCAAATTTTGTAAAGCTGATATATTTTTTAAAGTATTTCACATCATCTGTTTTTCTCCCAATAACGTACTTGGTTCCCATTTAAACTGGGCAAGGCTGCAAGTGCACACAACATTTTTCACATGATATATGTGAAAGCTTAATTGAAATTTTGAAGTGAAATTACATGGAAAGGGTCAAGAGTAAAAGCTGTTGATGTACAAGGTTAATTCTCTCCAGGTACTGCTAATGTGGGAGAAGGGAGAGTGCTATGACCTCATCTCACATTCACTTCAGCTAGAGCATGGATTAAAGTGGGTCTGGGAGCTACTCCTAGTGATGGTCTCTAAAGGAAATATGCTATAGATAAACTAAACCAAGATTATTGAAGCATGTACAGACAATAAGCAAACCCAGCACTCCCTTTTATCTGTTTTATCAAAGTTGCTGTTGAGAAAGAAGGTCTGGCTTCTTGCCTTTAATGAATTGACTAGAAGGCAGTTGAGGAGAAAAGGGGACCGTTTGCAGTTATAAGGTTCATTTTCAGCCTCTTCAGGGGAGAGGACGGTGGGGGAGACGCAGACCAAAGACCCAATTCAAGCCCTTTCACCACCATCAAAGAAAAACGGCTGTTTGTGGCTTATTTTGAATAGACAAAGTTTTTCCTTTTTTTTTTCCTCTTTTTGTTACTGGGCACATAATCACAATCTAAATGTTAACATTATCTGGAGCCTTATCAGTTTCTCAAGGTCTAAAGGTCTTGAATAAACAAGAGCTGGAGGAAATATGAAGAAACCGGGCTATTAAACTTGATGTTGTATGAATGAACAAAAGCCATATGAGACAAAACAAAAATCTTTGGTTGAAAATTAGGGGTTGAGAAGGTTGGGGGTGGGGATGACCAGTGAAGAGGCGTGATCTTCCATAGGAGACAGGGCAAATAAACCGGCTGCAACCTTTCCTGTTTGTGAAAAAAAGACATACATCAGCAGTAGACCAGTCTTACAGTTTCCTGTTTTTCTTTCGGAAGGCCTGAATGGTTGATAAACACATCTGTAATATGTTTTAGTGTATCTTCACTCACTCTCTGCCCATTGAAGCTTTTTATATCAGAGATTTCCAGTCTCAGAGAAAGCCAATAAACTTTAACATTCTGTCTCACAAGCTGATTTCCAGCCCTGATTCACATATTTCTATGCTGACTGACCCTAATGCATTCTGGTATCTTTTCAGGCAGCATCTAGAATGGACACCATTCAGACTCTGAACAAGCATTTGCTGAATAAAATTCACATACCTACTCACTGAAATAAAACAACACAAGAATTCACTGAGCCAAATAGCAGCCAGATGATTTCAATTTATGAAACATCATTACCGAAAATTAAATCAGCCTATGAAATTCTATATTTAAGAATATCTATGAAAAATTCCAACAATTTCAGAAATCTCTATACAGGCTCATAAATTTGGAGCTGGAAAGGACTTCAGAAATCATATAGGTCAACCATCTCATTTTTCAGAAGAAGAAATTATGCCCAAGAGAGGTTAAAACACTTGCCCACTTCATATAGATAGTAAATAGCCAAACCAGAATTTTTCCTTAGGACCTCTGACCCTATGACCTCTATTTCAACAAATAAGGAAAATACATGGTAAAACAAATACAAAATTTAGTTTATTTAAGCTGTGGTTATGTAGCCTGAACATATGTGATTTTGTAGATCTGTGAGTATCCAGATTAGAATCTTCCTCTCCAGTCACATTAAGACAGAAAATGTGTTGGGTTGAGTCTAAAGTCTGTGCTGGCAGCAGCAGAACCAGTGTTGGAACTAGGGAGAGGTGACTCTAGCTTTCCACAAAGCAATGACATTTAGAGAATTCTCATCAATATTCCACAACTGAGGCCTCAAAAACAGACCTCATCACCTGATTAGGATGAATAATTAATTAAAGGAAGAATTTCATCTAGCAGGACAGCTAGATGGCAGAGTGGATAGCATGAGGCCTGGAGTCAGGAAGAATCATCTTCCTGAGTTCAAATATGACTTCAGACTTACTACCTGTGTGACTCTAGGCAAGTCATTTAACCCTCTTTGCCTCAGACTCCTTATCTATAAAATGAGCTGGAGAAGAAAATGGCGAACCACGCCACTATCTTTGCCAAGAAAACTCCAAAAGGGGTCATGATGAGTGGGACATGATGGAATGACAAAGTAGGAATTTACCAGATGCTATGATTCCTCTACAACAGTGACCTTGTGATGTCCTACTCTTACCACTCAGGTCTTGTGTCCCAGGATATATCCATTACTCTCCAGTTGAATATAACTTAAATAGTTGAATTGTGAGCATGGTTTCTACTCTTTGCCTCTTGAAGTTTGTCCCACTTTCCCCAAGCTTCAAAATTGCTAGGTTCCACTTTGTGTTGAACCATTATGTAGAATTCTAGTACTAAATATTTCACATCTCAATCAGATAATATCTTTCAGTCTTCCTAACATGTGCAAAACATGTCAATCTGAACAAACATTATAATAGGAATAGTTTGGTTAGTGATTCTCCTATAAAATATAAACACAGCCAAAGGCATGTTAATGAAAGTCAATTGCTTTGGCTAAAGTTTAGATTGAAGAGATATAGAGGTTTTCATGAAAATGATTATCTAAAATTATGAATATTTATACATTTCCATGTTGTTGCTGTTTTCTGTCCACAAGTGTGCATATGGAACTGTGCTAAAAATCACTTCCAAAATCTTGTTTTTCTCTTTAAATTCTTTTCCCAAATTTTCTGCTCTAAAAAACACATTTTTTTATCTTGTATTCACTATATTTCTCAAATGAAAACTGATAAGGATGTGGTACATTGTTGAATATTCCTTGCAAAAGTCTGCTTGTCTTTGTATTCAACTAATATCCTCATCAAAGATGTCCTTGATTTCCTGTATAGATGATTCTCATAAAGATTTTGTTTAACAGATGCAGGGTAGACCAATAGAGAAGGGCTCTTAGGAATCACCTACTCCAGGAATTCTTAACCTGGGCTCTTGAATGTCTTTTTAAAAATATTTTGATGATTATTTCAATTCCTTTGGTTTTCTTAATAATCCTACGTATTCGATGCATATAAAAACACTCTTTTGCAAAGGGATCCATAGGCTTTGCTAGACTACCAAAGGAATCTTTGATGCAAAAGAATTGAGTCCCTATTCTAATCCAATCCCCTTATTTCACAGGGAAGTAAACTGAGGCCCAGGAAAGGGAATTGACTTACCCAAAGTCACACAGCAAGTAAATGGCAAAGAAGGGAATAAAGCATGAGATTGTTTCCTTATCTTGAAAATGAAAATACTAATACATACAAAACCTGCCTTATAGAGGACTATTGTGAGGAAAGCCTTTTGTAAACATTAAAGCACCATATACACATTTGTGTTAATGGTATGTGACAGCTAACATTGAACACAGCCTGCTAAATATCTGCTTCCAGTGGTTTACAAGGCACAACTATCAACAGCTTGATATTACCTCAGCCTCAATCCCACCAGTTTTTTCACCTTTCAACTAAACTAGGTAATTCCTGGGAACAGGAAGTTATCAGCCACAGATCTAGTAACATGCTAAGGATTGTATTAATCTTACCAACATCTAGTGCAGCTAGGTTCCACAGCCCCCCTTTTCGGGTTCTGTAAAAGGCAAGTGAAGTGTTTTAACTGGAGGCTGCAAACGAGAATCATTTGCAAAACTAGTCTATGCCCTGATCAGATGCACAGGTAGAAAAAGAGTCTCTTAAATACCTCAGGGAATTCCTTGGAATTGATCATAAGAGCCAATGTCCCTATCCTCTGTCATCCTCACCACAAATTATTGTAGCCCACATCATGCAGTAGCTAGGCTAGCATGGATGTCTGCCAATGTAGCTAGTACCAGGAGAGGCTGGGCCTGTCTTTTCATGCTTCTCTTGATTCTTGTATTTGAAAGTCAAATTTTCTATTCAGCTCTGGTCTTTTCAACAGGAATGCTTGGAAGCCCTCTATTTCATTGAAGTTCCATTTTTCCCCCTGAAGTATTATATTCAGTTTTGCTGGGTATAGATGATTCTTAGTTTTAATCCTAGATCATATTCCATGTCCTCAGATCCTTTAGTATAGAAGCTGCTAAGCCCTGTGCTCTCCTGATTGTTTCTACAATACCTGAATTATTTCTTTCTGACTGTATTATGTTATCCTTATTATGTTCTGCTGCAATATTCCTAGCAATTTCTTTTCAGTATCTCTTTCCAGAAGTGATCAGTAGATTCTTTCAATTTCTCTGGTTCTAGAATATCAGGGCAATTTTCCTTGATAATTTCTTGAAAGATGATGTCTAGGCTCTTTTTTTGATCATGGCCTTCAGGTAGATCAATAATTTTTAAGTCATCTCTCCTGGATCTTTTTTTCCAGGTCAGTTGTTTTCCCAATGAGATATTTCATGTTGCCTGCTAGTTTCCTTTGGTTTTATTTTATAATTTCTTAATTTTTCATGAAGTCATTAGCGTCTATCTGCTCCATTTTAATTTTTAAGGAATTATTTTCTTCAGTGAGCTTTTGGATCTCCTTTTCCATCTAGCCAATTCTGCTTTTTAGAGCATTCTTCTCATCAGCTTTTTGGACCTCTTTTGCTATTTGGCTTAGTCTAATTTTAAAGGTCTTATTCAGTATATTGGGGGGATTTCCTTCAGCAAGCTGATGATTCATTTTTCATGATTTTCTTGCATTGCTCTCATTTCTCTTCCCAATTTTTCCTCTACTTCTCTTTCTTGATTTTTAAAGTCCTTTTTGAGCTCCTCCATGGCCCAAGATCAATTCATATTTTTCTTAGAGGCATTGGATGCAGGAGGTTTGACTTTGATGTCTTCTTCTGGCCATATATTATGATCTTCCTCATCACCAATGATGTAAGAAAATACCTCTTCACCGAGAAAGTAAGAATTCATAGTCTGTTTTTTCCCCGGTTTGCTCATTTTCCCAGCCAATTACTTGACTTTTGAGATTTGTTAAGTTGAGGGCTCCAGAAGCAGCCTCTGCTTCAGCAGTGGATGCAGCTACCCTTGGACTGGGGCTGGGACCTGATCAAGCTCCCCTCTCAGCTGGGTGAGAGAACCTTCCCACAGACTTTTGAAACCATCTTTAGTGTTTGTGAGTTGAAAATTCTGGAATCCACAGCAGTTACCAGTGATTTAGTCCCCTAAAGTCTGCTCCTGCTCAGTCCACACCAGAGTGGTCCACGTCAAAATACTTTCTGCTCCCAGCCTGGGGTCGACCTTTATAATTGTCTTGGGCTAGAAATTTGCTTCAGTCGGTCATTTTGTGGCTTCTGCTGCTTTAGAATTTGTTCAGAGTCACTGTTTACAGGTTTTTTGAGGGATTTGGGTGGGGGGAGCTGTAGCAGGTCCTCACTTCTACCCCTCCATCTTCAAAAACACATACATATTCTTTCAGAAATCAGTTTTGGGGAATCTATTTTAATCATTTACTGACTGTCTAATGTTGGACAAGTCACTTGACTTTTCTAGGTCCCTTTTTCCTTACCTAACATGTGGTCTGACCACATGTTAATTCATGTGATCAATAAATTCATGAGTTCAATAAAACTGCTATCTCCCTATTTCCAGATAATCTCCCTTTTTTTAATGAAACCAGAAATTTTACTGGGTTTTTGGCTGCCATAATGGAGTATTAGGGTTCTTAACTGGGGTTTGTGAGACTGGTTTTTTGGAAATATTTTGATAACTGTATTCCAATATAATTAATTTCCTTTGTAATTCTATGTATTTCATTTTCATTGAAATACATTACTTTAAGGAGCCCATATGTTTCACTTGACTGCCAATGGGGTCCATGACAAAAAAAAAAAACAGTTAAAAATTTTATTTATTTGTAGAGGGAATCTATGTCAGGGCTTTTCTCTAAGTTATTAAGTACACACTAATACAGAAAGCATGTATGGTATCCATTGGTTGGACCTTACCCTCATTGATCGTTTCTAGCCATACATCTCTGATATCTTTTATATTGCTTCTCGTACATAACTCACTGTTGGTAATATGTTACAGCCTGTTCACATCTATCATTCATCTCTCCATGTGTCCCTCAAATTTAAATTCTTTGGAAACAATGTCATTCCATGATTCAGAGGCATAAAATATCTCTAAAAGAATATTGCTATTAAAAAATTGAGTTGTGGTTTTGGAGAGAAGTTCAGCCATAATTAAATACTCGTATAATTTCTTAAATGTAATCCAGCCCACATTCCCCCTAGTCATTTCTGGGCCAAATCCATTGTCTATGAGCCATATATAACCAAAAAACATGTACTAAAGCACCAACTCAGGAATTCGGGATTGGGAGATTGGGGTGGAAGGAATCTGTCCAATGGCATATATGGGCAATAGGCATTCTTGAAGTACTAGTTTTGTTTATTATTACTTGCTGGTGTGAATAGTTAGGCTGAACATTTTTGCACGATAATGTTAGAGGTAATCGGAAAATATCATCCATCAAAAGGATAAGCACAAGTATCTCAAGATCAGTAAAGACTCATTATTATTTTCATTTTGATCGAACTAGACATTCTTTATGGCATTAGGTAAGATGTTTAGGCAGGGGTGATGTGAGGCTCAAACAAGATAGTAGATGGACACCACTTGCAAACCTTAAATTGCTGTATAAATATCAGTTAGTATTGTTATTATTAACCTACAATCACTAGCCCTCCAGTTTGGGGGTAATTTAATTCCCTGTGCCTTCTGCTGCATTCCTACCATGTTCAAGAAATGTTTATAGAGTAACACAAGGGTGTGCTGGCAAATGTTTAACAATGAGGCTCTGGGGGTGGGGGAGAGGATACATATACTCAAGGATAATCTGCATTATTAATATTTCATTAAGTCAAAAACCTCAACAATAAAGAAAGAATAAGCCCTGATTTGTAGTGATTGCCAGTTTCTAAGATGTAAACACTAACACTGAAAATTTAACAATGGCTCTCATAAGCCAGTGTGCTCATGTGGTTGGCATACATACAGCTGTTTTATGAAGGAAAGAAAAAAAACATTTATTAAGCACCTGCTGTGTGCCAGGCACTGTGATAAGTGCTTTACAAATATTAACTCATTTAATCCTCACAACCCTGAAAAAGAGGTTGTGTTAATTCTATCCATGCCTCACTGGATATTCGAATCAGAGAATGAGTTGAACAAAGTGATTATCTATTACTACATTTTTACAAGTAATATTGTATGATTTATTTTGAATGATTACAGCAGCCAAAAAGCCTAACCTAATTTTCCATCGCATTAAGAGAAGGATATTGTACAGGATTAAGGAAATGACAGTCTCATTGAACTTTGCCCTGCGCAGACCACATGTGGGATTTTGCGTTCAGTCCTTGGTGCTATACTTTTTCAAGAACATGGATAAACTGGAGAACATACATAGGATTGTGAATGACTTTGGTGTCTTGCAATATGAGGATGAGTTAGTTGAAGGAATACCACATATTTAACCTGGGGAGGAGAAGCCTTAGTGTGGGCTATGATAACTGTAGTCATATATTCCTTGAATTGTGGAAGAGTGAATGATTTGTTTTGCTTAGTCTCAGAGGGTAGAGAATTGGAAACAATGGGTGGAAGTCACAAAGTGGCAAATCTTGACTTGTTGTAAAAGGAGAAAAAGCATCAACAAAAGCCTATTTAATCTTTATTTAGAACTATGAGGTCGTGGGTTCCCTCTCACTGGAGGCCTTCAGTCAAAATGGAGATGACCGTTTATCACAGGTGTCCTAAAGGATATTCTTTTTTGGGCAGAGGTCAGACTAGATGTCTGCCTTCTGAAATCCCTTCGGACCCAAAGGTTCTGTATTTGGCACTTTATTTAGAAGGCTATACAATGTTTTGGGGTTTGGTACTATAAGTAAAATGCCATCAACACACAGGGGTGTCTGGAGGAATTTGCCATCTTGGAGGGGTGTCTTTTCTATTTGGATTCTGCTCTGGCTGCCCTCTGTAGCTCTAGAATAGATCTCTTGTAATTATATGTCGCTTTGCGGTCTTCTTTTGGGTAAACCCACAGTTTGCTGAAGTGTGGCACCATGACTGCAACTTTCGAGAAATCTTAGATGATTTTAACATAGGCATGAGAGACTTTGTTGGACACACACACACACAAAAAGAGCTTGAACATCACTTTTTGCTCATTGAATCAAACCCTTTCCCCTACCCACTCCCACTCTTATTTGACATAAAAAAATGCCCTACTACTTGGTGAAGTTCTGTAATTCTAAATAAGTCTATATCTAAAATAACTTCTTAAAAAGTTGCCAGAAGCAATCTTAATTGCTAAAAGAATGATTCTATTTTGACTTTACACAAGATCGAAGGTTCTCTCTAAAGATAATTTCCTCTATAATTATCTCCAGTTCATCCCATATATATTTTGTCTTCAGATAGTTACCTCCCTGTTGTATCTTTTTTCACCCCTACTATTAGATTATGAGCTCCTTGAAAGTAAGTATTTTTGATTTCTTCCTTTCTTTTGTATCTCCAGTGCTTAGCACAGTGCCTGGTACTTGTTGACAGACTAAGGAAATTTTTTTATATCTATGGGAAGGTAGAGGAAGGAACCAACAAAACAAAACCAAACGATGGCAACAAAACTTTAGTTCAATCACAATGAGTGGAAAGTCGTTGTTCAAGGTTAAGAATTTGGGATGAGCACTTGGTCTGGGAATAAAGTCACTTTTTTTCTCCAACTAAAATGTAAATAAAAGAATTTTAGATTGCAGAAAAATGACCATGCCAGATCATTCTGCAACATAAGGTTCTTCAGTTTTATTCTAACATTTTTTTCTGCTATGGAGATAGAAAACAAGAAAGTTTGAAGTGAATATTAAATTGTAGGGCTAGTGCAGTAAGATTCTATCTTTCCCCTTCCCTGAAGCCCTCCTTCTGGTAGAAATAATTTGCTATAGTATGGAGAGACAGCACTTAGAGAATCAGAGGACCTCAGTTTGAATCATGTCTCTTTCGCTAACTATCTGTATAACTTTGGGCAAGTCACTTCTATTTTAATTTACTGACTTCAAGCAACCCAGAACCTCCTGAGAATGATGTGAGCCATACAAGAGTCCACTTTTTTTCTTTCTAAAAGTGCATTCACTTTGTAGCATTTCACTAAAGTTTATTTAGAACTGAAAAGGACCTTAGAAACCATTAAGTCCTACACATTTCTTTTATATAAACTTAGGCAGACACAGGTTAAGTGATTTACCTAGGACTTATAGCTGGGAAGCATCTGAGGAAAGATTTGAACTGAGGGCTTCCTGATATCAAGCCCACCCTATTTACCACCTTATTTACACTATCATGAAACTTTTTTTCTAAATATCCTGGATAACACAGTATTTTATATTAACATCAATGTTTAGAGTTGCCCCATTGCTGGGATACTTACAACTTTAAATCATATGACCCTTAACAGAGAGATTGAAATGTATGCAAATCATTGCTGCAATTCTGAAAGAGACTCTGAGATGAAAATTTTAATTTGATTTTTAAATTCCTTTACAAATGAAACTGCAGTTAAGCTCTTAAGATCAAGATGTTCAATACTGTGTCAAGTAGGTAAAAGAAAGGGGAGATAGGATTTTGTATATGAAAATAAAAGTACCAATGCCAATCCACAGGCTTTCTTTGTGACTCCTCAGCTGGGCCTCAGTGGCAACCAGAGCCCTTGGGCCTCCCCACCCTGCAAGATTATAAGAATAAAGTCCTTACAAGTTAGCCAAGGAGGAAAAGATTCCATAAACACATCTAAGGCCAAGCCCAAAACAATTATGTGGCCCAAGGAGAAAGGGACAAGCTTTATCTGTTTGACAAAGCTACCTACCACAAACTTTACAAAGAGGTACCCAACTACAAAAAAAAGTCATTCAAAGAGTCATTTAAAGAGACTGAAAATCTGGTGTTTCCTGTCCCAAGCATACCTCTGGGAACTGCTTATTAAAGGTCAAGATGGCTCCCAAGCACAAAGTACAAATGATCTATACCAGGAATATACAAGGTCAAGATGCTTCATCTGGTGGTGAGGATATAAGAAAAGTTTCAGTAATTTTTTGAACATTTCCAAAAATATAAAGGTATCTGATTCTGAGAAAAGAGAAGTTTAAAACAATGAATAGCATAAGAGCTAAGATTCAGTGGGAAAGTCAGCAAATTTTGCCT
The DNA here is from genome assembly GCA_023548195.1 of Bettongia penicillata ogilbyi. Lineage (NCBI taxonomy): Eukaryota > Metazoa > Chordata > Mammalia > Diprotodontia > Potoroidae > Bettongia > Bettongia penicillata. The sequence goes on along the minus strand of JAJHZJ010000602.1, from coordinate 149,095 downwards.
AATTTGACATAGATACTCATTGAAAAATAAAATATGAATATGTATTAATATGTATTAAATTACATGATGTTTACCAATTCCTTTTTTCCACTTTGCTCAATTGTGCATGATCATTAAAGTTCTTTAATGCTCTTATATTTAACCATTTTAATAATTATAATGCTATATTATTTTAAGAATATTTCACAGAGTTATTTTTAAAGCACTCTTTAATTTTATAAATTATGGCTGTTTTTTCAGTTAAAGAGTGAAGATGTGGTCATCCCAATGTCATTAGATCACTAACAGAATTCTTACCCTATTGTCATGGCCAAGGCCCTACTATTCACCTAATGTGGACATATCTTAATTGGGGGGAAAGTACATAAAAAGAAAATAAACATCCCTTGAGTGCTGACCTTGCAAACTTTACTATAAACAGTAATATCACAGGAGCAGAGGACACCGCACTTTCTATCTAAGCACAAAGGATTATTTGCAGAAAAATCAATGCCTCCTTTAGGTCTGCCTTGTAAATAATTGACTATGTGCTGTTGGTCAGACACAGCTGTTTCTCAGGTGGGAGCTGTCCATAGATGAAACTCCTTTGAAGAAATAGGCGGGCAGGTTAGCTTCACATGCTGAACTTAAAGTACTCAGAAACTCTCTGTAGTGAGTATGACAGAATATATGTGAACAGTTGAATGTAGCTCCCTAAGGATCTTTTCTTTATAGACCAGGTCCTTAGCACAAGGTTTTATAAAAGTTAAGCACATTATAAATGTTTGTTGAAATAAGTTGAATTGGAATTTCTATTCACACTCAGACCTTTCTGGCACCGAGATGTCTTGGAGTTTTAAACTGACCTTGGACTGTAGCTGGTATTTTGTGGACATCACATTGACAAACTATTTTCTGAAGCCCTGGAAAGATCTCCTCTATCAGATACCTATCTGCTTCTTTTCTGTTGTTTTTCCTAATACAGCAGGAACTGGTCCTCCTGTCCTACATTACCTCATCTAGTACTATAGTCATGGTGAGCACAACTCTTGCACCAATGACTAAAGCAATGGGGCAACTCTAAACATTGATGTTAATATAAAATACTGTGTTACCCAGGATATTTAGAAAAAAAAAAGTTTCATGATAGTGTAAATAAGGTGGTAAATAGGGTGGACTTGAAATCAGGAAGCCCTCAGTTCAAATCTTTCCTTAGATGCTTCCCAGCTATAAGTCCTAGGTAAATCATTTAACCTGTGTCTGCCTAAGTTTATATAAAAGAAATGTGTAGGACTTAATGGTTTCTAAGGTCCTTTTCAGTTCTAAATAAATTGTAGTGAAATGATACAAAGTGAATGGACTTTCAGAAAGAAAAAAAGTGGACTCTTGTATGGCTCACATCATTCTCAGGAGGTTCTGGGTTGCTTGTATGGCATAAACCTAAGAGCTAGACAGTATCTCAACATTTTCAAATAAATCCTTTGGGGGTTTTTGTTTCTGTGGGAACACAGCCCTGATTTGATAATGGAAGGTAACAGGAAAATAGGATTTGCTTTACGGACAGTTTTGATGGAACACATCTGTGCCAGAAGGGGAAGAATATTTTGGATAACTTTCTTTAACGAGGACAGAAGCCTACTGGTACTTTTTTTTTTATTCCAAGAAATGAGCTGTTCATCTCTATAAAGTGAATTGATTCTTTTGGTTCTCCAGGGACCATATGGTAAATTGTTCCTTTCCATTTGGTCAAATGATACCATAGTGACCTATCCATGTTAATCCTCTTCCTCAGCGTGGATAGATGACTTTAGGATGGGGCCCAAGCAAGTGACGAAAGACATTTGGGGCTAAACTTACTCCTTCATCAAAAATGTTTTATTAAACCTTTTGTTGAAAAAGAAAGCTGACATTTATATAGTGGTTTAAGGTTTGCAATTGCCTTCCATGGATATTAGCTTTCCCACAACCCTGTCAGGTAGGTACTAGAAGTATTATCATCTGTATTTTATAGATAGGGATGGTGGGTCAGTATGTCCAAGGTGGGGAACCTGCAGCCTCAAGGCCACATGTGGCCCTCTAGGTCCTGAAGTGTGGCCCTTTGACTGAATCCAAACTTCACAGAACAAATCCTATTAGTGAAAGGATTTAATTTTTAAAACTTGGACTCAGTCAAAAGGCCACACTCAACGACCTAGAAGGTCTCTTAGCCACAGGTTCCCCACCTCTGGCCTTGTCACTAGTGGATAGTCCTGGATTCAGAACAGGAACTCAGTTCATGGCCTGCTTTTGATGTTAACTAGCTATTTGATAATGAGCAAGTTCTTGGTGTCTCAAGAGGAGGAATTACCCACTTGGGGAGAAGCATGGTATGGTGGAAAGACTTGAATTTGGATTCAGAATTTGAAATACATCTCTGACACTTTCCAACTGTGTGATTTTGTGACTTTACACATTATTTCAAGTCACTTAACCCCTTTAGACTTTAGGTTCTTTATTTGTAAAATGAGGGGTTCAACCTCTTTGGCCTCTAAGGTCCCTCCCAGCACTAAATGTACAATCCTCTGTTTCTATGGTTATAGATGGTTTAGGATTTAAGTAAATTTAATGGCCATTCATTCATCATCTACTATACAATTAGGAAATGTGACAGGTGCAAATGACACACAAAAAAATGCAGTAATAGTCCCTGGCCTCAAAGGGCCCACAATCCACTGAGGAAATGTGTATAATATGTCCACAGATAACTATATAAAAATATTGTATTAGTCTGTGGTTTCTTAAGTATAGGACATTTATAATGAGGAAACTCCTATTAATGCAGATCAATGCTCACTCAGGAATTTAAAGTCTTATGGAATTTACCTTGGAGAACTAATAGAGTAAAAGACATGCCCAGGATCATTCCACAAATATATGTCAAAGGGACTCACAACCAGGTCTTTCAGACTTCGAGGCCAGCTCTCTGTCCACCATAACAAGCTACTTCCCAAAGGTAAAATATATTTAAAGTCAGCACCAAAACATTTGGGTAATGGGAGCTAGGTAATGCAATCAATGCCTGTTGGATAGAGCTCCATCCAAAGGATTAAATAAGAAAGAACTAAGTTCAAATCTTCCTCAGACATTCGTTGTTGTGGCTGGTTTTAGTCCTTTGTTTTCAATAGGTACCAGCGACCTCATGACTGATGTCTTGGCTCATGTATGAATTGGATTTAACTGAGGCAGAGTTGCTCAAAGTTGTCAGCTTCACTTTCTTCCAGATTCATTGAAAAACCAATCAAGTTGACTGGCAATGACCCAGGATGCAGTGGATGGCCTTGGCATCTTTGGGATGCATGGAAGCCCTTGGCATCTTTGGGATTCATGGATGGCCTTGGCATTTCCGATATCTGATCAAGCTCTAAGCACTCTGTGGTGTGCCTGTTTCAGCCACTTTCTTGGCCACTGGAACAAATTGTTCCCATCCACCCATTCTACTGGAAAAGTCTTCTATATGCTTGGGGTAGACCTCCCCCTAGCTCACTGAAAGGCTGACAAGTTTGAGGCCTGTCACTTACTGTGTGACCTAAGCAAATCACTCAAATTTTTCTCGGCCCCATTTACTTTATCTCTGCTCATAACAGCACCTACCTCATAGGGCTCACTTGAGGATTCAGATGGCATGTAGAGCACTTTGAAGACTTACAGTGCTATGTAAATTCTAGCTATAGTAGTGGAGAGGTGTAAGAATAACTGTCATTTATAACAATAATCGCCTGAGCATTTGTATAGTACTTCCTATGTGGCAGGCACTGTACTAAGCATTTTACAATTATTGTCACATGCTCCTCACACAACACTGGGAGGTAAGCAATATTATTATCACCTTTTCACAGATGAGGACACTGAGACAAACAGAGGCGAAGTGACTTGGCCAAGGTCACGTAGGAATTAAGGCTGCATTTGAACTCAGGTTTTCCTGACTCTTAGTTGATAGTCTTTGTACCAGGCCACCTAACTGCCTTATTTGGGCCTGCCAACATATTTGGCATCAGGCAGAAGGACTTCCCACTGAAACATAGTGACTGAGCCTTCCTATGTTCCCAATAAGCAAAAGTTGAGGTTAAAAAGAAAAATAAAAGGTGCTATTATTCCCTCGTTACAGATGAGAAAACTGAAACAAACAGAACTTCAGTGACTTGTGGGTCACACAGTTAAAAAGATTCACGGTCAGCACTCAGATCCAGGACCTCCTGACCTGAAGTCCAGAAATCCACCACTGTGTTTCTCATAACTTTATTTGTAACCTTCCTTACATGGAACAAATAGGGAAGAAAGTAAGAAAAAAATAAAATGGAATAGTTTCAATTCATGAGGAGGAGGAAGTAATGACATGTACAACTGCTAACATTTGGTGGGGGACTTTCTAAGCATAAATTTACCATTTTGGAGGAGCATATATAATACTCTCCTATTTTCTGGAAGTCTGTGCTTTTAAAATATGATTACAGAAATATTATACATGAGATTGGAAAAAATAGTTCCTTACTAGTCAGTTTTCAATTCAGACTCCACTTACCATCCTGCACCGGGTAACAGAATAAGACAAGCTCAGGAGTACCTAGGACCAAGGATGCTTTTCGTCCTGGAGTGTCATCCAGAGAGCACGTTTGCCAGAATCGACAGCTTCATCATTGCATTTTAGTTTCCTCTGGCTGAAGAGAAAATTTCATCACACAAACAATTTCACTGCAATTGTATATATTGTGTTGTTATGACAGAAGCATTAATTTATTTTGCACTAAAGCCATGGTAAAGATCTTCAAAACAAAAGGAAGTATTATGGAATAGTTCCCATTTCCAACTTAAAAGGGAAACAACATTTCACCCTGCAATATTTGATGTTCAATCAATCCTGGATTTCGATAGGTCTCTCTGCTCATCAAATAGCCTCAGACTATTTGTTTCTTTGAAACAGAATTTGTTATTCTAAATAATGGATTAAAATCAAATCCAAAGAATGAAACCTTTAATTGTCTAAAGCAATCAGTGTGTGTTTCATAGGATAACGTGGGGCATATATGGGAGATGTAGTGGATTGGCAGACAAAGGACATAGGTTTCATCCTGAGTCTGTCACTTTGATATCTATGTGACCTTAGGTGAGAAGTTTAAACTATCAGGGTTCTAGTTTCCTCATCTTCAAAATCTGAGGCTGGGTGAGATCATCTCTAAAACAAAACTAATTCAAAGACTAGTTACCATGAGAATCCTTATATGACATTTAGAAGGGTAGACAAGGATCCGCAAAGAATCTTATGTTGATTAGTAATACTGACTTTTTCAATATTTGAAACATTTATGAATATGCATGAGGTTTTTCTCATTACTTTTAGCAGTAATTGGATACACAGCTAACACACTCTATCGTACAAACCATCATGTATGATCAGTTGAATCCAAGTAGCATCTACTAAATTGTTCCTAAGTCTTACAGTTTTTAGTAAAAATCTCATTTTAACATAATTGCCCTCAACTGATTTGATGTCAATTATCTGGGAATTTGCAACATGAAAATCACATAAAGGATATATTATTTGCCAAAGCCAAGAGCTAAAGAGTAAAAGTCACCAATTAATCCTAGAGTTTTCAGTTAATAAAATTCAATTGAAAACAAATAACATTAAAATATTTTCAAAGTGACAGGCAAAGACATAACTAGGGTAGGACAACTGGAGTTTTGACTTAGAATGCCAAAATTTAGAGGGTGCTGATAGCATTGTTCTGGGCTGCACAGTCAGATCAGAGACCTCAGCCTCCATATTTCCAGAAGTAGCCAATGGTTTAGAAACATCCCAGTTTCACATGAGCACATTTTCTTCTTACAAGTGACCATACTTCATATGAATACCCCTTTATCCCATATTGACCCATGCATGAACATTCCAAGTTGTGGCCCTGGTGATAGTATGTCCTATCAGGGATATATGGATTAGGACTGAACTCACTGTGTCCCCCAAAGAGCAAAGATTTTTTAAATCTAATTCCATTCAAAACAACAAGCATTGAAGTATCTACTATGTATAAGGTACTGCACAAGGTGCGGGGGCATACAAAGACAAATGTGAAACATTCCTGAATTCAAAGACCATATTTTCTACTGTACTCTTATAAATACACTGCCATGGTCCTAACTGACGGCATGGGAGGGACATGTAGAATTATCAAGTTTGAGGTGGTCAAAAAAAAACCACATTAGAATGATCCTTTCCTAGGGTACTCTGAATTCACCTCTGAACCCTGCCCAAACCCTGACACTCCAAATACGACCCATTCCTACAAGCAACTTTGTGCTTTAGTAGTAAAGAAGAGGAGAAAATGTTAGAAGGGAGTTAAAAAAAAGAGAACTGAATTTAAGACATCTAGAGAGAAGTCTGGGAGCAATTTGCATATGATAAGACAAAAGTGAGCAGAATTAAAGCTAACAATTTGAAAACATGAGCATATACCCCTCAGGGTAAATATTTGGGCAACCTACTTTCCCTTTTTACATTTCACATCTAAGAGGTTAAATATCATTGTTAAATAAACCATTTTAAGGTCTCATAATACCAAAAGGATCAGAAGAAAATCATTTCTTTCATCAATCATTTTTGAGTAGGACAACAATTATTGGGATATAACCAAAAAGGAGTCTTGTAGTCTGGAAAAAACAAATTTTACCAAGTGTATGCATGCCTTACATGAAAAGAAATATTAATACATGATTAGGATTTGGTTCATTTTTATGCAATATCTTTCAAGTACACAAGTAAACACTTGAAATTTCTATGACCTAACAGAATTTAACATAACTGGAAACAATGGTAGTTTAGTTACAAATCAGAGGATCTGCATTTGATCTGAGAAGCGATAGGGAGCCTATGCAGGTTATTGAGTGGGAGAGTGGCATGATCAAACCTATGTTTCAGGAAAATCACTTTGGCAACTGTGTGGAAGATGGATTAGAGTGGGGCAACACTTGTGATAGGGAAATCAATTAGTAGGCAATTGATAGTCTAGGTGAGATGTGATGAGTGTCTGAACTAGGTTGGTGGTTTGGGGAGTAGAACATAAATGATGGATGTAGGAGATAGTTGGGAGATAGAAAAGGCAAGATTTGGCAAATGACTGAAGATGTGAGGTGAGTAAATGTGAATAACTTGGGACAACATCCATTCACTTTGCAGTAGTGCTATATTTCATTATATTTCTAAATTAAATAAATAGACAACTGGTTAAACCAATCAGTTTGGGGTTTTTTTATGTTTTTCTAGGATCATTATATAATTTGAACATTAGACAGTTCCTGAGACGAATGATGATGGGTTCCCTTATTTGTTCATTTTGGATGAAGTCTATTATATGTTAGCACAAATACTCTTTTTACTGGAGTGAATTTTCTCTTATATTTAATCATCTGGGGAACTTCAAAATTAAAAGCTAGAAAATATGCTATTAATTACTGTCTTTCATCAAAGCTTCTCTAAGTCCTTGATTAATAATAATAGGTATTCTCTTTTATAGATAGAGGCTAAGGGAACCAAAAGCCAGGATTATCATTTAATAGTGAAGCTGAGACAAGAGCTAATTCTTACTGCCAAACCTCAGACCCCAGTACTAACCACAATTTGTTTTCCTATTCTCCACCAAAGTAACTATCAACTTTACTACTGACATTTTATTCTAGAACAATACCATTTTTTCAACTCCATAACCCTGTTTAAATGTGAGAAAAAATTTAGAATAAAATTGTGACAAAGGGGATCATTTCATTTATACCTCATACTCACAAAGACTCTCAAGACTATATTAAACAAAAGTCATTTGCCTGACTTTCATTTGAATCTACTTAAAGTGAATGAAGTCCTTGAAATATATAGTCTCTGATCTATTATAATATGAAAACCATTATGGTATAGGAAATTTATCTTTACCTGTTATTTTACTTATTTCCTACCCCCAATAAATCAATTATGAACTAATGGCTCATGATCTTAATTTTGTAAGGTGTATAAACTGTGGCTGAGTTTTCATTATAGCAAATGAACACATTGGCATAAATGTGCATGGATAAAAGATGACCATAATGGTTGCACCCAGCATAATCAGTCAATCAGCATTTATAAAGTGCCAAATATGTGCCAGGTACTATACTAAGCACCAGGGGTACAAAGAGAGGCAAAATATAGTCCCTGTCTCCTAGGAGCTCATAGTCTCAAACAAGATTAGAGAGAAACAGACAGACAGAGACAGACAGAGATAGAGACAGAGAGACAGAGAGACAGAGAGACAGAGAGAGAGAGAGAGAGAGAGAGAGAGAGAGAGAGGGAGAGAGAGGGAGAGAGAGAGAGAGAGAGAGAGAGAGAGAGAGAGAGAGAGAGAGAGAGAGAGAGAGAGAGAGAGAGAGAGAGAGAGAGAGAGAGAGAGAGAGAGAGAGAGAGAGAGAGAGAGAGAGAGAGAGAGAGAGAAGACAAATTGGGGCTAATCAACAAACAGAAAACACTAACATTAAGGAGGATTTGGGGAAAGTTTCCTATAAAAGATAGAATTTTAGCTAGGATTTTGATGAAAGGAAATTGTTTATGAAAGACTATTTGAATTCTGTTGGAAGGGAAGCTTCCAGTCTAAAGATACTGTTGACAACATGCTGCAGTATTTCAAAAGATCTCTGATCTCATCTGTACAAGTATCTGTTCGACAAGCCTATGTCACAATTTATCCATACTTCCTCATGGTGTATCATTGTTTTCCTACAACTCTGCATGATGGGAGACAAGAGACTATGGGAGACAAGAGAACAGAAATAAATAGATCATATAAGCAGCACATATGACAAAACATTGAGAACCTTTCTTGACACGCCCCTGATGCTGTCATTTCCTATTTACTTGTCTCTGTCTTCAGACTATTTAGTATTTACTTCTCTATATATGTGTTTCATTCTTCAGTAGAATGGAAGAACTTTAGGACCAGTACTATGCCCATTTTTGCCTTTTTATCCCCAATATGCAGAATAGTGCCTTGCACCTAGAAGGAAATTGTTTAATATGTGACATAAAAATATACCGTAGGCTCCTAGACTTAGAGGTATCATATGTCACCTATAGAAAGTACCATCATACTCCCAGGCAGTCAGATTCATTACCTCATATATATAAATACATACATACATGCATATGTTTATATGTGTGTATATATGTATGTGTATATATGGACACATATGTGTGTATATACATATATATGTATGTATATGTATATATACATATATGTGTATGTGTGTATGTATGTATGTATATGTATATATATATATATATAAGATCTTTCTTTTCTACCTGCTCTGCAGACCATTCCTTGTAACATTCAAAGAGACAAAAATGTCAGTTCAGCATACATCAATTAGTCTACCAATTGTACTTATTGTCTAGATAAAGGAAAATGCAGGGTGGGGATATGGAAGGAAGCTTAAGAGATAAAATAGACTGATTAAGAAACAGCTTGTGGAGTCATTGCCTAGACATATTCGAAGTCTTGGACATTTATCTTTCCATATTGTAATTGTGAAGAATTCATAGAAAATAAATCCATAGCTGCCTGTGTTTTTTTTCAAAATATTAAAAAAAATGTTGAGGTAGAAGTTAAGTAATTTTCTCACAGGGACAATTATTTTAGCTTCTAGAACAAACTTTTAAAAATTGAATTGTACATTTTATTTGTTATAGGAGACAATGAATATCTCTTATTAAAGACACATTAAGATAATAAATATAAATAACACATTAAGATAAAAGTTTTTATTGATTTAGGGCTTTGTGGGTACCATGTTTTATCTTATTTGTAAGAAAATAACTATGTGAGATATTACGATTGAAAATGTTAAGTGATTTACCCAAGATCATACAGTTAATACATGACAAAGTAAGAATTATCTAGGTCTCCTGATGAGTCTGATTCCCTTTCCAAATAATTTTAGGTATTTATCATACCACATTTATACGGTTTAAAATAGCATCAAATTTTCACAAGGAGTTATTTACTTCTCTTATTGAAATGCAAAGGAAAAAGTTGCCTTTCTTGCTAATTCAAATATCTCTACATGCTCAAGTGACCCCATTCCATCCCATCTTCTCCAGCAAATCATTCCATCTAATAACCCTACTCATTCATTTTTAATCTCTCCTTGTCTACTTGCTACTTTCCTACTTGCTACAAATATGCTCATGTCTTCCCCACCCTCAAAAATAAAACCATTTAATCCATTATTTCCTCCACTTCTGACAGGTATAGTTCCATATCTCTCCTGCTTTTTGTGACTAAACTTGAGAAGATTGTCTATATTAACTGCCTACACTTCTTTTCCTCTCTGTCTTCCGATCTCCCTACAGTCTGGCTTCTGTCCTCATCATCTAACTGAACTGTTCCCTTCAGTGTTACTAATGAACTTGTAACTGCCACATTAACTGACATTTTCTCAATCATCATAGTTCTTTATTTCTCTGCAACCTATGACAGCATTGACTACTCTCTTCTCCTTGATGTTGTCTTCTTTCCAGGTTTTGGTGAGACTGCACTCTCCTGGTTTTCTTCCCACCTCTCTGACCAGTCTTCTCTAGTATCCTTTGTCAAATTTTCACCAAGGTCCTGCCCACTAACTAAAGATGTCTCCCAAGGCTCTGTGCTGGCCTTATCATCCCCTGTATTATTGGTATCTTGGTGATCTCATCAGCAATCATGACTTTAATGATTATCTCTATGCTAATGATTCCTAAATCTACTTCTTCAATCCTAACTTTTCTATTGATCTCCAGTCTCACTTTTCCAACTGAATATCTCCAACTGGATGGCCTTTTAATATTTTAAACTCAACATATCCAAAACTGAACTAACTATCTTCCTAACTTCCCTATTACTATAGACGGTATCATCATACTCCCAGGGAGCCAAACTCATTACCTAGATGTTACCTTTGACACTTCAGTCTCTTTTATCCCCCCCCCCCACTTACCTAATCTATTGACAAGCCTGTTCATTTTATATTTGTAACATCTCTCATTTATGCCCCCACCCTCTTCTCCCCTCTGATACTGTGACCACACTGATGCGGGACCTCCTCATCTCACAACTGGATTATTTCTATAACTGGTTGGTTGATCATCCTTCTACATGTCTCCCCACTACACTCCATTTTCTACTCAATTGCCAAAACGATGTTCCTAAAGTGCCCATCTGAAAACACCCCACACACACGCACACACACTAGGCAAACTCCAGTGTCTTCAGAGTCAAATATGGATTCTCCTTTTGGGCATTCTAAGTAATTCATAATCTGCACCACCAAACCTCCCTATCTTCCCTGTTTTCTTACCCTTCACTCTTATGTAATATAGCCCAATGGCACTGATATTCCTGCTTTTTATTGCATTAAGACACTTCATGTCCCAACTCCAGGCATTGTCACTGACTATCGATGCCCCATGTGTGGAATTTGGCCCTTTCTACTCTCAATCTCTTGGATTCCCTGGTTTCATTCGAGTCCTAGCCAAAATCCCACCTTCTACAAGAAGCCTTCCCTCTGTAGGTTATCTCTAACTCGCTCTATGTGTATATTTGCATGTGTGTGTTAAACAATAGCCAGCCTTCTGTCATAATGTAACAATCTGCCTTCTGGTTCATCACTACTCACCCTCCTTTTCTCTGGACCAGAGATATTTTATTGATTTTTAACAGAGGAACGAATGTCCCTACGTTCTTTTTCTTTCCAGGTGGCACACTCCAAAGATGCAAAAGGGCATATTGAGACTTGACGTGATCAATTAACAAGTATTTATCAATTGCCTGCTATGTGCTAGGTATGATGCTAGCGCCGAGTGTACCAACACAAGCAACGAAACAACCTGAAATCTCAGCAATCTTACATTTTATCAAGGAAGACACATGCACACATATATATGCACATATATACACATATACAAACATGTATGTGTATGTATGTGTGTTTGTATATGTGTGTGTATGATGCTAGCGCTGAGCATACCAGCATAACAATAAAAGAATCTTAAATCTCAGCAATCTTACATTTTATCAAGGAAGACACATGCACACATATATGTGCACACATATACAAACATATATGTATGTGTATGTGTGTGTATGTGTTTGTGTATGTGTGTGTATGTGTGTATGTATATGTGCATGTGTATTATTTGTGCACAGTTGCTTGCATACTGTCTCTCCCCTTAGACTGAGAGGTCCTTGAGGACAGGACCGTGTTTTGCCTTTCTCTGCATCAGCAATTGACTCAGTGCCCAGCACATAATAAATAAGAACTAAATAAATGTTTATTCATGATCATTATCTTCCAAGTAATGTAAAAATGAAAAAAAATGAGACAGAACTGGGGTAGACAAAGGCATAACCATTTTCTTAAGAAAGGAGGCAGTACAGCCTGTGAGTTTGCCTTCCTGTCCTACTCAAATCCTAGAATACATCAATAAAGGGCTAATCTGTGAACATCTGAAAAGAAGCAGAGCCCACTAGTACCTTGGTAGCTTCAACATGAACAGGCTAGCAGACTGAACTCCTTTCTTTTTCATCTTCGGATCTTAAATTGATCTGAAGATGGAATTTACTAGGTATGAATGGAAAATTTTACACTTGCATTCAAAGACTCACCTGTACAAGTAAAGGAAGGAAAAGATATTTAGAGAAAAGAATTCATGAACAAAATACCTGTTGGTTTCAATGGAATGAATATGTAAGTTAATATAAGTCAACAATAATTACATAGCAACCAAGAAATGATAATGTAATCTTAACCTGCAATGGCAGAACTAGGTGGATATACTGGGTACAACTCTAGACTTGGAGACAGGAAAAAATGAAATCTAATCTCATCTCCAACAATTAGCAGGTGTATATCCCTAAGAAAGCTCATCTACAAAGTGAGAGGAATACCTGTAGAACGTCATTCTCAGAATTGTTGTGAAGATAAAAAAAATAATAAACTTTACATAGAAACTCAAAAGTTTGCCAACTATCTTCTATGCATTCAGTCATTTGAACTTTACAACACACTTACTAGGTCTCAGTGTTATTTTTATCCCATTCTATAGATGAGGAAACTTGCCAAGGTCCAAAGCAGGATTGAAACACACGTCCCCCTGATGCCAAATCCTCCATCCTTGCCCCATCACCGTGTTGTTGTTTTTTTTAAATGGGATACTGTATGTGTAGCACCTTTGCATACCTTGAAGCACCATGTAAATAGTGCTTATTATTGTATTTGCTGTGAGGGATGCGATAGCTTCCCAGTGTTTTCCCCAAGTTAGACCATATCCAGAGGATTATGGATGCAGTGCTGGGACAACACAAGGATGAAAAACTGCAGTCACCAGAGGTAGGTTGGCTAGGAGAGAAAATCAAATTCAAAGTATTTCAACTTTAGTATTCCTCCACTACTACATGTTTTCATAATAAAATAGCAATTGTACTTAACAGGTAGAGACACAGAGTTAGAGCATTTATTAGGTACTTAACATGCGGTAAATTTCAGGGATGCAATAAAAGCAATCAAGATTATCCCTACTTCCAAGAAGTTTGCATTTTAATGAAGGAAGACAGTGTTTAAAGGAGAGCTGAAAGGGGGTTGAGGTTGGTTAGCAAATACCACAGGTGAGTCCTGGAGACAAGCAAGAGAAAGTCAAAGCAGGCCTGTGGAAGGCCAGGGTGGGTTCAGGGACAGACTCCAGTTTTCTGAAGAAAGCAAAGTGGAGATGGCATGGCTGTAAATATCTGGGAAATCAAAATAGATTTAAAAAAACTATAAATCATGAAGTTCTATAGGAAACAAAACAATTAAAAAATAGTAAGCATAAAAGAGAAGATATTTATTCAATGGATTACATCATTTAAAAATGAAACCACATCTCTTGGTGCATATGATACATGCAAAGAGCACTCTTGTCCGTGAGGACAGTGACCCTCTTATGCTTTCATACACAATAATAAAATTGTTTGTTCAGAGTTTGCACAAGAGAATACAATGTCCACTTCTCTAGTATGCCATACAATAGGGAAGGGATAAGAAATGCGTACATAATTTCACTGAACAGAATTCTCAGGCGCCTTCTCAGCAACTTAGATACTTAGAGTTGCTGTCCAGGGTCATAGATTCATTAGGTGTCAGGAATAGGATTTGAATCCAATCTTTCCAGCTTCAAGGCCTGCTCTCTACATACTAGGTATCTCTTCATAAAGAAATGGTTTCTCACTTCTTCACCACCTTCTCCATTCATAATTCATGGATAAAATTGTTACTCTCTGCTCCATGTTCTTCCTTTACCTCAGGAAAAGTCATTCTATTTCTGCAAAGGTTTACTTTTTTTTAATGTGCTAAATCCTTAAAAAACTTCAGAAGACTCCTAAGAGGGTAATCCAATCTTCCTGATACATATTAGATGAAGACTTTGCTTCATTATTTATTATGGTAGGAAGGAAAAAATTTTGTTCTGTTCTCTGCCATTAAACTATGTGTAAATTCATTGACCATGACTCTTTCCATATTATTTTCTTTATAAGACAAAAGAGGAATATCAGACCTTCAGAGCTACAGTAAGAGAGATTCCAAATAAACATGTGGTTCAGCCTAAACCAGAACACAAATTCTTTCTTCCAACTCAGAAATGAAATAAATCTCCATGTAATCATTTGAGGTGTGAGGTGTGTGTGTGGGGGGGGGGGTGGTGTGTATGTGTATACACACATATACATGTATAAATAAATATGTATGCATCTACCTATATCTAGACCCCTATCCCCAATTGCATAATTAGTAGTCCTAGCTCCCAAACAGTATACTAGAGCTACCATGTCTTAATCATTCAACCTAGTAAATCCATGATACACTAAATTTCTCATGAATGTATAAGCCTGACTTTCTTGTAAACCTAAAAGCCTGAATTAAAGAATTCTTTCATGAAGAAAATCATATGCGTAATCAGTTCAGAACAATTTGTCCCAGTTCATTGTAGAGGATGGAGAATCTCACAATTGAGGCTTTCCAGTGCTCTGAAATGGACTCCCTGCAGGTAAAAATCTAATAAGCAGTTGGAGAAAATATTCCCTTTAAGTAAAATATTTAGGCTCCAAAAAATGACTAATGGCACTTTGTGTTGTATACTTCTGAGTTGGTTGTTTTCCTGGAAAGAAATTGATGGGGCTCAAGAATTGTTTTCTAGATTCTTGTCTCTTATGCTTAGAATCCAAAAATGAATGAAGTTGTGTATTTTCTAATAATGTTGTTGAAAAGCCTTTTGGCTGATCAGTTGGCTATCTCCCTTTCTTAATTTATTCAGGCATATCTCCTTAACTAAATTATTATAGGGGGGATTTCTCAGTAGATCTGATTCTCCATTTTCAAGAATCTACCCCACAATGCAGTGTAAAATCTATACTAAGGACTTTCCCTGATTTCATATTTCATCTTCCAGGAACTTGCCTAGAATACAGATTAAAATGAGGCAACCCAAGGAGACCAATTTTAGGAGCAAATTGTCAACCTTGTGTAGAACTGATTATTCTAACCTTCACCCACTCTGATCACTCATTAGGTACATGTATTCAGGGGATACTAGAATTTTCACAAAGGATTTTATGTAAGATTTTTGACTTCCTATTATTACAGAGCCAAGAAACCAACACTAAGATGTGATCCTACCTTTTTCATATCAATGAAATGAAATATGCATTAACTTAAAGAATAAAAGACAACAGAGGTCTCCAAGAAAAAACCAAAACTGTAGGAATTTCATTTGGTTTAACTTTCCAGTGGGTGTCTGTGTGACAAAATTAGAGGAAAAGCAATGGTGGATTACAAATATCATAGTAGGAGGCCAAAGACCTGTGTTCTTGTCCTGATTTCAATTAATCACAGGTCAGTCTGTAGAATTTCTGTTTTCATTATACTGAATTATCTGTATCCACATTGTGATAAGACCCATGTCTGATGAAGCTTCTTTCCTCTCACTCATAACATGGAGAAGTTTTACCTAAAAGAAGACCAAGTTGCCTCTGGGACCTGATTGACCCTACCTGACCTGTTGCAGCTTTCTGGTGATTGAGGGGGAAAAAAAAATTCAAGCCAAGAGGAATCTATATCTCACAGACTTCATGGGTACCTAAAACTACGTCCTAATCTGATCACCTACTGACCATATGTGTTTCTATATGGAGATAAAAGGAGCCTCAGAGAAGCTTAGTATCTTTGTTAAGGCACCCTTGCTATTCTGGAATGAACAAAACCTGTTTTGGAATGTTAAATGATTTATAAGTGCCTCATTAATTCCCAAATTTAAACTGATTATATTATTCAAGAAACCTTTATACCCTGTATCTCATGATGAGATTTTAGAGTAGGACTTATTCCTACTGGATGCCTGCAAAAAAAAGAAGCTACCCAGAGAGATATTGCTTCTGCTTCCCAAATACCTAAAGATGAAACAGACAAAAATTTGGATTCTACTTTTCACACCACAAATGCATTAGCACACGGAGCCTTTCTTGAGTTGAATGTATACATTCCAAGAAGTGATCATGACAGAAGGTAATTTGACAGCTAGAAATACTACACAGGATTTAAATCAATGTGTAGATTATTGAAATCATGGGAACAATGGAATGATTTCACAGAGAACATCGGAAACTACTTTGCATCTCAAAAATCTCTCTGCAGATAGCAGTCATTCCTTAAAATGAAGTAATTGGTACATCCTGAAGTACATCCATAAATGCAAGTCTGCCTCCAGGTCTTTCTCTGGAGGAAGCCATAAAATGTTAAAAAGCAGTTTCCTTAACTCTAGAAATAAAAATTAAACTGGGAAGGAGAACTGGTTAGGCATGAATATATATATATATATTTCAGGAGCCAGCCCTGTACATAGATTGAATGAAAAAGACATGTTGTTCACCAGACATTGGGCAAAATCATGTAAGTGCAATGAGCTTAGCCTCTTTTATATTCTTCTTTCCCTTTCCACCACTTTGAAGATAATTAAATGCTAAATATGTAAGATTAGCCAGGTTGCTTTAATCTCTGATATCTACCAGGACTCAATGATTTATGTTAGGTTCAACAGAGGATGTAGCTGCAGGTTGCATGTTCTTGCTGCTCTTGTTTTGATACCTCTAGGTGTATTCATCATTCTCCATGTGAACTGACTCGAGTGCCAGTTGTAGAAGCAGCAGCAAGCCAGAGGACTAAATCCATTTTTGCCTGTCATTCAGATGCTTCCTTGGCTGATACGCTGTCTTCAGCCTGAATTACTGTCAACTTTCCTGCTGTCATTATCAATCCTTATATTGGATTCACTCATCTCAACAAAGGCTCCATGTGCTAATGAATTGCTGGTGTGAAAATCAGAATCCCAACTTTTGTCTATTTCATCTTCAAGTATTTTGGCAGCGTAACCAATGTCTTTTTTTGGGTATCTTCTTTTTTGCCAGCAACCATCCATCAATCTTTCCAAAAATAAAGATTGCTGCCATGACTTGGCTCAAACATGCTATTCCATCCCTTTTCTTTCTGATGACTTTATTCAAATGATCTCAGCACATATATAAGGCTTTCCATTAGTGTCCACTTCAACCATAAAGATTATCCATCAACTTCATTCTTTTTTTTTTTAAATGATACAGTATTCAGTGACTTCCTTTAGTTGGCCAGTGTCTTTCACATGCAGACTTCCATCTAATTCAGTAACTCTATCCTATTCAGGAATACAATCAATCATGGGTCAATCTGTGGAATTCATTTTTCTGCCTTTATAGACAAATGAAAATTGTTTTAAACATGACCAGCCCTTCCAAGGACATTCATTCAGGATCAAATTTAAAATCCTCTGTTTGACATTCAAAGCCTTTCATAACTAACCCTCCACCTACCTTTCTAGACATATTATAATTTATTCTCTTATTTCTCTCTGTGCCACACAGGCTGTTCAGTAATGCTGGCTCCATGCTGTTCCATGACTAAGATTCTCCATCTCTTATTTCTGGCCATTTTCTCTGACTATCCTTCATAGCCTGAAATATTCTCCACCCTCATCTCCACCTTTAGACTTCCTTGGCTTCCTTTAAGTCTCAGGTAAAATCCCATCTTCTACAAGAAACCTTTCTCAACACCTCATTTCCAGTGTCTTCTGTTAATTATTTCCTATTTGTCCTCTAACATAGCTTGTCTGGATATATTTGTTTGCTTGATGTCTCTCCCATTAGATGGTTAGCTTTTTAAGGGCAGGGACTATCTTTCATTCTTTTTGTTTTATTCTGCTCCCCACCCCGCTGCCTTTAGCACAAGTATCTGGCATATAATGTCTTTAAAAATATTTATTGACTGATTAACTCTTTTGCAGTAGATTGTAAACTCCTTGAAGACAGGAACCATTTTGCTTTTTTCATTGTATCCCTGGATCTAGTATAATGCCAGACAAAGACAAATACTCAATAAATGCTTGTGTATATCAGTGGAATAAAATGGAATTTATCATAATTTTATTTTTTTCCAATATTTCTTGCAAAACATAATAAGCCACAAACTTAAAGAAAGAACACTACGTATTTTTTTTTTAATTCAGTTAGGTTTCACATCACTCCTGGTGTCAGTTAGAATCACCTCTGAAATCTCTTGATGTGTATCTACTTACCAGTACTCCAACTTAGATCTTTTGGAGTGTTAATAGATATGTAATCAACCACTAAAATCTAACACTAAGTAACACATTTCCTCTCAAAGGCACATTCATATTTGCTATCTCTAGTACCATTCATAATTCAAATGAAAACCAAATTCAAGATCAGTGGAAAGGTTTACTCATACATATAGTAGTTACAGACTTGAATAGTTAAAATTGGACCCCTTATGTTGAACCATCAGCTTTCTATTTTTGAAACTTAGAAGATTGTATAGGACAGACTAGTCACTAAAGAAGACATTCAATTTACTAGAGAGACAGTGAAGTGCAATGGAGGGAGAGAGCTGTCCTTACAGTCAGGAAAGTCTGGGTTAAGATCCCCTCTACGAAGTACAATGGATGTGTGACCCTAGGCATATGCCCTCAAGCACTTTCTAGGACTAAAGTCTTCAGAAAAGGAGAGGAAGAGAGGAAGCCCTGCACCAAGACTGATGAAATCAGAGGTCCTATTTTAAAAACCAAAAAGAAAAAAAACTAAAAAACAAAAAAAACCCCAACACTTTCTCTCCTCATAAAGAACCAAAGGAAGCTACACATATCAAGACAACTGTCCCCAATTGATATGTTAATATCTGTATGCAAATGTGCCCATCTTCAACAAACCGGTCTATTAATAAGTTAACATATAGAACTTGCCCATTGTGAGAGAAAAGTCAGACTCAGAACTTTAAAAACTATAGTCAATTTGTGAAACCTTTTAATAACTTCAAATAGTGTTACTAAGTAATATTGCTATTCAAAAGGTCTTATTGTATATGAATTCAGTGCAAGTGATTTTTATTATTATCACAGCCTGTTCATTCAAAACTGTCTTTGTTCAACTTGTTTGAGAATTTGCTGTTTTGAACTGTTTATTTTCAGCATGCATGACTTAATTAGTTTTGTCTCTTCCATCAACATCCCAGAGAAACCTTCTAAAATTTAGTGAAGGGATTTTGAGAGTTACAGTGGTTAAAAATTATCCATTATGGGGCTGGTTAAGTGGCACAGGGAAAAGAGCACCAGCCCTGTAGTTAGGAGGACCCGAGTTCAAATCCAGCCACAGACACTTGGCGCTTAATAGCTGTGTGACCTCGGGTAAGTCACTTAACTCCAATTGCCTTGTCTTTCCCCCTCCAAAACAAAAAAACTAAGAATCCATTATCTTGTAACCAAGTTGATGGGAGTTTCTCCAAACCTAACTTTGACAATGTCCTTTAGCAATGAACAATACCAGGATGTGGTATATACTAGATGCTTTCTAGTACTGGTTTGCTAGCACTACTTAGCAGAACTTCTACTCTGCTATTCTTCTGTTTGAGAACCTATATGTCATAATTAGACATTAAGAGAAAATATTATGGATTTGGACTAATTATTGCTTAAAATTAGATCTTTGCAGCCCCAAACCAAGATTATCTCTTTACTCAGAAAAGGTCCTACTGGTTATTTTGCAAATAGATAATATCTTTTGTAAACTAGATAATGTAAGAAACTGGTCCCCCCCAAAAATTTCATTGTTTCAAAATAAATAGAAGTGATAGAAAAGTATGGAGATCCCAAAATCTATTCTCAATAATTCTAATCCAATTTGAGTTTGAGAGATAGTCTGTTGTAATGAACAGATTGCTGATTTCAGAACCTGGTTTGAAGGTTTCCTTATTCCGGGTGTAGGACCCATGACAAGTCACTTAACCTTTTATTGTCACGGGCATCTTTGTATTGGTTGCAGAGAAAGTGTTGATCTGGTTCGTCAGCAGAAATTTCCTCATCAGGAATTCCCTATTCCAGTGAAATCACATATTGGGCTTAAAATATTTCCACATTCTAATCATAGAAGTTCTTTTGCATATTGTATCAGTGACTCCACCAAGGTGATTTTTCCCTTTCATATGGAAGCAGCTAGTGAGTTGTGTGGTACAACTAAGATTGGACCACAGTGGGCCGATTTTTTTTTTTTTTATTGCTTGTTTAAGGTTCTTAATGCAGGTAACTACTGTTTAATTCTAGTGCCCTCAAAATGACCTATAATTTGCAATAGAAAACAGGTGTCAAAAATGTGGACATGACTAGAAGTAATCTACAATGTGAAGCCATAAAGGGGAATGAATAATGAGGCCCATAGAATTTTTGTTGAAAGTCAGTAGGAGTGAATAGAAGGGAAAACAAACCATTAGCTGGAACTCATCATAAAGGATGTTGGTTGCTAGGGCAAAATTTATGGTGTATTACTTTTTATACCATGCTAAAAGCAATGGGAGTAGTATCCACACATTACTTTTTCCACTTCTTATTTCTCTAGGATTTTGAGGTTGAGAATTTGGCAACTTCATCATCCTTGCAAGTTACAACACAGTTCTTTCATTGCTTTTCTATGCCAGATTCTCAAAATCTTTTCTTAGTCTCTGCCCAATATTGAAAGTTTGTTTTTCCCATATCAAAGCTTAACTCAGGGGCCAGCACTCTAGTCAAATACCTTCAAAATAGGCCTGATACTCACTGTCTACAGTACTTTACCCCTCCAATGACACGTTTCTCTTTTAATTTTCTCCCCTCATCCAGTATGGCTTCTTTTCCATTTGTTACTTCCATCCCCTTTGGTCATCACTACCTCTCCATTTTTTCCCCAGGATGATTTCTTCTTTTTCACTTTTTCACTGCCTTCTCCGTTATAATAGCTTTATAACTACTTTTTTTAAAAAAAATACATCTCAGCAGCTCTATCTCATCTCCTTCTTCAAGTTCTCCTAAGGCCCTATCATATTTTCTATCAAATGGTGAAGATTATTAAGGATAAGAAGGATGTTATTCCATAGTGGAGTAGTAGATGGGGATATTCCTATGACACTGTCTTTTATGCTTTGTTTATTTTATTCCCCTATATGTGTATCTATCTATCAGCTAGGTGGCACAGTAGATAGTGTCAGACCTGAAGGAAGAAAGACTCCTCTTCCTGAGTTCAAATACAGCCTCAGACCCTTACTAGCTGTGTGACCCTGGGCAAGTCACTAAACTCTCTTTGCCTCATTTTCCTTATCTGCAAAATGAGTTGGAGAAGGAAATAGCAAACTTCTCCAGAATCTTTAGCAAGAAAACTCCAAAAGTGGTCACAAAGAGTCAGACATGACTGAAAAACAGCTCAAAACCAAAAACTGAATATATATGTATGTGTGTATATATTCTAAGTGGTTTTCATCTTACAAGGAAACATTAAAGTATCTGTGGTCTCCATAGCTCAGAATAGAGGAGATAAGGAAGACTCAGCAATATAGTGTTATTAAAAATAATTATTCATATCAGTCAGAATAATATAGTATACGTTAACTATGAGATGATCTTTCCTTTACACTTATCACTGATTAGTGTGGTCTTTTGAAATCATCCCTCCATTCTGCTCTTTGGAGGTGATTCAAAGATGAATATTCAAAAGTTTGTTGTTTTTTTTTAATGAGGGCATTGACTATGAATGATCCCATAATCAGCCTTCTCTCATAGAGTTAGATTGGCTATACCTAAGTGCCAGGTATGCCCACACACCCTGGGGAACATTCCAGTTGGCTCTGCTCTTTATCCTCATGCTCAAAGGGAAGAAAAGATCGAGCTTGACACTTCCAGCATTCCACAATATGGTGTCTACCTACCTTTCTAGTTTTGTTTTATGTTGTTTCCCTTTGCAGACTCTTTTTGTCCAGAGTTTTGGCTTTTCTCTATTCTTTTTACTTCCCCATTCATCCTTCCTCATCTAAGAGACTTCAGAACAAATTGGAATGGTGGAGGAATTGGAGAATTTAAATGCCTGACTATGAGGTTTTTATTTTTATCCTGGTTACAGTAGGGAGATAATGCCTCAAACAGATAAGTGACTTGGCTTTTAATCTCAGCTATACCTCTTCATCATATGACCTAAACAAGGTCACTTAAATATTCTGGTTCTCAGGTTGTCATGACATAATATGAAAGATCTATATTAGGCTATCACTAAGGTCTCTTTTGGCTCTAAAATCCAATAATTTTATGAGTATTCAAAATCCTTCAAAGTTTATAAATATAAAATATATGGAATTGATGGCAACACAAAATCCTTACATTAATAATTCAAGTTTACATTGCTTAAATATAATTTATGCTTGAGTATTTAAGCAAATAAGAAATTTCCATCTTAAAAAAGGTTTATTTAAAAATTCAGTTTTCAATTCATTATTTCATTTCATTGAATGGGTTCTCTCTTGGAAAAATACAAAGAAGGATTATGTTCATTGACTAATCTACAAAAATATATTTAACTGATAATATAACTAAAATATTGTACCTTTACAAGAAAAAATGGGAATCATAACCACTGCTGAGTTAGTAATAAAGAACACAGAAAATACAAAATTCGAAAGAAATAGTTTTTGTCTTATTATGCTTTGGTGCTTGAGGAGAAGAAGTAGATTTAATTAAAGGAAGAACAGGCAAATGAAAACTTTCATGGAGATTCTAAAGAAGGCTCCTGGGTACTTTCAAATGGATAGTGAGGTTTTCTTTAAATAAATGGGCAAGATTGAAAGAGAAGGTACATAGGATGGGAGTCGAAAAAAGACTTCATATGTGGGAGAAAGACATTTATCTGAGGTGGAATTAACTGAGTTTTACATGACGGAACACAGAGGAAGAAGAAAAAACAAATGTTACTGCATTGAACTAAATGGAATTGGCGAGGGAGAAACAAAGAAATAAAGGAAATTGGGTCAAGTAGTTCCATAGAGTTGCCCATGACTGGTACTATTGATATGGAATATTTGGATATTTGAAATTAATTGAATAGAATAATTTTGAATTTAATTGAACTGAACACAGGCCAGGAGGCAGAGTGATTGCTGAGCAAGGTTTGAGGGTGGGGGGGAAGGGAACAGTTTAGAAAAGAAGTGTGTAGAAAGATGTTTGTAAGATATTTTTAACCCAGGAAGCACCTATGTTGGTATACCTTCGTATACTTGCATTTGTGCACATTTTCTTATTTAGACAATAGTAGTGATAAACTCTGATCGATCTACATTCCTTTACTTTTTGAGATCAACAGTATGCATTTATTAAAGATGAAATTTCTGGTTCTAGAATGAGTGCATTCATGATAAAGAAATCTGGCCAAATAAGCTATGAAGTTATGAAAGAAGCAATTGTTGTCCATAAAGCTATAGAGTCCAACTACATCTTTTCCTCCTTTGGAGCTACCTAAAGCCAACATGACAAGTCACCTGACATGATGAATTCAGGGAAGCCCATAAGGATTTATAGGTAATTGATCCTCATCATTGAGTCAACATACTAAAAAAGCTTTCCTCCTGAATACTACACTGTCAATTTTTTGAGGGAAAGAACTATATTTTACTGATCTTATCACATTTAATGCCTATTAGGTGGCATTCTACTTTGAACATAGAAACCATGTGAAAGATTTTATTAATTAAATAATTATGACATCTACATTCTTTATTCCTGTGTAAGATATCATCATTCATCTTTAAGTAGATTCTTCTTAGGTGGATATTAATAAATGTTGCATAATGGAAAAAGCATAGACTTGAACATCAAAGGGGAATTCCAGTCCCAGCTCTACCAGGTTCTCATTCTGCAACCTTGGGCTAATCACTTCATCTCACCAAGTCTGTTTCCTCATCTGTAAAATTGTGAGGCTGAACTACAAAAATATGTATGATCCTTTCCCATCATACCATTCTAGATAACATTTTCTTATGCTATAGAATAGTACCTAAACTCTAATAGCAAATCTGACTACCCCTAGAAGGAGACAGAAGTGTCAAAATTCATAAGGAACCTCAGGCACTGTGAGATCTTTTTTTAAGGGGCTTGCAGTGTCAGTCAATTCATTTCTTCCTCTTCTTTTCATGTTGACAAACCAAGAAGCAGTTGGGGTGTACTCAAGTGGATCCTTCCATAGATCATTGTCCGTGCCTTCTCATTCCATGTAGCTCTTGCAGATATCATTCCATAAATTCTTCACAGAAAACCCATCCAACATGCTTGAATTGAAGCCTTTCTTTGAGTCATCCAATATTTTGTAGATACCAATGCAACATGCTCACTATCCATCTATTGTCCCTTGTTGTTGATACATGAAAAAGTCTCTTTTAAGGCACTCATCCATGTTTTCAGTGATGTCTTTTATGTTTCTTCTTCCAAGTCATCTCTGATGATATGCTGAAGACTACTTACATGCAGCAAGTATCATTTCACGGAGAAAATAATCAGCATGCAGAGACAACTTGGATGAACAGTGACAGAGGAATCAGTATACTGAATAAAGTGTGAATAATTTACCTGCATAGCTAAGATCTTGAAGATTCACTAGATGACTAGAAGATTATGGGAAAGCATTAAGAAAGTTTCATTTCACACTTCATAATTAATTAGCATGAGTTAATTCAGAAAGTCATTAAGACATAATGGAGAGTTTGCTATATCTGGAGTTAGAAGAACAGGAGTTTGAATCATTTCCTAGAATAATTCCATGAGATGAAGCACTAATTTCAAAAATGAAATCCTTATTTTGTTGTCCATTTTTATTTCTACGAGCAATTTTGGGTAGATATAAGCTTACGTTTTCATCAGCGTGGGGAATTCCAGTATGTGCTCCTCCTCCATAGACAAATCAGCCACTCATCTGTCACCTAGAGTTTTAAACAGTTACTTGGAGAACTGAGAAGTAAAGTCATTTGCCTGATATTGCACAAGTGACATGTTTCAGAGGCAGTTCTTGAACTTGGGTTTTCATTGCTTCAAGTCTAGGTCTCTAGTCAATACTTTACAATAACTCTTATGTGAATTTTATGACACTGCAGTCTTTATAGTCTATACCTTATGTTGGCAGCATACCATTCCAAGCCATTTTCCAGTAACTATATGTTGCATAGCTCTATCAGGAGTCAACCCTCACCCTGTTCTCCCCACTTTTTCTTTCCATCTGCATAGACATTATTCATCTCTCAGTGAGAAAGCAAGAAGACAAGTATGAAATCTCTAGCATTAAAATTCTTCTCTGTCAATTATTCTCCCGTCAGAGTGGGAGAAGATGCTTTCAAAATTTTTTTTTTTTTTGCTATTTCCTGAGTGGTGATGCAGCTTACCCCTAACGACTATTTCCCATCAATACCCACAAAGACCTACCTTCCTAACCACCGATTCAACGGTTTCAAACCACTTCCACCTTTCTGTAGAACATTTCATTTGGAAGAAGGTTCACAAATATTTGTTTGCCAAGCTGTTCATACTGATAACATCTCAAGGGACTTTGACTTTTCATATGCAATTCACATCTGCAAAGAAAAAAAATCACAAGCACATGTAACTGTCATATCTAACCCAAAAATTGCAAAAATGCATTTTGCATAAAGTTATAAGAAAGTAGGTCATTTTGATTTTGCTGCTTCTAATTGTTTCTACTCTTTCCAAGAAATAATATTAAAATCTTATACCGATTTCATATTTTCTGTCTAATGCTTGTAAACACTTTAAATATTTTGATTTCAAATGATTTTACTTTGGCAAAAAAGGAAAAACTTTTTAGCAAGCAGAGATCCATAGAAGTCATTAAAATCAATTCAGGTTTAACAAAGAAAGAATCGAAAGTTTTAGTTTCATTTTCTTACATATTTTACAAGTAACAAAATATTTAAAATTTTATATAAAATCATTGGTAGATTGTAAAAATCATTAATTTATAGAATTATATGTCTAAAGAAAATTATATATAGTATGTCAAAACATAAGGAAATGTGGTCATTTTAGTAAAGTTATTTATTACACTGCCCATTTCTAATTCCTGAACTTCATTTGAATTTGATCAATTTAATTGAAAATATCTAGACATAATGAAATTTATAGGAATCACAGAATATTGAAGTTACAAGAGTTCTTAGAAATTATCTAAGATCTTCATCTATTTATTTGAGAAATGAAGAGATAGATTCTTCCCCAAAGCTATCCTAATAATTACGTTTATTGCCATCACTCAAAATATATTTGTTTACTAATCATGCTATTTTTATTTTCCTATATTTTATGGTTGTCACATACTTTCAAATTGCATATTTAAAAATTTTATGTGCTTTCCTAAGAAACTGTTTGAATGTCAAAAATGTAGTTATTAGAATTAATCATTTTAGGGCTTTAGTCATATGAGAAATCTGACCAAAATAGAACAAAAAAGTTAAATTTAATGTTAAAATTAATTTAATTTAAATTTGATGTTATGTGAGGATAAAAATTAAAACCAAATTTAGGCTTTTCTATTGAAGTCAGATTAATGTTCAGAAACAGGATAGATAACTGTTAATCGGGGGAATATCTATACTTCTTTTGAACATATGCACAAGTAAGTAGTGAACCAATCTTTCACTCCCCTTCTTTTTCTTAGTTCAGTTACACAATGCAAAAACTTTCTGAAAGGTTTCTCTCTGCCACGTCTAGTCTTGCCCTGTATACTACTTACTACCAGATAAAGCTTCCTAAAACGTAGCCTTCATCATGTCTGCCAATTCAAAAATCATCAGCAACTCCTCGATGTCTAACAGATAAAGCCTATACACCTTAGCTTGGTATTTACACCTCCCTACAGTCTGACCACAAACAACAGTATATCATATTATTCCTATAACCTATTTCAGAACAGAATGATCTGAGGTCCCTTCTAAATACGAGATTCTATAATTACCCTCGTTTACGAGAACTATGCTAAAATCACACAGAATTACTTAAAATTCTTCTTGCATATCCCAGGCTGCATATCCTCTGTGCTTTTTTCTAGGACTGTTTCTTCTACCTGTGATATGTATATACATATATGTGTGTGTGTGTGTGTTTGTGTGTGTACGTATATGTATACATTTCTTTTTCATGTCTACCTGCTATAATCTTACTCTTCTTTCAAAGCCCAAACAGATGTACCCTCCTCCATGAAGGCTTCCTGATCGCTCTGATAGGAGTAATCTCTCCTTCATTCATGCTTCTATAACTCCATTTAAACTCTCATATTTTATTTATCATGTTACTGTGTTGTTATGTACATCTCATTGCTTTATAGGATTGCAATCCATTTGAAGACATAGAAGGTATTTTTCTTTTCATTTTTGCATCCCTCCCAGGATTAGCATAGGGTCTTCCGTAAATGTTAGCTGAATAAACAATCTATATTTTTTGTTGGAATTGGGTGTGGGGTAAGGAGAGAAAAAGGAAACAGAGAATTTATATCTCTTACTTCATTACATATTTAGTGCCTGTCAGCAAGAGATAATTTGCTGGAATTTCATAAATAACGTGTGAAACTTGCAGAGCTCTGATTTCTCAACAAATGTATGAATTCATTTAATATTTTCCAGGAATAGTAGATATAATCAGGTCATTGGGTCTTAATTTTATTTTAAAAAATGTCTTTCAGTAAAGAAGTACAAACAGGATTTCAGTTCCTAATGTATAAATTGTTCTTTTTCTATAAATGAATATTAGTTCCCCTTTGGTATATAATAAAATGAAAAAGTAAAAAGTTTTTCAACTACAACAATAAAAGAAATTTTTATTCAGTCGAAGCACTACTACACAAACTATTTGTAATATTTAAATGTTGGGTTTCTATGTCAATACAAGTAGGAGTTTTTAATTGGTCCTACTAGAAGTAAAACTATGGTATATGTATATTTACTATAAATATGTATACATATGTTCTATATGCAGTATATATATACACTATTTATACCACCTGTCTATGTGTGTGTGCATTCATGTGTGTATGAATGAAAACAGTAGATAGAAGTCTAGCCTTTGAATTACAGAAGAGCTAAATTCAATCCTTGCCTCTTACACATATCAGCATCAGTTTTGTGACTATAGATAAATCGTTTAAACCTCAAAGGTGGTGCTGATCTGCATCACTGGATAGAAGTTTTCATGCCCCAAATTCTTGATACAAATAACATCACCAATCTAGACCAAAATGAAAATTCCTTAAAAAAAAACACCATCAAAGGATACTTTCAACTTGAACCTCTCAGGGTCACATTCAAAACAAAGTGCTTGATTCAATGTTTTCCATTATTTTCTGGCAAAATTCCATTTCAACCATTATATTTCTTGCTCTTCTCTTGTTTCCCTCTTAAGCGGACCATGTTGTCATTTAGGTGATTAACCACGATGATAGGTGTTTGTGTTTCAAATTGCTTCATAGCCACATCTTTCATCAGACACAAAGGAAACAAAATTCCTTGAGAAATATGCAGTAAAGCTTCATTTTTAATTAATTTATAGATCTCCAAATGGCTTTGCTGATGAATTGCTTTTGCCTTAACATTTCGTTTGACAGATCTTCAAGTATACATAATATTATGAAAGTGTAAAAATAGACAAAAAGTAGGAAAAATGACTTTGAATTTTTTGCCTTTTATTTGAAGAGTATGTATTGACAAAAGAAAATTTTCCTTATATATTTTAAAGGCATTTTTGAATTACTTACTAGCATCACATGACAATCATTTGCTGTTTCTCTAAGGAAGCCATTAGATCTGAAAATAAACTACTTTCCAAACTTTAAAACAGAAGGTCTGAACCACCAAGGGACAATTTATTAATTTAGATCATAAGTTCCTTGAGGGTTAATCACTGTTTAGGTTTTTTTTTTTTTTTACCCCTAGTACCTAGCACAGAGACTGGCACATTTAATCAGTGGGTATTGATGAAAAGATTTGATTCCCTCATTGAGTGAGACTGAATTGAGTTAAGTCCTGGATAAAATTGCAATCTTGACTTCAGATTGTTCACATAGACACACACACACACGCATGCACACAAGTGCTGCTAGATTTCATAAGCTTTGCTTCAATGGGCAAGTGAACCAGTTACAAAATCAAGACACGAATGTCTTCATGACTTTTGCAAATGACAAAGAAGTAGATCATTTCAGATTAATTATGCCCAAAAGGGGATAACCAGAGCTGCTCATCAGTATGAAATTTCAGCTTTCTCAAGGTCCTTTTGTTATGTGTGGCCACTACTAGAGCAGAACTTGCCCAAAATAATTTCTAATTGTTTCAGAATATCTTCATGACTATTTTTCAGTTTGCTGTTATATAATAATAATGGCAGCAATAGCAATCTTTTCTAGCTTCAACGTCCCTCTTTCTCATGTAACATTTTCCAGAATCATTAGTTTTCCTTTTCAGCATTCTGATGAGGAAGAATACATCACCAAAGAGAGCACAATACTCTAAATATGGTTTGAATACAGTAGGATGATTATTTGTTTAATCTGGGTGCTTCCAACTTGTCTTTGAATTACAGTGTGGTCCTCTTGAAGGTTCATTCCTCAGGGTTTTGAGTCATATACAAATTTAATAAGTCCATGTAAACCCCAAATGGGGTCACAAAGACTCAGACATGACTAAAAAATGACTGAAACAACAGCAAAAATCTTCAATCTTCACATTTCATTTATTCATTGATTAAAAAAATTGAGTAAGATAGGGTCAACGATAAAACCCTTTGGCAAGCAAAAACCAATGTTGATAGCAATTAATTGGGTAAGATTGGTCATTTCAAGTACAAATCCATCTAAAATTAACCAAACTTTCTCCAATTTATTTATAATGATGCCATGAGAGCTTGCTAATTTTAAACATTTCTTACATTAAAATGTTTTTAGTGATTCTTTTATTTTTTATATAATCTTCATTTCCCACTGTATCCCTCTGCCAAACCTGCCAGAGAGGTTATCCCTTATAATAATAATAATAAATTAAAAGGAAGAAGCAAAAAAGGTCAGCAAAACTAGCCAACATATTTTAAAAGTCTGGCAAAATATGCAATGTTCTATAGTTATGGTCCTCCACCTCTTCAAAGAAGTTCGGGGGGAAGAATGTTCTTTTATCTCCCTTTGGAGCCAACCCCTAGTCATCGTAACTTCACATCATTCAATTGCAATTGTTTTTTATTATTGATTTTCTTTCCAATTACATTGGTCACATTCATTATGTACATTATTTTTCCCGAGTTTGCCTACTTTACCTTGAATCAGTTCATATAGATATGTCTATGTTTTCCTATAACTCTTTCTTATATCACAGTAATATTCTATTCCAGTTGTGCATAACAATTTGTTTAATCATTTGCTAACCCTTTCTTTTGTCTCTTATTATCTCTGAGATATATCTGGGTACAAACACATGGGTATTTTGGTCACTTGTAATTCCAAGTTGTTTTCCAGAGCTCACTACTTCGCCAACAATATACCAGTGTGGCATTCTTTACACCGCCCCCTCAGCTTCTCTAACATCAACCATTTCCACTGGTTTTGTTCTTTTGGCCAGTTTGTAGGTTATGAAGTGAAACCTTATTTTTTTATCTAAATTTCTCTTCAGTTATACATGCACACACATACATATATACACAAACATATGTACATTCATATATATAATATAAAATCAAATATAAGATATCAAATATCTCTGATGTGGGTATCTGTGTATATATGTAGAATATGTGTGTGCATGTGTGTGTATATTTATACAGAAAATATTTGTGTGTGTATATCCCTTGTCAGGGGATATTTTTTTGAAAAATATTAATTTGACTATTAGTCTTTTTATGCTAGTAGAAGCAACATATTATACTTAAAGGAACACAAGGAATAAGGATCAGAAAATTTGCATTCTTGTCCCTGCATCATCATTTACTAGCTTTGAAAGTTGTTTTTCATTTTTTAATTGGTTAATAATTTATGTGAGTAATGTAGCCCAGTATCCAACTGTTCAAAGTGCAACCAATGCATGCGTATATGCTGGTCCAAATTTCCGCCTAGGATTAGAGTCATTTTTACCTGTATCTTGTAACTTGCAGTGCTACACCCCTCCACCACCTCACCCCCCCAGGAAATTCCCTTAAATAAGAGAAAAAATTGTTTTCAATGTGGTGTGGTACAAAACCTTTCCAATGGAATTTTGAGTTAATAATTTTCTTTAAAGTCAATTATAAGTACTTATAACCCCTTGGCTTTCCTTATTAAAAGTGCAGCAATGTTTCCTCTTTGTAATTACTTTAAGTCTAATTATGAGAAAATGGCCAGGATAGCACTCTCATTATAGAGAGCAGCACCTGGATCTGAAGTTGCTGAGCGGTGTTAAATGAGCATCTCAGATCAAGCTGCCAAAAAAGAGCAGTTGTGAGCACAGAAAGACTATACAGGACCTCAGCCATGTTTAACCTCGACCAATTAGCACTCCTCACACTTTCATGGCCAGATAGATGGGAATGGGTGGGGATGGATTTAGTCTAGAAACAATGGTTTTTTTTTAAATATATAAAAAGCAAGAATATTCCTAACTCAGATTGCATTCTGTTGAGATACTCTTTGGCTCAAGATTCTCTGAATAAATAAATGTATTCAAATTAATTCAAGTGAATGTATTCAAAATCATTCATTGTCTTAGGCGCTTACTATGTGCTAAGTACTGTTCTAAAAGTTGTGAACAGAAATAGAAAAGCAAGATAGACCCTACACTCTAGAAACTCACATTACAATTGGCAGAAATGAGTATAGATAAGGGTTCTGCCACAAGGCCAGCAGAAGGGCCACTGTTGTCCAAAGTGTTTAGGTACATGGTAGATGGCAAGGCCCAGAGGTTGTTAGGGTGTGTTAGTAAGTCAGAACACTGCCTGGGCATTTGGGAAGATGTACTGGAAGGGGAGATTTTAAGATCTAGTAGTTCTCCATCTTACTAGAAGAATTATAATCAATGATTCCCCTACTCATTCAAGTAGCTTGAATTGTCATTTCCCCCTAACAAGGAGGAGTGGAGGTGGGGTTGGAGAGGCCTAGTTAACCATCACTGAGAAGGAGGAAGTGGATCAGGGGATTGGAGTGGAGTGGAGACTCTGGCTTCCCTCTTTCTCTCTTTCTTTATCTGAGACAGGGACTCAGCTTCTCTTTAGGAGGGGGGAAAGGAGAGGGAACTACTGCTAAAACAGATTGGAGAGAAAAGACTTTCCTCAGGGTCTACTACTGATGGGACCCAGAGCACTGCTTTTCCATGCCTTCCAAAGAGTTAGTAGCTTACCAGTTATGAAGAAAAATTACAGATCTGGCAGGGAACATCAATTGCTTTCTAGTATCCTTTTCCATCATCTTTGGAACAGGCTAGCCATGCTATATCCCTATGTGAATATGTAAATTATGCACTGGGCTCTGCTTCCTTTTAGGGCAGCAACACTTACCATAAATCAATCAATAAAACATTCACTGAGCCCATACATTTAGGGCGCATTTGCTACTTAAATGTGAAAGAAGTGAACAGGATAAAATGATCTCTCCTCTAGCTTCAGAAGTTGTCCTCTCCAATTCCTGTTTCCTCGGGTAGTTCTATCAATCTTTTTTATGCACAAGACTCTACTATGTCAGATTTTGCCTTAGTGGAATTTATTTTATACCCAATTGTATCAAAACTTATATTTAAATAGTTTATAACAACCTGTATTTCTTATGTCACAGGGTTGTTAGGAGAATCAGAATGTACCATGAAACAAGCGTTATTTCATTCATCTGTATTTCTGCTCTTAGCAACCTAGCTCAATGTCCCCCCTCAGCAGTTTCAGACACAGGTGTCTACTCTCTCTATGGGAGGCCGACACTGGGGAATTTCTTGAAATTAACTTGAGGAAAACACAAAAGGGAAGTGAGTGATTAATTGGAAAGTGCTTTGCAAACCATGAAGCTCTCCGTAAATATCAGTTAATAGTATTAGATAAAACATTCTATACAAAAATGCTCTGAAAAAAAATGTAAGTTGCTACGTTTTATTAATTTTTTATTCTGAATTTAACAAATATCAAAAATGATGACCATTTCCACATATAAAATAACACATTAAAAGTGGACAGTACTTGATAACCATGAATACTATGAAACATTTGCTTTTTCCTTTTGAATATGTCATGCGTTGAACATGAAGTGGATTTGCTCATCCATATTTCCTTGTGTCCTTCCTACTCTTGTCTCCTGTGCATTAAGAAAATGAACCTTTTTTCTTTATTTTTGTGTGTCTTTTTATTGACAACCTAATTGATAGCCTTCTTCCTCCCTACACACTTCTCATTAGAAAAGAAAAGCAAACCCCTTCTAAGAAATATCTTTCATCAAGCAATACTTAATCCTTATTGACTGTTTCAGAAAATGTTATGTCTCATTCTGCACTTGAGTCCATCATCTCTCTGTCAGAAAGTGACTAGCATTCTTTTTCTTTGGTCCACTGGAATTGTGATTTTTTTTTTCATTGCAATGATCAGAATCCTGAAATTTTTCCAAGTTGCTTTTTTTTACTGTTATTATTATTGTATAAGTTGTTGTCCAGGTTCTCCTCAGTTCACTCTGCCTCAGTCTTCCTAGGTTTTTTCCAAAAATCATCCCTTTTTTTATTTCCTATGGTTCAATAATATTCCATTAGATACATAAGTCATAATTTTTTAGCACTCTCTGTTTAAAGTCTTTGCTATAACACAGAGTTGCCATAAATATTTTTGTAGGATGATTTCCTTCCCTCTTTGTTTGATCTCTCTGGGATATATGCCTAGAAGTGGTACCACTGGGTTTAAAACTATACACAGTTTAGGAACTTTTTCTATATAGCTCCAAATTGCTTTTTAGATTAGCTGACTCAGTTCGCAGTTCTATCAGTAAAGCATTAGTGGTATTATTTTCACGCAGTCTATTCAACAATCATTATTTTTTTCTCATCATTTTTTTTGCCAGTCTGATGTATGTAAAGCAGAATCTTGGATTGGTTTAATTGGCAATTTCTATAATTATTAAAGATTTAGATGTATGTGTGTGTCTGTGTGTATTTAATATAACCATTGACATCTTCCTTTGAGATGTTTTTCTTTGAGTAATATTTGTTCATTATACTGTTAAATTACTGGAGTATCGTTCTTGTTCTTATATATCTAAATCAGTTTCTTTATACATCTTGGAAATCTGTAA
The DNA here is from genome assembly GCA_023548195.1 of Bettongia penicillata ogilbyi. Classification (NCBI taxonomy): domain Eukaryota; kingdom Metazoa; phylum Chordata; class Mammalia; order Diprotodontia; family Potoroidae; genus Bettongia; species Bettongia penicillata. The sequence continues at coordinate 114,356 of JAJHZJ010000602.1, read as the reverse complement.
AGTGCTACATTATTGTGAAGCATTTAATAGATCATTATTGAATGGAATTAGATACTTCAACAACCAAAATCAAATCAATTAGCCAGATGATCTGATGGTGACTGCTACGGAGTTGAGGTCGGTGGTAGGTAATCAAAGTAATCAATAGATACGGTTATTAATGTGACCAAAGAAACTATTTTACCAATCAATTCAGTTGGCTGCTTATAGATTAAACAAGAACAATATAGAGTGATCTGTCCCTCTTTAAGCATGCCTAGGTGATGACAGTGAGAGGTTGTGTTTAAAATACAAGCATGGTCATATACTCATGTCCACCACCACCAAGGAACAAAATAATAAGATTTATTTAATTCAACAAGGACTTATCAAGTGCTTAAAATGTTGTCAGACGAGGACACAAAGATGAAGTAAAAAACAGCACCTATCTTCAAATAGTTTGTTTATCTACTGCAAAGACTACTATATAGTTAGAGATACTTCAATAAGGAGGCTTAAGAAGGAAAAACCAATGGAATTTTACTACAGAGAGAAGGAAGAGGATGAGGAAAGGGAGGAGGAGGAGAAGAAAGACAAAGAATGAGAATAAGAAAAGGAAAGAGGAGGAGAGGGAAGGAAACAGGGAAGGGAAAGGAAAGAAAAGGAAGGGAAGGGAAGGGAATGGGAAGGGAAGGGAAGGGGAAGGGAAGGGAAGGGAAGGGAAGGGAAGGGAAGGGAAGGGAAAGGAAGGGAAGGGAAGGGAAGGGAAGACAAAGGAAGCGAAGGGAAGGGAAGAGAGCGGAAGGGAAGGGAAGGAAGATAAATAAAAATAGGTAAAATATATTTACAGCCTTCCAAGAAGGAGCCAGCCTTATGGGTGTACACTTTGCTCTCCCTGACCTGTACCTCTTCCCCTGATACTTGAAATTGCATTACAAGAAAGTCATTTCTTCAAGTTAAAGCATTACTCTTTCTAGGCATACTGTATAAATATGGGATAAGAGGTAATCCATTAAATTATTATCTGTGATTAACTCCTTAATTTTAGAGTACAAAAATGTCTTTTTCTTGTGTGATCTACCTAAAAGTTGAGAAAATGGGAGCTTATTAAAGATAAAAGAGAAGAAGAATATTGGAACATGAGACACTGCTATAACAAAAACACAGGTATGGCTAGGATTTAATGATAGAATGCTCTAGTCAGTGATATACACAAGGATATAAGATAACTTAGTAGACAGAGAATCAATTGTGGGGAAAGTGAGGCATAACAGATAATCAGAAGGGCACCAAATTTGGGTCTAGGACCTTGACCTTCAGGTTATACCACACAGACATGTATCTTTTCCACTGACCTAAGAATAATCCTGATCTCACTGATAATGATATTTATTCACTTTTTCTGTCTTACGCTTACCCAGGCTAAAAAAAAAAAAAGTCCCGCTCATTCAAGTAGTTAAGTGTATAGTTTGTGACCTCATTTTAAATTTTTGTTCCTGTGGAAGAAAACTATGAAAGTTAAAAAAAGGAACAAAATGCCCCAAATGATTCACATAAAACCTGCACAAATGAGTGTGGGTGTATATATTAGCGTATGTATCTACATACTCTAAAATAAAATGCCATACCCTAAATAAGACATGAAATGGCACACTTTTATGAATATATTTACAATTAAAAAACATAAAAAAGTCTAACCCAACCCATTAAATTCAAGAAGCCCCTCTACCATTTGTCCAGATTGCTTAGCTTCCACCTTAAGATTTCCAGTAATACAGAGCTTTAAGGATATTGGTAAATTGGAGATTACCAAGAAAAAGGCAATGAGGATGATGAAGGACCTTAAATCCATTTCATATGAAAATTGACTGAAGAAACTAGAGATTCTTAGCCTTGAATAGAGAAAACTACTGGTGTAGGGGATCAGAAGACAACAGATTATAGCCTTCTTCAAGAATTTGAAGAGTTTTCATGTGGAATTGGGGTTAAGCTTGATCTATTTGTCCCCAGCAAATAGAACTAGAAGCAATGGGAAGAATTACTATAGAAGGGACTTCGACTTTGTGTCAGGCACACTTAGAGCTGTCCAAAAGTGGAACGGACTGTCTTGGGAAGTTGTAGGTTCACCTTCATTGGATGTCTTTAAGCAGAGGGTAATATAACATATATACCTTTCAAGAATGAGCTAGATTAGATGGCCCCTGAGATCTATTTCAACTAAAAATTCTATTGGTCTGTGATTATACCTTACCTCCCAATCAACTCTGATTCACTTCTGACTAACTATAATAGCATTTTTCATTTGTTTGTTTGCTTGTTTCTCCCCTACCCCCATATTAAGTCCTAAATCTGTTTCCAAGAAAGTTCTACTCATTGCTCCAAATTCTGGTTTTGGGAGTCAAGAAGAATGAGGTTAATCTCTCTTCTATGGCATAACCCTTCAAATTCTTAAAGATGATTAGCATCTTTTCCCCTTAGTCTTCTCTGCTCTAGATTTAATAAGATCCTACTTCTCCAGTTTACCCTCATGTGGAATTATCTGGGTTAATCATTATTCAATTCAAATATCATTTAAATATATGCATATATATATACATACGTGTGTGTATTGTATATGTGTATTTGGCTATACCTATGGGAGCTCCCAGAGAGGAAATTTTCTCTTCCAATACAGATCAGTAACTTTACTTCAACTTTTATAAGAATTTCAAGAGGAAATGAGACACCAAGTGACTTGAATTTGTCATTTTGATTCCAATTCTGGCCTCTAGCACCATTCCATTACCTCCACCCCATTTGACAGATGAGTTAACTGAAACCTACAGAGAATAAATGACTTTCCCAAAGTCTCACAGATAATAAATGACAAAGGCACAATGGACAAAACCATTTCAAAGTATTTTCCAGTTCTAAAATTCCATGATACTTGTATAACTGTTAAACAAACAAACAGTCATTTCAATCTTTAATAAATGGTTGTGTTTAGGCTAACATGCAGAATTTAATCATTTTTCTTGCCCTTTGTTCATTTAAATGTTAGGAACAATTTTCCGAAATATTTTAATACTACTTTATCAATTTCTTAAAGAACCAAAAACAATAACAAAAAACATAGTTGGGTTTTTTTTTTTGCCTGTTTCACAACTTTCTCTCTGGCAGGGATCAAAAACTTAACTCCAAACATAAATCATAAGACTTAGAGGTAGGAGATGCCCAATGGATCAACTAGTTTCATCACATCATTTTAAAGACGAGAGAGCTGAAGCGCATAGAGTTTAAAGACTTTCCCAGGTCACACAGTCAGAAGTTAGCAGAGCTGAAATTCAAATTGAGATTCTGATTCTGAAACCTGTGCTTTTTAAGTTCTATACAAACAAAAGTCAAGAGTTGAAAAGGACCTCGGAAGGATTCAGTCTGATACACAAGTTTGGCAGGCAAGGAAACTAAGAAGCTGAAGGGTTAAATGATTTGCCCAAGGTCATACCAGTAGAAGCTTGAACCCAAGTCCCCAGAGAAGGAAGCAAGTGTTCTTTCAGGCAACACTAATCATTACGGTAAAGTTAGATAACTAAGAAAGAAGCAAGTCTGTTGCTTTAGATTTCCAGTCAGCCAGTTCTGGTCTGAGGAAGGAGGTGAAATCAGCTGGAGATAAAATGTCACCCTCTACTAAATATTCATTTTTTTCAATCTCCTCCCATCCCAGGGTTCTCAAGACAATGTGGACTGGGCAAAATGGAGTTTCTGATATCTTAATCTTACCTCAAAAGAGAAATATCAATAAATATATGGACTTTTGTGCAGAGTAAAATGATTGTAGAATATTTAGTAGCAGGATGAATAAAATTTCTTATGGCTTTAAGATTCCTTGGAGGTAATATTGAAGAAAAAAATGGAGGATTGACAGGCAGAAATTTACAGAACTTTGTCCCTTTCCATTAGTACTATAAATGAAAGTAGCACTATTTTTCCATTCCCTTTAATGTTTTTTAATTTTCCAAAAGGAAAACAAACTTGCCTTTATTTGTTTTAATTCTACTCCTACAGGTATGCCACCAGAATCCAATTTTTCCTCAATGGAAGAGTTGTTTGAAGCTAACTTATTGCACCCATGTTAACAAGAAGAAATTAACAGTGTTCACTTCCATTCAACTGAGTGAAATAGACATGTTTATTGGTAAGCTATAAATATGGCTGGTCCACAAAACTCAGTGCAAACACCCTTGGAATTTACATGAAAAGGTTGATAGAATAATTGTTCATTTTGGCACAGTGCAAAGAAAGTGGCATTTTCCACTAAAATCAATAGGAAAAAAATTAATGTATCAGTACAGGATTTCAGTCTCCAGTAGAAATTTGTACATTATAGACATTATATCATGCCCTGTTCTCTGAACCTAATTTTACAAAGCCCTTTTCTGCAGAACAAATGCTAGGACCTGAATTAACTTTGTCCTGAAAGACCCCTTGAGAGTACACTAAAGTTTGGGGTATTAACAAAATTGCACCAGATCAAATCTATATAGGGCTTTTAATCTCCTTGATTTCAATAAAACCTTTCATGTCTCAGTTGGGGAGAGGGAGAAATGAATGTGAAAAATGGTGTGGGGTTTTTCTTCAGCCTAGCATATACTTTTCTAAAATAACAAATTTAACTAAGGAGGTTTGCATGAGAGCTACAAAAGAGCCAGTCAATTGGTAGTTTGACTTACTTTTTATAGTCACATTACTCTATATTTTCACTAAACAAAGCCACACATGCTATTTTGAAAGTTTGATGACTCTGGCCTTTTTTCATGAATTCCCAAACCCATTCCTGCCTGCCTCCTCCCAAGTGCTCAAACTGTCTTGTGGCTTATTACTATATAAAATTGTTGCTTTTTCGGGTGTAAGTATCTTCCTTCTAAGTCAACATTTGCACACTGATCCAACCCGGTCAGCACAGCTTGTACCTTGTCTGTCATTTCCTGTCACAGGATATTGTAAATTAAATCATTCTTGTAAATGACTTTCTTTCCCTTGACAATTCCACAAATCTTTTTTTTCCCTCATTCACTCAGATTTTGCAAGCAAAATACACATCATGACTCTTATTAAAGCATGATCCAGTAATTGTATTTTCCCTGTTTCTAAAAGATACTGTAAAAAGGAAGCTTTAGAATATTTTGTGCAAGTTTTTATCAATTAGACTTTTTGTTGAAAAAAATTGTTAACTCTAAGGACTTATATAGAGAATTTATATTTAGAACTTGAAAATATTTATGTTATTGAGGTAAACTCAGTTACTAATTGCCATTAAAATGTAGCTCAAATCTACTTGAGAAATAAAATCATATTAAAAGATACAAATGTATGTGTATTATCAATACTTGATAAAAAATTCTAAATTATTATTCAGTCAAGTAGCAGGATACTCAGTTAAAGTAACAAGATTAGACACTTCCTGCGGAATACAGAGAACAGGACTTTGGGACTAAGAAAGAAACACAGTTGACGAATTTAGTCATTGAGTTCCTATTTAACTGCCTTGACCAAATTAACCAGTTTTTTTATACTCTTCTCCTTTACATGAAAATAAGTATGACTTTCTAAATTTGAAATTCCTACTAATTGAATTGAGTCAAAACTTAAAGAACTTGAACAGATATTTTCATTTTCTTATAAAAATAAATTCGGATTACATACATCTGGGAAAACTTATCTTACTGTTAACAAATAGAAGCAGGAGCTAAACAAAATCAAATAAAGTTTAAAGAACCAAAAAAAAGGAGGAAAAATATAAAAAGGACAAATAATTAAAATGACAATATTTCTTAAAGCTAAACAATCTGAACAATCTGTTGCATACTGCACAAAATTTGATTTTAGAATTCAAAAAATTCACTCAAATGTGAAAGCCTTAGCAATCAGAAAGTGAAAGAGAAGACATGATTTTAAAACTATTTTAGAGATTTGGTTTTTGAGAAGTATGTTCAGGACAACAAATTTCTAGTTACTCTACAAAATAATGTTTGGTTGACTTTGTTCATAATAGCATTAAGTACAACATATGACTCATGCTATGAGGTAAGTCAGTTATGAAACTGGTTAGAGACATACTGATGTATTAGCATTTGCCAAATTCCATAGGTATCTTGAGTGCTGGAAGAAATCATACAAAAAGGGATCTATTTATTCTGATCATTTAAATCTAGAAATTGAGTCAATGTTAAATCTCTTATCTCCTTGATCAGATGTCCTACATCATTACCACTTTGGGATTGTGTGAAAATCAAGCAATTTTCTCATTTTGGATGGCACTAGTCATAAAATAAATAAAATAATAAATAAAAGTCACATAATTTTAAAGCTGGAAGAGGTCTTAGAGATCATCTAAAGTCATTTTCCTTATTTTACAAAAGAAAAAACAATTAGCCAAAGAATTCAAATAACTTGTCCAAGACTAGACACTAACAGCCAGGTCTTTGATTTCTAGAAAAATGCTCATTCCAATACACAAATCTCATTTATCAACTATTTATCTAAGATCAAGGGTAAGATCAGTAATTCTATATTGAAAACAGCTAGAAATACCCTTTTGGTAGTCTTGTAATCACATAAGAAATAAAACTAATAGAAGTTCTTAAAGTTCAGCCAAACTTTGACAATCCTTCATTTTATAAAATGAGATAAATATTTTTTCATGATCAAATATTTTTAGATCAATTAAGTACCCATTATAATGCTGAAATTTTCTGACTTTGGGGGATTCTGGGGGGGGATAATAGCAGTCATTGAAAAAATCAGGTAAAAGATATGAATGTATACTTTATTTATATTTTATGAAATATTTGCCCTCAAAAACATAAATTAAAATGAACTTTAAAGGAAAGTAAAATTGAGATCTGATCCTTTGTTTTCATTTTAAATTGTATTTCAGAGTCTACCAATGAGTAATTTATAATCTTTTTTCTTATGTTCACCAAATTTATTTAAATTATTCTATTTTTTCTAGTTCTGAAGAGAGCTAATGATCAACTCAGAATTAAGCCTGAATTACAATGAATACAAGTGACTTCTAAAAAAAAATATTGCAGCATCCTATTCCTAAAGTATTTCACTGTGAGATGAGTGATTTCATTTCCAATACTATTTAGGCTTCTTTATCAAAGTATAAGTAGTTAATTGATCTCAGATCATCAGAAAAGATGATTCTCAAAGTAGCAATTCACTCTCACTGAGTGATTGATCGCAATGTCTCCATAAATGTCAATGTGAAGGTTGAGGAAGATCTTGGTTAATATTTAAGATAATTCCACTCCTTTTTCTTAACCAAAAATAGATTCTGACTCCATTTTGCAAACACCAAAAGGTGAAATCATTAATGCACATGATGATGCATATTAAATGTTTTAAGTTCAGACTACTTGCATCAGAAACAAATGATGTTGTTATTTAACAGACAGAATTTTCATTATAATGGGAAGTGTTTTGATAGACCAATAGATGATGGACTGTTGCTTTAAAATGGTTAACTTGTATGTAAATGAATTAATATTTACAAATATGATAGGCAGGCCCCCAAATTATCTATTATTTCATCATAACACACTTTGGGAAATTCATAATCATTTTTGAGTTTTCCCCAATCATATATTTTTCTATTTTTAACTCACTACGTCAAGTCATTCAGCTTTTATTAAGCTTTAGTATGTGTCAGGCACTGTACTAAGTAATATTTCTCATCAAGAGATAAGAAGGAAGCCCCTAGCACATTGGGTGGACCACTTATGGCAGAATTACAGGGGAACACAGATAAGGATTGTCCAAGATAGGCAGGCATTCATGAGATGCTTTTTATATCACTGGAGGGAGTATATGCATTGATGAGTTCACAGATCCAATCAATATTCATCAGCATATTAAAGAAGCATGTTTTAGGACGTGGACTGTGTGTTCAGATGAATAGATTTAAACTTTATCTGTCTTTATTCTATGACAAGCAAGTTGCAGTCAGTTCCATATCAGCCATTTTCACTGTCAGGAATGCAAAACATCCAGTTGTGCCCTGCAGCACACCAGTATCTCAACTCTTCAAATGTTCAGCATCTTATTCATATACTCTGTTGCTACCCATCTGCAAATATTCTAATCTATAATCTATTTAACATGACAGAAGTTTGTATTCCAAGTCAAAAACAAATATTCATTCCTTCAACAAATATGTATGGATCAAATTCACATGCTAGGCAAAAGGAGCCACTAGGAACACATGGATGAAATCAAGAAGCCCATAACAGAGCAAGAAGAGACCTTAGAAATAATTTCATTCAATCCCATCATTTTATATTTGAGGAAACTGAAGTTCAGAGAAATTAACTGACTTGTCCACAGTCAAACAGAGCTATAATTCAAATAGTCAGTCAACAAGCATTTGGGAAGGACCTATTACATGCCAAGCACTGGGCTAAATGGTAGACAAAGAAAGGCAAAAGACAGTTCCTGCCTTCAACGAGCTCATAATTTAATGCGGGCGACTTGCAAATACCTCTGTACAAACAAGAACAAGTAGGCAATAACCAACTAAAGAATGGCAGTAGAACTAAGAGGGATTGGGAAAGGCTTCTTGTAAAATTGGGATCATAGCCAGTTCTTGAAGAAAGCCAGGGCAGCCAGGATGTGGAAAAGAGAAGGGAAGCATTCCAGGCATAAAAGACAGCCAGTGAAAATGTCCAGAGCTGAGAGGTAGACATTCTTATTTCAGGAATACCAAGGAGGTCAGTATATTGGGATTAATTCCAATAATGTACATGAAATAATTATAGAATGCAAAATTATCATTGAATAAGATGCTGTTAAGAAAGACTTCGGGAAGAATAAAGCACATTTAGTTGAGGAGAGATAAATCCTTTCTTTATGGAAAAAGGTCATCTGGTAAATGAGAATTAAAATATTTGTCATCTCAAACTCATCACAATAGCAAAGGTGTCAAAGGATGACCAAAATAATGGAGAGGTTGTGGGAAAGCTTATTAGAAAATTATTCGAGTTACAAATTAGTATAACCTTTATGGGAAACAAACTAGCCAGTGTACTAGAAAAGACCCTAACCAGTAGATAATTTTAGACATGACAACACTCTTATTGGATAAATTTTGCAAGGATAACAAAGATAAAGGGAAAGGTCAGTTATACAAATAAATAAACTTGTGGTGACATTTTTTTGTGAAACAGACAGACCTAGAAGCAAAATAACTGCATATTCGTTGGGAAACAGCTGATCAAATTTTGCATGCAATGAGATATTATTTAAAAAATGGGGAAAATGAGGAATCCAGAGCAACTCAAGAAAACTTTTGTGAACAAATTTAAAGCAAGAAAAATAGAGAACAATCTATACACCCTCCTCCTTGCAAGGAAATACAGTAAAGAACGGCCATTGCATTCAAGAGTTTTTATTTTTTTCAGCGTTTTCCTTATATAAAGGTAGACCATAGCTGTGAAATGAGGCTTACCTTGTCACATAAGGATAGTGTTTTGGTTTGTTTTGCCTGCTAACGTTTTTTGTTGCCAAGAAGGGTTTTGTTGGAGGATTAGGGGAGAGTCATTGAAACATGATAGAGATGTAAGAATGACTTAAAGAATGATAAAATAGATATTTTTTAAACCTCCGAAGATCATTTACATTACAGCTTTATGCTCCAAAATAGAGAAAAGGATATGAACAAATATTGAGAACAGGCAGAAAGGGAAGACTGCCAACTGCAGGGGTGGATAGACCAAGTGCTTTCTCATTGGCATCAGGTACATGTTAATTAATGTGTGATTTTAACTTCAGTTAAAATTAGTTAGCTTGATTCTCCCCTTCCAATATAGCAAAGACATCTGTTTGAAGGAGGTAAGCATACCTATATGGTGGGAGAAATGGCCTTCTACTCCTTCACTGGGATGGAATTAAAGAAGACAAAAGCAGTCAGGATTAAATAACCTTTATGAACTGGAGGAAGTTTCTGGAATTCTACTCATGTTTATCCTCTTACCTAGCTACATTCTTCTTACATATTCCAGATAACAGGCTCCGAACAAACGTTTTGATAAATACATGGATGAAAGAGGAATGAAAGGTTGAACCAAGGTTTTGCAGCACATCACAATTAAATAGACAAGCAATTTCTGAGTCATAAATGCTTAGAGATGGAAGAGATCCTAAAACTCTCATTCATACTCCAAGCTATACTTGAATCATGAGTCTCTCTAAAGCCATTCCAATAATCATTTCATTCCCACTTTGGAAAGCTCATCTTCTTGTTCATCTTAGATGAACTTTGCAGCTTATCCTTTACACAGGCTACCCATCATGCCTAGAATGTTCTCTGCCTCATCAAAACTTTAGCTGTTTTTTTTTTTTAAAATCAAGACCCATTTTAAGAAGCTTCTCCAAGAAGAGGGCTTTGCTGATCTTTCCATGTTGCAGCAGTATTCTTTTACTCCTCAAATTATATTGAATCTACTTATCTGTGTAAATGCTACATCCCCCCAGGAGACTATATCCTCTTGAAGGACTTTGATGGTTTATCCTTTCATTTTGGTATTCCCAGAAGCTAGTACCATATTTTGCACAGAGTAGTTGCATAATACTCGATGAGTTAAACACCTTCCATGAGGAATCTCACTACCTATCCTTTCGTGAACATCTCTCACAATTAATAAGTTCCTTCTTCAGTCAGCTTCCTTAAAACTGCCACACACTAATCCCAGTTCTGCCTTTTGGAGCCAAATATAATAAGACTGGCCGTTCTTCTACATGACAACATTTCTGATATACAAAGACAGCTGCATGCCCTGCCCCAAGTCTTGTCTTACATTCTCCAGGCTAATTCTATGTTCCTCAGAAATAGCTCTGGATAAAAACTTAAAAAAAAAAGAAACCCCAAACCTACCGATCTATTCTTGTGAGATTTTTGACCCAAAATAGTAAGAGGTAGGTGCATAAGTATTCAAAGTGAGTTCTCATACCTCCAGGGGTCCATTTGGTTTTACAAGGGAGAAATGAGGGCACTAAAAAAATTTCTAAATTAGCATAAGAAAATGTCATTCAGAGACTTCATCTTTAAGGAAAACATCTACTCAAACCAGACAAATATTTCTAGCTTCTCTGTTTAATTTAAGCCTCATTGGGAGATTCTCCATACCACATAAGGATATTTTTAGAATAAGGATTCCAATCCCATTTGGCTTGACCAATGACATTAAATGCCCTCTTGAGGACATGCCTTTCCCGGGTGCAGAACTTGTATTTCCTTGCACAATTATGCCCATGTTTAGGCAGGAATGAAAAAGAACTCTTCTCGGTGCTAGCTATAGGCTTAAATCAGTGCAGCAGGCTCCAGAATGCCCCTTTCTTTGTTTACATTTATGTGTCTAGGAGAATTATTCAGGAGCAGGGCGAGTCATTCCTGCCTCGACTCTAATTACACCAAAGTGTTGTCTTTGAATGCTAGAGTTTTCATAGATAGGTGACACCTGATCCAAGTGCATCCAGCACTTAGCACAGGGCCTGGCACAGAGAAAGCACTTAATAAATGACTGTTGATTGATTGGTTTGCATGTGCATATATGCATGGCAGGAGAGAGATAGGGGAGAGGATAAGACAGATCTCTGCCTATAAAGGCAGGTCAGCTACAGACAAAACCATATTCTTATTCTTATTTATTATATAGCTTGTTCTCACTTTATGAAGGGTCTATGGAGAAAGATCCACTTCTATTTAGAAAGCATGTAAACTGAAAAGAAAAAATAAACTTATCTGACATTGAAAAATAGCTACCTTAGCTCTATCTTATACAATGGAAAAGAGTTTGTCCTTGAAAAAAACAGGCCTCTAAACACTCTCTATGTCAATAAAGCAAGTGGTGACCTAATGCATATGTGCTGATGAGATAGCTTCATGGAGTGACATTTAAAAATAAGTAATACCAACTGGTGTTTGTATTCCTTTCACAAATATTGTATCCTAAACCCAGAGACCTGAGTTTGCTTGAGGACAGCTTAAAAATACAACTGAGCTATTTTTTTAAGTGTAGAATTTTATTACTTCTTTCCCACCCACAGCCACCCCCAGTCCCAGTCTCAGCAGCATCAAGATTTTAAAGAAAATCTAATACATTCTTCACAAAAAATAAGTAGAAGTTTGTTCTATGCACACAAGCAAGGTCCTTGGTTGGAAAGACTTCATGTCAAGATTCTGAAATTGTCAAGAGAATTGAAAAAAAAAAAAGCAAAGGAAAGAAAAGGAGAGAAAAAGAAAGTAGTTCATGTTTAGCCAGTGCCAAACAGAACTCAAAAGCTCAAAGGGTTGGACTAAATTTGGAAACCACAATGCTCAAGTGGATTCTAAATTTGACGAAGCAAACCAGAAGCTAACAGAAAGTGTATCCAAACTGATCTTAGCTGCCATGACAAGGCTGAGGATGAAACACGCTTACCTTACTCACAGGGAAATGAATCACTTCTATAGCTGGAGATGACAGATAGAAAAGGGACCCAAATATCTGGAATCTCTAGAAGAGCCAACCAATCCAGTGGTTATCCATATCTATGAAATTATCAAGCAGAAAAGATTCTAATCAAGGTCACGACTGATTATTGTCAGAGAGAATTGGAGACTATTCCTGGCTTAGAGATGTTTCTAATCTCAACTTCAGTATTGTTTGGCATGGTTCGGCATATACACTGAAATGTCCATCTGGCTCACAGTATCAGGTCGCTATTAATGGCTGCAGTTTCATAGATAATTATGCACAGTAATATGTTACCAAAATTGATATAATTACTTGCCTTATACAGATATCTTTTCAATTCTATTAAAGAATGTCCATTCTCCCCACGCAGGGTAATTTGATTGTTTGTTTGAAATAACGACCACTTTTGTCAGAGGATCTGCCAAATGTATATGTATCAATACACTAAAGGTAAAGTACTAAATTACTTTTGCACTGTCATAATTCAAAGTTAACCAGAGAAGGTAAAATTAATTACAAAGATAACTGTGATAAGAATAATTATAAGACAATATATTAGATCCTGAAATGGTACAAGTGCAAATATGCAATTTTGGGGGCTTATTGCAAAGGAAGTATATGAGATGGCATTAGAGTAATATAAGGCTCATCCATTAAGTGTTTTCTAACAGTGAAAAGACTGGGTTATAAAAATTATAGAAACACAAACATTCAGTAATACAGGAGCTGCAATAGCAAGTTAATCTATAGTGAAGTCAAAGGGGAAAGTAATGTTTTTTCTAAGAGCAATGAACATTGCTCTTTTTTCCTCTCTGAGAGATCCAATATATATTCTGAACTAACATTTTGAACAATGGGAATTAGTTACAGTATATGTCATTATAAGGGTTAAGGGAGTTTCAATTATTTACATGAGATTCTCTTGTACACGAAAATTTGTGGGAGGAGTCAAGATGGCGGAGTAGAAAGACTCACATATGCTGGCTCCGAATCCACAATCCATAAATTTCCTGTAAAAACAACTCCCCACAAATTCTGAATCGCTGCAAGCTGCGCAGAAACACAGTGGAAGAGATTTCCATTCCAGAGAGCCCTGGAGAGCCGTTGCCAGGGGTCTGTCGCGCCCCAGAAAGTGGAGCCCACCCCTGAGCTGCCTTGGCTGCACGGCCCCAGAGGAGCAGATCCGAGCAGGCTTCAGGGACGGAATCTCCCATGGCCTCTAAGGTCCCTCTACCCACAGGCACTACAGGTCAGTGAGAGAGATGTCTGGTTGGCCGAGAGAGGAGGGGGGTGTCTCAGTGACATAGGCCCCCTCGGGAGGCAGCGATGGAGGGAGTGGCAGAGGCAGCAGCAGAGGCAGTCACGGCCTGGAGCTCCCAGAGCAGCAAGCAGGAGCTCAGGGCCATTACCGAAGGTCTCTGCATAAACCACCTGAGGGAACTGGGCCTGGGAGGTGGCCCTGCCCCCACCCAAGCACCAGAACGTAAGCTCACATTGAATAGCAGTCACTCCCACCGCGGAAAGCCCTGAGGCTGGGAAGCAGCATTTGAATCTCAGACCCCAAGCACTAGCTGGGCAGATCTAGGCTGGGGTGGAGAGGAATCCCAGAAGTCAAGTAAATGGTTGGGAAAATGCCCAGAAAAAGAAAGCAAAATAAGGCCATAGAGAGCTACTTTCTTGGGGAAGAGATGTTTCTTCTTCCTTTCATTTCTGATGAGGAAGTACAATGCTTGCCATGAGGGAAAGAGGTGGAGGTCGGGGCCTCTCTATCCCAGACATCTGAGGTGGAAGTCTGGTGGGCTCAGGCCATGGAAGAGCTCAAAAAGGATTTTGAAAATCAAGTTAGACAGGTGGAAGAAAAACTGGGAAGAGAAATGAGAGAGATGCAAGAAAAGCATGAAAAATGGGTCAATACCTTGGTAAAGGAGACCCAAAAAAATGCTGAAGAAAATAACACCTTGAAAAATAGGCTCACTCAATTGGCAAAGGAGGTTCAAAAAGCCAATGAGGAGAAGAATGCTTTCAAAAGCAAAATTAGCCAAATGGAAAAAGAGGTTCAAAAGCTCACTGAAGAAAATAGTTCTCTCAAGATTAGAATGGAACAGATGGAGTCTAATGACTTTCTGAGAAACCAAGAAATCATAAAACAAAACCAAAAGAATGAAAAAATGGAAGAGAATGTGAAATATCTCATGGGAAAAGCAACTGACCTGGAAATTAGATCGAGGAGAGACAATTTAAAAATTATGGGACTTTACCTGAAAGCCATGATCAAAAAAGAGCCTAGACATCATCTTTCATGAAATTATCAAGGAAAACTGCCCTGAGATTCTAGAACCAGACGGCAAAATAAGTATTCAAGGAATCCATCGATCACCACCTGAAAGAGATCCAAAAAGAAAAACTCCTAGGAACATGGTGGCCAAATTCCAGAATTCCCAGGTCAAGGAGAAAATATTGCAAGCAGCTAGAAACAAACAATTCCAGTATTGTGGAAATACAATCAGGATAACACAAGATCTAGCAGCTTCTACATTAAGGGATCAAAGGGCGTGGAATAGGATATTCCAGAAGTCAAAGGAACTAGGACTCAAACCAAGATTCACCTACCCAGCAAAATTGAGTATAATAGTTCAGGGGAAAATATGATCTTTCAATGAAACAGAGAACTTTCAAGCATTCTTGATGAAAAGACCAGAGCTGAAAAGAAAATTTGACTTTCAAACACAAGAATGAGAAGAAGCATGAAAAAGTAAACAGCAAGGAGAAGTCATAACGGACTTACCAAAAGTGAACTGTTTACATTCCTACATGGAAAGACAATATTTGTAACTCTTAAAACTTTTCAGTATCTGGGTAGTTGGTGGGACCACACACACACATACACACACATGTATATGTATGTACGCACACACACATACACACATGCATGCACACACAGAGACAGAGAGCACAGAGTGAATTGAATAGGATGGGACCATATCTTAAAAGAAATTAAGGTAAATGGTGAGAGAGAAATGTAGTGGGAGGAGAGAGGGTGAAATGGAATGGGGTAAATTATATCTCATTCAAGAGGCAAGCAGGAGACTTTTTAGTTTAGGGAAAAAGAGGAGAGCTGAAAAAAAACCATGAAGTTTACCCTCATCACATTCGACTAAAGGAAGGAGTAAAATGCACACTCATTTTGGTATGAAAACCTATCTTACAGTACAGAAAAGTGGGGGAGAAGGAGATAAGCAGGGAGGGAGGGATGATGGAAGGGAGGGCAATGGAAGAAGGGAGCAATTTGAAGTCAACACTCGGGGAGGGACAGCATCAAAAGACAGAATAGAAACAATGCGGGGCAGACTAGGATGGAGGGAAATACAATGTCTTACACAACATGACTGTTATTGAAGTCATTTTGCAAAACTACACAGATAGGGCCTATATTGAATTGCTTGCCCTCCCAAACGGAATGGGTGGGGAGGGAGGGATGGGGAGAATTTGGAACTCAAAGTTTTATGAACAACTGTTGAGTATTGTTGTTGCTACTAGGAAATAAGAAATACAAGTAATGGGGAATAGAAAGTCATCTGGCCCTACAGGACAAAAGAGAAGATGGGGACAAGAGAAGGGAGGGATGATAGAAGAGAGGGCAGATTGGTGATAGGGGAAATTAGAATGCTCGGTGTATTGGGGTGTGGGGAGGGGATAAAAGGGGAGAGAATCTGGAACCCCAAATTTTGTGAAAATGAATGTAAAAAGTTAAATAAATAAATTTATATTTAAAAAAAAAGAAAAGGAAAGGAAATTTGTGCCCTCAATTGTTTGAGTACAACCAGAATCTTAAAGTAGTAGTTTAGTAGTTCAGTTGGTTTTTTAGTCATGTCTGACTCTCTGTGACCCCATTTGAGGTTTTCTTGACAGAGATACTGGAATAATTTGCCATTTCCTTCTCCGACTCAAGTCACAGATGAGGAAACTGAGGGAAATAGGATTAAGTGACTTGTCCAGGGTCACTCAGGTAGTAAATGTCTGAGGTCACATTTGAACTCAGATCTTCCTAACTCAAGGCCTGACACTTTATCCACCATGCTATTTAGCTGTCCAATCAAACTTTAGAAGTAAAAATCAAGAAATTTGCAGCATTTGAAAATCTGAAGGATTTGTGCTTTTTAATTTTCCACTGGAGGGAAAATGTGATCTCAGAATGCATCTGTTTACCAATCAATAAATGAATTGAGAGAGGAAACTCAGTAACAAGAATTTACCAAATACATGTCTCCATGTTTTTCTGGTAATTGGTGTGAGTACACATTTTCTCACATGGTATTTGAACTAAATAGGTACCAAATGCCAACTAGGTAAGAAGGATATAAGTTACACGACGTTCTTCATGGCCTGTGGGTAGTAAATATTTTGTAATCAGATAATCTTTAAACTCATGCAACATATGTTTGGTGTATCAATTTTTTTTAATGCCATATGATCCCTTTTCCTTGAAAGCCTAATGAAATTATCTACTAAGTCCACTGACTAACTAAAGAATTAAGTATATCTACTCATCAGGGCTGGCCTAAGGCAAAATTGATAAGTAGACAAAGTCTGCCTACTTCCACCTCTAGTTCTGTCTCCCTTCTTCTGGGCTCCCCACAAAGGCGCCTGGTAGCCTTATGTTGGAACAGGGCCCCACAATATGGTGTTTGACCAGAGCCCCCTTCTCAAGCAATTATGTCCCATGCTCCAGGGCCTTCTCTTTCCTCCATCAAAACTCACCCAACCTGTAACCCAATCCCCCCAGGGCCTTGATCTGTGATCTGTAGCAGCTGCTTAATCAGATCAATAGTCAACTAATTCAGGCTATGTTAATATGGCTTAAAGTTTTACTATCCCCCAAGTAACATATTTGCATTTTAACTAGGTTCTACTAGAGATTATACCTTAATCCAAATTACTGCTCTTGTGAATTCTAGGCGATAAGGAGGGAGAAGTCTTTTTTTTTTTTTTTAAATCAGGTTAATATAGTGGTGCCTTCCAAATAATGTGACCCATGGTTACTACTTTAAACTCCATGAGATTGAGCTATGATTTATTTGAACTTGGTGTTTCCTCTAGTACAATGTTCTCTACTCAGGAGGAGTAGCTCACATCCAAACTACTTAGCCTCCAGAGTTCATGCTTTGACAGATTTGAACTTCCTTCCTGGAGGCCCTAGACTGTGCTGCTTAGTCAACGGGTAAGCATGTGTCTTCTCCAGTCATGCCTACCTGCCTCAGCCATCTTCTTTTCATCCACATTACTAGATAAGTCCTTCTGCTACTGCTTCCCAGGAAATTAAATAAAAATTAATACTGTTATTGCTTCCAGGAAAGGGTGTGTCAATCAGCTCTCCCTTGGCTCCACTCACCATCCCAAAGATTTCCCAGCAGAAGATCACATGCCACCACATCACTGAATTATCTGCCTCTTTTAGAATGCAAGTTATAAAAAGGCAAAGGGTGTCTTCATATTATGTTTTTATGTTTGTCTTCAATATTTAACCCAGTATTCTGCATGAGTTTTTTTTTCATTCAATCATCTACATTTGTAAGCACATTAAAGATATAAATAAAATGAAGGGACCAGCTCTGGCAACAATAAGAAGACTCATAACAGCCTAGAGTTACAGCTTTATACTGAAGAGACCATTTTCTTCATTCTGAGTTAGGTCACAGAAGTATCCAAACATAACAAAGTATTTATACTTTCCAATGGAACTTTTCACTGCTTTAGAAACTCCCGCTAGCTCTCCACCATTAATATTCATAAAGAAACCATCACTGACATGTTTCATTATTTCCTAGTCCTAAATGCTTGAGAATTTAAAGTTTCATTTTTCATTAAATAACACATTCACTCACCTCCAACCTGGCTCACCATGGTGGGAAAGAGAAAAAAATAAAAATAAATAAAACACAATGTCAGCAGAATGAAATAGTTCATTTGTCACCAAATTCATAACAAAAGTGGGAGTCCATCTAATCAAAGGTTAAGGATTAGATGACACATTAGTTAGTGTTAGACTTGGAGTTAGGAAGACCTGAGTTCAAATCCTGCCTCAGATATCTGATTCTTCTTTCAGCCCAAGTTTCCTCATCTATAAAATGGAGATAATAATAGTAACTACTTCACAAATTTGTTGTAAGAATGAGATGAAATAACATCTATTAAGTATTTTGCATACCATAAAACACTAGCTATTATTATTGGTAACTTATTTGAGAAGATATCTTTACAAAAATGTATGACATCTAAGAAAATACACTGTTGAGTGCATTGCTTTGAAAGCCATAAAGTAATTTCTTAACTAGTTTTTGCTTTGTTTCCATTTAATGAGACTAAGTTTGAAAACTTAGAACTTTACATATGACCAAGACCTCACTGATATATTTATTCAGTAGGCTTTAGTCTTTCTATTTAATGGCTATTAAATCATATATTGGAAATTTCTGCTTCCCATCTCCAGTATCTTCTTTTCAGTATTCTTTCCACTTAAAAATACAAGAAAGAAATAAACAGGCACCCCTAAAACACTGAGAAGCCCAATGGAATTCATTAATTTGGAAATATTGATATGTGGAAAACTTCAAGGTCAAGGAATATTGCTAAGGTCAATTCAATCCCCTTTGCTCTCCTTTGGCAGCTCCCACCAATCTAATTAGATCCCAAATCTCACCTAATCAAAAAGTTGTGTTGATTGACAGCAGTATTTTTTTACAACAATTTGCAATCCTTAGTATTTTTCTCTATGACCATAGACAAGAAACCTAACTTTACTGAGCATTATTTAGTCTCCTCATCTCTAAAATGGAAATAATACTTTGTCTTACTGACAAAATTGTTACGTAGAAGTCAAGTCAATAAGCACTTATTAAGTACTAAGTACCAGATGGGGTGGAACTCCAGTGCCTAATTTTTCTCTGATATGCTATGGTCTGTTTAACAATTCTGCACATGTTAAGAACTCATTCAGACCGGTGTTGCTTGGGTATTCATTGCTTTGAAGTGTTCTTCCCAGTGAAGTTGGATTTAGGGAAGGCAGTATAGCAAGGACTGGATTGGAGCACATCCTATTGGGTGCAGTGTCTTCACCCTGGCCATTGCCAAGGAAACAGCTTAGCACTGGTGGGCACAGAAAGACAAAGTGATGTACTTGTTGGTCAAATCACAGGAAAAGACATAGTAGATCTTTAGAAGGGAGCAAACCACCCTCATCTACAGCTCTTTTGTTTTATGTCTTTCCTAAATGTGAATGACCAAACAACAGTTTGGAGATGGATGCATCCAGTAATGGATGCAACCATGCATTTGAGAGGTAAGAAATACTGAGTCCCTGACTGATGGCAAGGGGATTTTCTGCATTATAGAGCATGATTGCTGACAAGAGGAAGGCTCAGTACCTGGCCTGGATTGCCAGAAGGAAGAAGCTTTTTAGATGGTACAAAAACTGTGGTGAAAGACAACATGCCTTTATCAGTTCAGCCACATTCTACATGTTATGATGTCTATCTCACTGTTGTGGGTGTGTTCGTCCTTCAGAGACCATGCCATCAGAGAAATGATGACATGACTTGTACTTGACTTTGTTTTGAATGAGGGAGGGCTGTGCAGGTCAGCAGCCTCACTTCTCCTCCAGAGCCATCTGAATCCAGTGACCAGATATTCATCAGGATGACTGGAGATGACCCAGGATGAGGCAATTGGGGTTAAGTGACTTGCCCATGGTCATACAGCTAATGAGTGTCAAGTGTCTGAGGTGAGATATGAACTCAGGTCCTCCTGACTCCTGCATTGCAGTGCCAAAATAAGACATGAGTGTGTAACTGTGTCAAAGGCATTACAAGATAATAATTAATAAAGATGGAATAAATGTTATGATATTTTGAGGTAGCGTATTTGATAATTATCAAATTGATATTCAATTACTTTCTATGCCCTTGGTCTTTCCAGAATATATATATTTTTTGCACCTCAGTCAATATATTATTTCCTTGTATCTATAGTTTTTTGGGTGACACAAGCTATCAATTATCTATATAATTCTGAAACTATGATTATTTAAAAATTATGGTATAGTTTGCTAGGTTGTTGTTGTGTTTGTCCATTTTCAAAGAGGATCGCGACATCAGAAAAATGATGATATGATTTGCACTTGTACTTTGCCAGCCCCTGATCTGTAAGAATGAAAAATCATATATTAAACATCTGTAAGTCATCTAGCAGTGCCCTGAACACAAGGCTACAAAAACAAATACTGAAAATAATCATTGCCCTAAAGTGACTGACATTATAATAGAGGCAATATATACAATAATATATGTACATATACACTTATGTATATGTGTGTATATATGTCTGTATACATATAAATACACACACACATATACAAATATGGTGGTCAAGGACCCATATTTTGGTTTGGAAAGTTAATTAGGTTGATGAGTTAAAGCAGGATAGAATTGATTTGATTATGGCTCAGTCAACAAGCATTTATTAAGTACCTACTATGTACCAGGAACTGTGCGAAGAGCTGGTGATAAAAAGAATGTCAAAAAACAGTCCTTTTTAAAGTGCACAGTCAAATGAGGGAGACAATATCCAAACTACTATGTACAGTCAAGATATGTACAGAATAAATTAAAAATAGTCCCAAAAGGAAGGCACTAGCATTGAGGGGGATGAGGACAGGCTTTATAAAGGTAGATGGTGGGATTTTAGCTGCGGCTTGAAGGAAGTCTAAAAATCCATAAGGCAGAGATGAAGAGGGAGAACGCTACAGGAATGGTGGACAGTCAGTAAAAATGCCCTGAGATGGAGCATCCTGTTGGAGAGGAACAGCAAGGAGATCAGTGCCAGTGTCTCATGTGGAAGGGGGTAAAATGTAAGAAGGCTGGAAAGATATAAGGGATACAGGTTGTATGAAGTCCTTTAACAGCCAAACACATGATTTTGTGTTTGAGTTTGGAAGTCACAGGGAACTACTGGAGCTTTTTTTTCAATAGGGTGGTGACATGGCTAGACCTGTATTTCAGGAAAATCAATCTGATGGCCGAGTGGAGAGGATTGACCAGAGTGGTGAGATGCTTGATGCAAGAAGACCAACTAATATATTGTTGAAATATTCCAGGGATGAAGTGATGAGTCCTTGCACCAGGGCAGCGGCAGCATCATAATGAGAAGGGGTTCCATTATGATTCCAGAATGGCAAACAGGGAATTTGGGGTCGGGGAAGAAGAAGGATACAGGTGCTAGGGGAGACACATGTCCTTGCTGAGAAAATTAAAGCATTTCCCCCTTAGGGGTGTTGTGAGAATAAAATGAGATCATATTTATTAAGCACTTAATATTACATCAGACACATAGTAGGTGCTTAATAAATACTTATTTTCATCCTTCCCAATCAACTGTCATCAATGTTAAGCTGAGTTTCACAATGATTTCAAGTAGGGCTATGCAGCAACCTTGTGATTGTCTGTTTCTTGGACTCTTAATGCAACTGGAGTTAACTCAATGACTCAACCTTAGAGGGTATCTCCCAGAGTTGTTGCCAAGATCAACTGAAATTACACATAGAAAGTGCTTTGCAAACCTTAGCACACCATATAACTTCTAGTTATTATTATTTCTACCAGTACCACCATTACTGCTTTAAGCACCCAGTCATCTTTTACCTTTCTAGTAACCACTGACAGTATTTTTTTCCCAGCAGCTACCTCTGCCAGTCAAATGTACTTGTTCCAGATGTCACTAACACATGGCTGTTACATTTTTTCCTTACAGCTCCATCTGCTAAAGGCAAATACACTGATTAATGAAATAATGAAACTCACTCAACCACTGCTACCTCCTCTTCTCAGTAATCTAAAATAGCAAAACAATCTTTAATGAGTCTGAGTTAAAAGTAAAAGTTCAATTTACAAAGTCTGTTATTGTTTTGAAAGGGGGGGAGGGGAAGGTCAGCACTAGACTACTTTAGCTGAAGTTTTCCCACAAATGATTTCTATCTACCCAGTTAAATATGATCAAATTGATGAAGCACATTGACAAGAGCCATCTTGGAACTATTTTGGGGATTAGAGGGAGTTGATTCTCTGGAATCAGGAATGATTGGCAAATAAAGAATAACCAGAGAGTTATATATCAATACAGGCATGTATAGAGACTCTAGCAATAACACTGTTATTTTATAAACACATATACTACATACACCAGCATCTGCTGGTGTTTATTTTAATTCTTCTGAAAAGGCCTATGTTTAAGTCAGAATTTAAGTGACACAATTAGAAAAAAGGGAAAAAGTCAGCAGAATAAACTGAATAAATTCCAAATATGACTTCTAAAGGCAGACAATATAAAAGCTATAATCTTAGTTTAAGCCCCACACTTTTTAAACACAGTAATTATAGGACATCTGCTGCGAACACAGCTTTGCTATTGGATAACCTTAATTGCCCTGTAATATTTCCTGACACTCCCCAAAATATGCCCCATTGCTAATAATTCATTCATAGTTCAGCCCCATTATTAGCTACTAATTCAAACAATCAAGACAAAGACAACGAATGGATGACCTTGAACAATTATCCACTCAGTGAACAGAATTTTTTTTTTTCTGCCTTTCAAAGACTTTTACTGCTTTTCTGATGGCAATAATAACACGCCAAAATTAGGGAAATGCAGGCAAGAGAAAAGAATGGTGGCATAAATGCAGAGATGCTATCTCTGATATTGACAAGAGAAGGAGGAAAGTTCTTTTAGATATACCAGCTCTTGTAAGTAAAAGAATAAGATCAAGAATTTGAAAGAAAAAAAGCTAAATTGCACATCAAACTAATTAAAGGAGCCTTGATAGGACAAAGTAAAATATTCAATATTTTTGCTAAATTTAATTCTAAGGAAATTTAAAAATCAACTACTCCGAAAGTCATTAAAAAAAAAAATTCTCATTTCTTCCAGCAGTGGTGGGAGTTTAACTGACATCCCCTTAGGGGGCTTCCCATAAAGTAGAGGCTGCCAAGTGAATCCTCCCTCCCCTCTGCCTTCTGGCCACCTCTTCATTTCTCACGAACATTGTTTTTCTTTTTTTTTTTTTTTAAATACCATAACCTTTGGGTCTCCCAAATCAGGATACCGAGAGAACCATAACTAGTAAGTTTTGTATCAGAAGCAAATAGCACAAAAGGTGTATCAGGGCTCAAGGCAAACAGCACAGAACAAGCCTCCTAAAACTGGTGAGGAGAATGAGAGGGAGGCAGAAAGGAACTCCCTTACTGTACAAGCACCATGGGTGAGCTATCCAATAGACTACAATTTTGACTAATTATTCTTGCTAATAAAATGTCAAGATCTATTGTTTCTCTACAAGTTCTACCAACCCTTTCTGAATTGCTGAACCTTAGAGGAAAGGACCAGTTATCCCCCCTTTCTCTCTTCTCCCTCATAGCTCTGGGAATCAAGGGATAAATGGTTGTATAGTTTTATGAGAAAGTCGACATTTCACATGGGTTTATATTAAAAAAATAATGGAAACAAAAAATGCAACAGAAAATTGGCACAGAAATTTAAGGAAAGGGTCAAAACAATACAATCTCATTTCTGTAGTGAGTAGTATACATATCTTATTCTAGTTTGGCATAGTATAGGGAACAATGTAGTAGAAGTGAGAGAAGAATACATTAGACAGTTTTAATCACTTCCTGAGTGAGGAAGATTAGGGTTCAAATCCTGCCTCTGATGAAGGATTCTGTGATCCTGGGAGAATAATTTAATGATAATTAATGATTTAACCTCAATCTTCTAGGCAACTCTCTTAATTAACAGACCATTCACAGGGTGCTTTGTAAGTATTTCATCACTATGGGTTCCTTATTTCAATGCAATCACAGGTCTGGACAAATCTGTCTATCTTTCTATCTATCTATGTTCTACCTCTAGAGATAGATATTAATAAATCAGCTATCATGTATTAGACTGTTTCCAGAGACAGATGAGAGATAAATGACACAGAGAGACAGAGAGAGAAAATTTGTCCAGATGAATTGTTCCTTAACTATTTCTGAATAGATAGATAACAGATATATAGGTAGGTAGATAGAGAGATAAAGAGATAAACAGACTGACAGACAGATGATAGATAGATAGATAGATAGATAGATAGATAGATAGACAGATAGATAGATAGAATTTTGAACATTTTTAAGCTTTCCAAAGAGCCCAGAAATAGAGAAAGTCTGTTTATATATTCCAGGACAAAGAATTAGGAAAATGCACAAAATGAGAAATAATTGACCATGGAATATTTTGAGTTGCCTAAGGTATTTGAGATTTCACAGATCAAAGTCACAGTATCTTTGTAACAGGTAAAATTATTCCTTGATAGCCAAGGAAATTTCACAATAAAGATGATAATGTTACATTATTCTAGGCCTTGCTCTTGAAAAGTTAAGGGAGAGGGACAAGGGGGGGAGGAGGAGAGAGAGAGAGACAGACAGAGAGAGAGAGAGAGAGAGAGTCTTTTCAAATGCATTTCCTTTGGATATCCCTAGGATATGAGTATTAGGTGGCACAGTCACTAGAGTTCTAGGCCTACAGTCAGGAAGATCTGAATTCAATTCTAGCTTCAGATACTTGCTATGTGACCTTGATGGGGGCAGCTAGGTGACACAGCAGGAAAAGTTCCAAAACTGGGGTTAGAAGACCTGAGTTCAAAACTGACATCAGACACTTAGGAGCTGTGTGACCTTGGGCCAGTCACTTAACTCTGTTTGCCTCAGTTTCCTCATCTATAAAATCAGTTGGAGAAGGAATTGGCAAACCACTCCAATGTCTTTCCCAAGAAAACTCCAAATAGGGTCACAAAAAGCCCTTTTAGGACTGAACAATAGCAAACACAGAGCAAAGTCCCAAAAAATAAACAAAAAAAAGTCCCAATTGTTTCTACCCTCAAGGGGCTTACAATCCAGTGAGGAAAACAACAGGTACATAAACCCATACTTATGAAGTAGATTCAAAGTATCCTCAGAGGACAAGGTACTAGTAGCTGTGTGCACTAGGAAAGATCTATTGCAGAAGGTTGTATTTGAGGTAAATGTTGAAAGAAACCAGAGATTCTGAGAAGAAAAGGTGAGGAGCGAGAGCATTCCAAGCATGTGTGACCAGAAGTACAAGAAATAGGGGATGGTGCTTGCAAGTGTTTGTAAATTTAAAGGAAGAAACCAGTAGGTGTGGAATATGAAGACTCGTGCGATAGTAATAGTGGCATCAGTGTTATGGAGAAGTGATGAAGCTGAGCTCAAGGGTACATGGAGGGAGACCTCAGATGTTCATCTTAGACCAAAATAAGTTTCTTGTATCCAAGACCCACATACTGTTTGCTTCTTTTTGTATAACCAGCACCTGATACAAGGCCTTACAAACAATGAGTTCTCCATAAATGTTGATTTATTGATATTTGGAAAGCCCCATCCAGTAAAACAGAATCGTAACTAATGATCCCCATCACTAAGTTTTAAAAAGCAAAGATAAGAATCTCCTAGGATATGCTTTTTACTGGATTGGAACCGTTTAGGCTGACTACTTCATCATCTGACTTTTTGGGTTTTTCCCCTTTGCTAAATCAACCTTTCACTTATTCAGCAAGCACCAATAGCAAGATGAAAAAAAAAAACTCATAATGTTTCAGTCTATTATAATATTACTGTTTTCTATCATTAGATATGGTACTATCTCAAATCAAGCCAAATGTAGGGTTTTGACAATTAAATTCTTAGGTTTTCTTGATAAAACATTTTTTCTTGCTTGAACAGGTAATCATTGTCAAAAAAGCTCTCTATAAAGATAACATTTTGATGAGATAAAGGTAAATGAATTAGATAGATTGGTATTAAAAGTCATTCAAAGTTAATTCAATGTAACAAATATCTGATTTGCCCACCAATGCAAGGCATTATGAAGGGTGGTAGGGGTACAAAAGCAAGAACATTTTTAAAAAATGTTTCTTAAGGAGTTTATATTTTACTGGGGACATAGGTCATGTCTACAACTAAGTAAATACAAAGTATGTACAATGTAATAAAAAAAGAATTTTTATGGGGAACAGGTGTAACTAGAAAGCAGTGAGGACCATTGTATCATATGGGATAGAGAATAAGCCTTGAAGTCAGGAAAAACTGGGTTAAAATCCTACTTCTTATACCAGCTGCCTTTAGCTGTCCCCTCATTTATATGAGAGGAAAAGCAGAAAGAGCAAAGACGTTAATCTGCTTTGCTGTACGGGAAAAGATGCTGAGATTTAGCTGGATGACAGAATTCTGCTGAGTGAAGGGCTCAGAGTCAACCTGAGCTGTTTTGTTGTGAGGTCTGTTTGCTACAATTTGTTTGGACAACATAGTCTTAGTAAGCAAATAGCAGCCTGAGCTGGTCTGTAGCACACAGAGATAGCCAGTCAAATGCACTTTTCATTTCTCTAAGCTTAAAGGAACTGTTATCCAAATTCATAGTGTGACTCTTTCCCAATGCCCCAATGTCTGTAAGCGGAAAGTTTGTAAATGCTGTCTTGATTTGAGACTAGAAAGGAAAAAATCCCAATTTGAGACTCAGAGAACTGATGGACAGTTAGCAGAGAAGCAGCTTCATGCAGTATACATGTTCCTGAATGCACCAATGACATCAAAGCTTGCAATCGAGTCCTGAGCTACCCTGAGCACAAAGATTTTTCCTCCCTCATGTGTTTCTCTGCCAGGTTTCTGTATGTGTATGTCTGCTCTTCCCCACAGTTACCAAGTGAGTTGGTAGGATAAGGTGATGTAGGTTGGTGCATACATTGTGATACATTTTATTACTCATGCATTTATATTTAAATATCTGAATATCTGTGATATTATTGTTATTGTTACCATTATTATTTCTTTTGCTTTCCTGCTAAGTAAATGCTTATGTTTAAGAGCTAAAAGTATCCTAATTACAACTGGATGATTTGTGCAAATGGAAACATGTTGGTGGGTACTCAAGAGCAACAGTGGTAATTACTGGGAACAAATTACTCCACAGCAGAGCCATTTCCTCCAGAAAAGCTTAAACCTGAGAGATTGCATTCTTTGGAAACCTAGACTTGCCAGGGTGAGGTCATATTGGATAGAGTAACTCAGCTCAGAAAGGAAGTAGATCTCCACATACATGTATGAAAAATATAATATGCTACAATGGATATAGCCAAATCACACACCTATTATACTAGGATTCTATGAACTCAAGACTTTAAGGAACTCTTATTTTGAAAGACCCTAAACATCACTTCTTTCAAACAATCTTTTTACTCAAGAAATGCTGAGTGTTTAAAAGCTGCTTTTTGGTGTTATATGTTGTTCTTCACTTGAAAATCAAAGAAAACTCTATCCAGTATATTCTTCTGTTTACATTTTTAAAAGAAGGACCACAATGGAGTTATCTATTCACATTTACATAAAGTATTCTAGTTCCAAAATATTCTTGAAAGGTCAGTTTTAAATGTGCATATGCCTTCTCTGTGTTATATTTATATTATGGAATTTTAATGTTACCAAAATTATTTCAGGTACCAATGAAACAAATTATAACAGGACAGATTCTCAGTTTCTCTAAGACGTCACGCTCTTTCTTGTCCTTACTTGCAAGTAACCAGAGGTTTATGGTAGAGATCTAAGGATTTTAATATTTAATTGGAATAAATTAAAACAGTTGAATGCATTTCATGTTCCAGTTTATTCAGACAACTTCATGTCATGGGCATCAAACAATATTTTTCCTAAAAGGATTGAATCATGGAATAAATACTATGATGTAAAACACACATGTAAACATGTCTAAATGTACAAAACATAGTCTCCCTACTTTATGATGCATCTGAAAATGTTTTATCTATTTATAGTTCTCCTTCTCTTTTACCTCTCAGCCTCTCTGAATGGCTCCCCACCACCATCCCCAAATGTCCATCTGTTTAAGCAGACTTGCTCTGTTTCAATTACATCTGGTTGCTAGCAGGTTTGAGATTTCCTTTTCAGAAACCTTAAACCTTTTCCAGCTAAAGTTCAGGTTCTAGTTTGAACTGCATACTTCTGGTTTTCCCACATTTTCTGTCAGATGTTGAGCCAAGCCCAAAATTAGGTTCACGTTTTCTTTTCTAGACTGAAACAAAATCTCCCACAAGCTCAGTAGATAGTGCCTGTTCAGCAATACTGGGTACCTCTGAAAAGGTCCACTATATAATACAAACCTCATAATTTAGTCTCTAAGATTCTTGTCAAATGACTGTTATTATTTTTTTTTAAATGAGGCAAGGTTAAGATGGAAAGAGTTCACTTGTTTATATAGTGAAGGCCCCATATGAAAACATGACTGCAGGCAAAATCACCGTTTTGCATCAGTGATTCCATTATTGCTGAATATTCAACATGTTTGACCAGCCCTCAGCAGCCAAGACAGACTTGTGTGATCACTTTATGAAATATTTGTTTAAGAAATTAAATCCCCTTCCATTTGTTAATTATATTCCTCAAAATGAGACACTTGGAAATACTCAACTTTTGTGCCTATGTTCAGCCAAGTGGTATTAGTGATCTCAAATGTGGAACTCCACACATCAAAATTCTCAAGGTTTTGTGACACTGTTTTCTCTGGAAGCTCATTACTATGGAGGCGTGATGGGCATGGGACTTCCCTACATATTCTCAATTAGCTCCTTGCAAGTGTTGTTTGTGATTCTAGACACTAAGGGTGGTCAGCTGCTAAGACTAAATAAAAAGAGGGAAATGTAAGGATTTTTAAGGGAACATGAGGACATCATCTAAAGTTTTGGCAAAGTTAGACTGATTCTTATGGGGATGTTTAGAAAATGGTTATAGAAGGTGATGGCCAGAGAAATAACTAACAGCAATATGAAATAGTGAAAAATGTACAGACTCGAAAGCCAGAATTTCCTATTTTCAAATCCTTCCTCTCTCATATCACAACTATATGACCTTGAGGCCAGTCACTTAAAATTTCTGGGCAATAATTTCTTATCTATAAAATGAGGAAGTTGGAACATTAAGGTCCGTTCCAGTCCTGAATTTATGATCTATGAACAAGGATTTATTAAGTGCCCCGCTGTGTTCTAGTGATCACGGAGGACTAGCATCTCTGGTGTCAGGGCTTGCTGAGATCTTTTCAGGGTTGTTCATCCACCTTTGGTGTCCACATGATTCACCCAACTCTCACCTATGACTCCAAGAAACTGTAGCATGCACAGTGGCCACACCCATTAAACTGTCTTGCCAAATGGGCTAAATCTGCTTGAGAGTAACTGACAGGCCTCAAACCTGTTGGTGAGTTAGGGGCATGTATATATCCCAAGCATGTGAAGACTTTCCAATGGGTGGGTGAGAACAATTTGTTTCAGTGACCATGAGGGCAGCTAAAGCAGGCTCTGTAGAGCTCTTAGAGCTTGGTCAGACATTTGAGGATGCCAAGGTCATCTGTTCCATGTACTTAGGAAGACAGAGT
The DNA here is from genome assembly GCA_023548195.1 of Bettongia penicillata ogilbyi. Lineage (NCBI taxonomy): Eukaryota > Metazoa > Chordata > Mammalia > Diprotodontia > Potoroidae > Bettongia > Bettongia penicillata. The sequence continues at coordinate 84,342 of JAJHZJ010000602.1, read as the reverse complement.
GAAGCTCCTGACTTTGTGCAACTCTGCCTTACTTAAATCTAATTCTTTTTTTTATTATACATTTATTTATTTAACTTTTTACATTCATTTTCACAAAATATTAGGTTCTAAATTTTCTCCCCATTTGTCCCCTCCCCCCACCCGAACACATCGAGCATTCTAATTTCCCCTATCAAAAATCTTCCCTCTCTTCCATCATCCCTCCCTTCCCTTGTCCCCATCTTCTCTTATGTCCTGTAGGGCCAGATGACTTTCTATTCCCCATTAACTGTATTTCTTATTTCCTAGTAGCAAGAACAATACTTAACAGTTGTTCCTAAAACTTTGAGTTCCAACTTCTCCCCATCCCTCTCTCCCCACCTATTTCCTTCAGAAAGGCAGGCAATTCAACATAGGCCATATCTGTGTAGTTTTGCAAATGACTTCCATAATAGTCGTGTTATGTAAGACTAACTATATTTCCCTCCATTCCTATCCTGCCCCCCATTGCTTCTATTCTCTCTTTTGATCCTGTCTCTCCCCAAGAGAGTTGATTTCAAATTGCTCCCTCCTTCCATTGCCCTCCCTTCCATCATTCTCTCCACCCTGCTTATCTCCTTCTCCCCCACTTTCCCTGTATTGTAAGATAGGTTTTCATACCAAAATGAGTGTGCATTTTATTCCTTCCTTTAATCGAATGTGATAAGAGTAAACTTCATGTTTTTCTTTCAGCTCCCCTCTTTTTCCCTCCACTAAAAAGTCTCCTGCCTGCCTCTTCTATGATAGATAATTTGCCGCATTCCATTTCTCCCTCTCTCCTACCAACACATTTCTCTCTCACTGCTTAACTTCATTTTTTAAAGATATGATCCCATCCTATTCAATTGACTCTGTGCTCTGTGTGTGTGTGTGTGTGTGTGTGTGTGTGTGTAAACCCACCAACTACCCAGATACTGAAAAGTTTCAAGAGTTACAAATATTGTCTTTCCATGTAGGAATGTAAACAGTTCACCTTTGGTAAGTCCCTTATGACTTCTCGCTGTTTACCTTTTCATGCTTCTTTTCATTCTTGTGTTTGAAAGTCAAATTTTCTTTTCAGCTCTGATCTTTTCCTCAAGAATGCTTGAAAATCCTTTATTTCATTGAAAGATCAGTTTTTCCCCTTAAGTATTATACTCGGTTTTGCTGGGGAGGTGATTCTTGGTTTTAGTCCTAGTTCCTTTGACTTCTGGAATATCGTATTCCATGCCCTTCTGTCCCTTAATGTAGAAGCTGCTAGATCTTGTGTTTTCCTGATTGTATTTCCACAATACTGGAATTGTTTCTTTCTAACTGCTTGCAATATTTTCTCCTTGAGCTGGGAATTCTGGAATTTGGCCACAATGTTCCTAGGAGTTTCTCTATTTGGATCTCTTTCAGGTGGTGTTTGGTGAATTCCTTGAATACCTATTTTGCCCTCTGGTTCTAGAATATCAGGGCAGTTTTCCTTGACACTTTCATGAAAGATGATGTCTAGGCTCTTTTTTTGATCATGGCTTTCAGGTAGTCCCACAATTTTTAAATTGTCTCTCCTGGATCTATTTTCCAGGTCAGTTGTTTTTCCAATGAGATATTTTGCATTTTCCTCCATTTTTTTCATTCTTTTGGTTTTGTTTTGTGATTTCTTGGTTTCTCTTAAAGTCATTAGACTCCATCTGTTCCATTCTAATTTTGAAAGAACTATTTTGTTCAGTGAGCTTTTGAACCTCCTTTTCCATTTGGCTAATTCTACTTTTGAAAGCATTCTTCTCCTCATTGGCTTTTTGAACCTCTTTTGCCAATTGAGTTAGTGTATTTTTCAAGGAGTTATTTTCTTCAGCATTTTTTGGGTCTCCTTTTGCAAGGTATTGACCTGTGTTTCATGCTTTTCTTGCATCGGTCTAATTTCTCTTCCCATTTTTTCCTCCACCTCTCTAACTTGATTTTAAAAATCCTTTTTGAGCTCTTCCATGGCTTGAGCCCACTGAATATTTATTTAGATGTTTGGGATACAGAAGCCTTGACTTCTATGGCTTTCCCTGATGGTAAGCATTGTTCTTCCTCATCAGAATGGAAGGGAAGAGGTATCTATTCACCAAGAAAGTAACCTTCTATGGTCTTTTCTTTTTTTCCCTTTTCTGGGCATTTCCCAGCCAGTTATTTGACTTCTGCGATTCCTTTCCACACCCACTTTGCCTCCAGATCTGCCCAGCTAGTGCTTGGGGTCTGAGATTCAAATGCTGCTTCCCAGCCTCAGGGCTTTTTGCAGGGGTGGGGCTGCTATTCAGTGTGAGATTAAGTTCAGCTGCTCGGATGGGAGCAGGGCCACCTCTCAGGGTTCAGTTCCCTCAAGGAGTTTATGTGGAGACCTTCAATAATGGATCGAGCTCCTGTCTACTTTGGGAGCTCCTGTCCACCGCTGCCCCCACTGCTGCCTCCTGAGGGGGGCTGAGTTATGGAAACACTCCACTCCCCTCTTGGCCAGCCATAAAGATTCTCTCACTGATCTTTGTGCCAGTGGGTGGAGGGATCTTCACAGCCACTGGAGATTCTGTCCCTGAAGCCTGCTTGGATCTGCCTCTCCCAATGCAGTGCAGCCAAGGCAGGGCTGGGCTCTGCTCTGGGTCTGGTGGACGGAACTTTGGTGTTAGTTTTTCAGGGCTCTCTGGAACAGAAATCTCCTCCGCTCCATTGCTGTGTGGCTTCCACTGCTCCAGAATTTGCTGGGAGTTCTTTACAGGTATTTTATGGGCTGTGGGTTCGGAGCTAGCATATGTGAATCTTTCTACTCCACCATCTTGGCTCCTCTCCCTTAAATCTAATTCTTGTGCAAGTCAAGACATCACCCCATGATGTCATTGGTCCTTTTTAAAAATGAAGGACGAACAAACAACTGTGTTCCAGACACTGCTAAATACACTTAAGGTCCCTGCCCTCAAAGAACTGACTTTCTATTTAAAGCACAGAATAATTTCCCTGATAAGTAGATACAGGATTTAGTAATTTTTTTCTTGAAGGGGACCAACTAACATCGGAAATCAGGAAAGTTGTCTTGAAGGAGATGAACTTGATCTGAACCTTGAAAGAGGATAGGATTCCAAGACATGGAGGTTAGGCAAAAAAGTATTCTAAGCATGGAGGCATTGAGAATGGAGGGATGGGTCTGTAGTCAGGAAAAGTCATCTTTGTGAGTTTAAATCTGGCCTTGGATATTTACAAACTGTGTGAACTTGAACAAGTTACTTAACCCTGTTTGCCTCAGTTTCCTCATCTGTAAAAAGAGATGGAGAAGGGAAAGGCAAACCACTCCAGAATCTCTGCCAAGAAAACTCCAAATGGGGTGATGGAGAGTTAGACACAACTGAAATGCCTGAATAGCAGCAACATATTGATTTGGGAATTTTTGCTATAAACATGATAATTGAATCTGAATCTGGGGGAATAGATGAGATTATGAAGAGAGTGTTTAGAAAAAGGAATGGGGAGGGGTGTGAGGATACAGAGGCAGCAAGACATGGTTGATAATTCAGCAAGGATCCTGAGAAGAGTTGGTCACATTAGAAGAGAGAGAAGCATGACAAAGTAGCTTCTTGAAGATCCAGAAGGAAGGAATCTTGAGTTTTGCCATCCAGTCTTCAATCCACTCTGTATTATCTTCCTTTAACTAGAGTGTGAATTTCTTGAGAGCAAGGATGCTCTTTCTTTTTTGTTCTCTTTGTATTTCCAGCACCTAGCACAGTGTTTGGCACATAGTACTTGCTTAATAAATGCTCATTCACTTTGATTTGATTCCTGTCTGCATAGCAAGATGTAAAAATTAGGCAAAGAGAATGGTGTACTTTCATTGGCATCCCAGAAGGATGTTTGGAGCTGGTTCCATATGCTGAACTTTCACCAGCGAGGAGAACGTGACCTGGAGGCAGGAATCAGAAAACGAAATCAGAAGGCAGAGTGGAGTAACAGCAGAAGATAGCGCGGGGCGGGGGGGGGGGGGGGGGGGGGGGGAACAAGTAGAGGGAGTAGATTGTCAAGGAGAAGGGTCACCTCATTCCCTAAGCCTGGATTAAAAGCCAAGGAGGGAGAAAGGTGATATTTAGTTCATGTTAACTGTGGAACTCAGAAAGAGAAGATTCAGATTCAGACTTAGGAAGGTGTATGCATTTTAGGAGGCCATGCCAGAGGCAAAATTTCAGGGCATTCAAGTGGAGAAACAAAGAGAAAGTACTTGGTGGACCTATAGGGAAAGAGGATAAACAGTTACTCTTGAGAACAAGTGGGCTTGGAAGACTGGCAGAGAAGAATGAGATAAGGTAGATTGGTAATGATTGAAAGATCTTGGTTAAGTAGGGTAATTCTGAAGCAGACAATGGGGGTGTAGAGAAAGATTTTAGGAGAATAGAAGACTTTTGTGAAGTGATAAGCCAGAAAAAAATGATTGTGCCATTAGTTTAGAGGCCATGTTATAGGACTGTGGCCCTGACTGTTAAAGAGGCTAATAAGTAGATAATTGTGAAAGTTTATTTAGCTAATAGCAAGATACAGGAAAAGAGATTTGGTTGTGAAAACAGAGAAGATGGATGGGTATTAGGTTCACTGTAAAGAAGAAAAAAGCATGTTGGCAACTAGGGAACCAAAGGGAAGAAGCATTTATATGGCCTCTACTATGTTGCCAGGCACTGGAAGAAGCATTTTTGCAAATATCTCATTTGATCCCCCTAACAATCCTACAAGGCAGGTGGTATTTTTATCCTCATTTTACAATTGAGGAAACTGAACAAGAGGGAAATGATTGATTTGCTCACTATCCAAATTCTTAACGTTAGTTAAGAAAGCTTATTTTGATACATACTTCAAATATGTCCATATTAAAATGTGGGTTTGAATCCGGCTTTCCACGTTTTCTAACTGCATGACCAGGGGCAACTTAACCCCTCTCAGTTTCGAATTCCTCTTTGGTACAATGGGGATAACAATAGCACCTACATCACTGGGCTGTGGAGATGAAATAAGATGACATAAACAAAGTGCTCTGGAAGCCTTAAAGTACCGAACACTTGCTAGCCATTATATGATGTCCAGCTTTAACAATTCCATACATTGCTTCAAATATTCCCTGGGACTTATTCCAAATTTCCATCATAAATAAAAATGTTTTCGCGTTAAACAGCTATTGAGACACAAGACCAAAAAAAAAAAAGTCTCCTTTTATTGTGACTTCAGAATATTGTGTGGACTTTGATTAAATGTTAATCTTAATGCTAATTCTTGAAGGATCAAGGGTCAAGAGGGAAATAAAAATCTCTACTAATTTATATTTTCTTATTTAAATAGAAATTAGAGTGAGCTCTTGGACCAGTGTCCCTGGGGAGATAGTGCATTTGAATCTTATGGGATATATACTATGCACATTCAAACAAATGACCAGAGAGCTAATGTTTTCTAAAAAATCAACTAGCAGCATATAAAATACCATATTAATTGTCCTTCCCCTTTGGGAAATGAAGCAGAAAAGTTTATTTACATAGGTGTTTCCTTGTAGTCTTCAGAACACCAGGACAACTTAGCAATGAGTCAGTTCTACTTTCTTCCCAGTTATAGGAATAGGTAGGGCCTGGGAGGAAGGCCAGTAGGTCAGTCAGCCAGTCGGTCAAACTTTTGTAAGAGTATAATATTCTTGAAGCTGAGTGACAGGGAATGGGGCAGCCATAGTTTACGATTGAATCTTTCTACTTTAGCTCAATAGTAACCAAAATAAGAAGGGTTTTTTAAACATTACTATTTTAAAACAATGTTTCTGTTGAAGTCTAGAGGTGCTGGGAACCTGAAATTCAAGGGCAAGAGACCCAGGTCCTGCCTTGAATGAATTTGACCCAAGGCTTCTTTCAGTCAAAGACAAGATTTATTAGAACCCTGGTTGAGGTGGGCAAGATTTTAAGAATCTGCCATATTTGTGACACTTGTATTGACAGGTGAGCATTGGCCAGACTCTTAGGGAATCTGAGCCCTTTAATGGAAGCAAGATGGACCTTATATACAGAAGAACAGGGAAGATCTGGCTGTGATCCAGGACTGGCCAAGTAGTCTGAGGTGACTGGGAGGTAAAAGAGAATCAGAAGGGTTGGGTGCTCCAGGCAAACACCAGGGACTTGATTGTGTGGGAAAGTTCAAGGAAAGCTGGAGTGGTAGAGTGTTCCCAGGGCCTGTATGTACCCTGTCATTTCCACACCTCGAATAATTTCTGGCATATAGAGAGCACTTAATAAATACCTGTCAACTGAATGACTGATTACTAACCTCTTCTCTCAAAAGTGTATGTGGCCAGTTTTCTTACACATATACACATTCACTTGAAAAGAGCATAAGATTCAGAGCAGGTTATTTGAAAACCAGAAAAGAATCTTTAAGGCCACATAGCATTTGTACAGATGAACAAGATGAGGCCTTTGGGAGCTGAGTGACTTGCTTAGGATTACACAGATTTTGTTAAGATGTAGGCTCACATTGAAAATTTAACAGACAGTTCTTGAGAAAACCCTAGCCCAGTGGCCTCGAGACCCACATGTGGCCCTCTAAGAGCTCAAGTGAGACTCTTTGGTGGAATGCAGACTTCACAAATTTGTTCTGTGAAGTTTGGATTCAATCAAAGGGGCATGTTTGGGAACCTAAAGGAAACATGTGGCCTCAGGGCCACAGGTTCCATACTCCTGCCTTAGCCTACATGTCTGCACATACTTTTATCATTGTCAGATGTCAAAACTTAGAATGAAGTTTATGTTTAAGTCATAGGATCACAGTATTTTCAAACCGAAAGATCCCTTGCTCTTCTTGTTGTTCAGGAATTTTTCAATTGTGTCTCACCCCTCATAATCCTATTTGGGGTTTTCTTGGCAGAGGTACTGGAGTGATTTGCCGTTTTCTTCTCCAGCTCATTTTACAGATGAGGCAACAGAGGCAAACAGGGTTAAATGACTTACCCAGGGTCACCACAGCTAGTAAGTGTCTGAGGCTAGATTTGAACTCAGGAAGATGAGTTTTCCCAACTACAGGCCTAGCACTCTATCTACAATGCCACTTTGCCCTGTTCATTCTAATTTCTACATTTTAGTTGGTAAAACAAAGTCCCAGAAAGATAATTTGCCCAAGGTCACATACATTGTATGAGATCTAGGGCTTTGAACCCAGGTGTCTGGGTTGAATCCAAGAATCTTTCTACTATATCACACTGCCTATTGTAAGAAAACTACTTTATATTAAGGCAAAGGTGTCAAACATGTAACCAACCACGCTCCAGGGAGCATCTAGATCCAGATTAAAATGTAATTTAACAAAATAAATAAAAACAATAAAACATAGGTAATATTACATTTTAAAACTAAGTTAACATGTAGCCCAGAGGGATCTTTACCTGTGGTTTAGTGGCCCTGTTTCTATTAAGTTTGACATTACTGATGTCAGGGCCTTCACAAGAAGGGCAGTAGCCTTCCTTATAAAATTAGAATTCGAAATTCTAACTGAACACTAATTCAAAATGAAGCAGAATTCAAATGGATTGTATTTTATTTTCTAACTGTTTTGGAAGGAATGTCTGGTAGATAGCAGAAGTAGAGAACTATGAGACAGTAGCTATCAGAAAGGAAGAGAATGGTTAATATGTGCATCATCTATTTATTTCCAGATGATCTTTCTCATACAATTTTGATTATTTTCAAGACCCCTAGTTTTTTATATAGTTAATGCTACAGCTGCAACACATATGTTCCAATTCTGCACTTGTGTGAAGAGATGTTGGGTCTCCTCCTCAGCACAGAATGCTTAATATTCTTTTCTCATAATCTTTTGATTATTTTTCTGTCACTCACATATGATTATTAATATAGAAATTCCACTTTTGTAACATTTCTCCTAAGATTATTTAAAGTGAGAATGAAAAGTTTGAAATTAGATTCCCCACTCAAGTTTTTCTTCCTTAAAACAAATCAAAATACATTTTTCAGGGTTTTAGTAATTATGGAAATGGCTGTGTGTGTGTGTGTGTGTGTGTGTGTGTGTGTGTACGTGTGTGTGTACAGAACCTTAAAATTTCTAGACTTAGTACACCAGTCAGTTGTGATTGTAATTACAGATATTCGTTAATGTCATATTAGCACCCACATACAGATGAACACAAATTCTGGTTTGTGACTAACTTAAAAGATGTCCCTCACTCTTAGTTTCATCATAAATATACCTGATTGTAAGTTGAGAGACGGATACTTTTAGAATAACAATACATGTAAAATGTAAACTAAATAGTTACTCTGTTTTAAAACTTTCTATTCATTTTTTAATTTATTCTTTAGATGCTCATAGTCAAGATTTCACCCACCTGTCCTTCCTAGGCTGACTTTCCCCCATTAATTATTTTACACACTCACAGGAAGAAGAAACTGATTCTAAAATTAATGACAGCATAAGCTCATAAATAATAAAATATTAGCATATCAATGAAACATCCTGCTCTGGGCTGCAGATGGGGGTCATTTGCCCCTGTTAAATAAGTCTTATGTAAGGCTGAAAATTAAAGGTAGAGTGTGTGTTTAAGTTCTACATCCCAAAAGTCCTTTCTCGTAACACCCTGAATCTTGCTGGTCACCTTTTGTTGGGCCATAAAGTTCCCTAATTGCATGCACATTATTTTCTATCGATTGGTCGTACTCAGTGTCACTTGAAAAGAGTGTTAATCCCCTAGTAATTAACATCTCCTTGAGGTCACCAGAGGTCAGAGGGTTTGTCCTGAGGGTTGGGGTTTGGAGGAGTTGCCTCTTTGGGCACTGGTTCCCATCTCCTTAGCTGTTATTGCTTTCTCCCTTAGGCTGTGTTTCTCAGTGCTTCTTTCTCTATTTGTCTATCTTTCCCTGTCTCTTCTCTCCCCTTCTTCCTCCTTCTCTGTTGACCTTCCTATGTCTCTCTCTGTCTCTCCTTCTCTCCCCTGAGACCCCATTTTCTCACTTTTTCCTCATCTGTTTGCTTTGACATTTGTGAGAGATACATTTCGACTTCCAGAACGCTGCGTTTTTGCATGCAGTGGGTTGGCCCATTTGGTTGCACTTCAGCTCTTGATGACTTCTGCTTGTTGGGGTTCTCTGCCAAAGCGGGGAGCTCAGGCCTGCACCCTCTGGATTTTATTAAATTCCATGGGCACAGGGACAAAATATCTTACTCCACTTAACACCTGATCTTTACACAGGACCATTATAGGCAGCTTATGCCTGTATAACAGTTTGAGGTGTTTGCCAATTAAATTATTGAGAAAAAACACTTTGGATTGAAGAAGGTCACATTTCCCCTTCTTCAGGATTTCTTATGCATCAAGAATATGCATATTAAGTATTTCCTCATTGCCTTTTATTAGTTCATTTCAAAACCCACTTAGTCCCATGGGCCTCAAACTCTTTTCATTTCTGCTTTCTGTATTTCCCGTGTGACACGTGGTTACAACATAAGCAAATTTTTAAAGAGGAAAAAAAAAGGAAAGAAATTATGCAAGAAAAGAGGCAGAAAAGTTCTGTTACACTTCAGGTGCAGTAAAGGAGAGGGCTTAGCAGAAACGAATTCTTTATGCCACTCATTTTTAAACCAAACATTTAGAAAACAAACATGAGCGAATTGGTTTCTCCCTGTCCAGCTGAGTTTCCTATGCACTAAAGAAGCTGACACTGACGAAATCTTTTGACTAAGATTCTGAACATCCATCGCTGTTTTCTCTTGGATTGGTTCTATACTATTCTCTCTGCCTAATGTGAAACCAAGTTGAATCATTCTTACCTTCCCTTGAGAACCAGCTATAATCTTATGGTGAACCTGTGGAGTCAGTGACCAGAGAACAGTCTTTCCTTACAAGCATGAAGTTTATACAATGATTTGGAAAGTTTTCATTACATTTCAGGTTGACTTTTTTTTCCTGCAGAGAGTTTCCAAAACTACGTTGAAATTAAACCAAACTATTCTCTCTCATCTCAGTTTTCATCTTTACACTAAACTTCCTTTTCAGTGGCCATCCATTGACCTTTCCACCCATTAAATGTGAGAACCCAAGACCTGTCTGAAGCTACACTGATTGTTATGTGTGGGAAATACTCCAAAAAAAAAAAAAAGATTTGTCTCATTAAATGATACAGACAGAATTAAAAAACGTGAGAAGAGATTCTGATAAGATGGACTTTAATACAAAGACATTTTTAGAGTACTTTTGTTTTCCCCAAAAAGCTACTAGAAAAGCTCCAGTTGACAAAACTTGATAGAGTTATGTTGAGAAGTCATTCAACCCACTCAAAAGTTGTTTTTTTCTGAGTTCCATGGGAGTATGAATGAGAATATTAAAATATTTACTGGTTTCAACTTTTTCTGTTTGATACAAATGCTCATGTATGAATGAGAGACTGTTTAAGAAACCTCCCTGGGCTCATTCTCTATTTCGATGAACTCTATCTCCAGCATGGTTCTTTAAAGGTCTCTTCTTAAGTTTGAAAATTTGTTCCTCATTTGATTCTTTGAGCAGGAAAGACTAAAATGAAATGTGTAAAAGCCACAAGTTCCTGTTCCCTAAGAGCTTTTAGAAGACTAGGAGTCACACATAAAGGATGTGAGCTAAGAAGACTCTCCTTATTTATCAGGATGGTTGAAAAGACTATACTCACTTTTCATTGTTGTTCAATTGCTATGTCATAAATCAGTATTATATAAAATATTTCAAGCCATAAAAAAGAGATGTCTTTGTGCCTTTAAGAAGGTAGCTTGTTTCCTCTAACATAATAGCCCTGACACTTTTATTATGACTTTCGTTAAGCATTTTTCTTCTCTTCTCCTAATGAAGTGCCTTTAGAAATGAATTCTTTAAATTTGGGTATAATGGATGAGGGCATTTAAGCATAATAGCTTAAACTGTTAATCATGGCTGTGAGTTATTTATTTTCCCCCAAAATGATCTGCTCATAAATCTTGAAATTAGGAATTGCTCAGTAAAGTTGAGCTCTTGCTTTCATTGTAAACCCCTTAGAAAATGGACACATACTATTGATCCCAATTGGGAAGAAAAGAAGCAGAGCCTTAAGGGACTCCTGAACCATCATTCACTTTGTGTTATGTCCCATACATTTGTTCCTGACCCATAAAGCCATCTTAAAAATGCACTCTCCCACACCCCTTATTCCAAGCATGAAATCTGACCCTGGGCTCCCACTGGCGCTGAATCTGGTCACCTTTCAGGAGGCGCAATGGGAGCAGGGCACTTCAGGGAGGGACAGGGAGGCAGAAGGACAGACTATCAGGCAACTGATGCAATGTGTAGGCCACCCGGAAATCTACAAGTGAGGGTCCAGAACATTCCCATTATATTGTGCCAGCACATTCAATGGGAGCAGGGAACAACTGCTTCCATATATAGAAATTTCTGTGTGTACAATATTAATGTATATATTATATATATGCTCCAGTAGTTACACATATGAAATGTATGTGGATATGCATTTATTGCACACACAAATATTTATGTATACACATATACATACCATAGCAAAATGTGTGTACATGTGTATATGTATGTATATATACACATGCACACACACATTTTGCAATTCAGTGTTAATCACCCTGTAAGATTTCTTGTGATAAAATATGTCTTCCCTATTGTTAGAAAATTTGTTTTTCAATCACAAGGCTTGTAACATTAAGCTTTCTTATTCTACAATATAATCTTTGGAAATCATATCTAGAGGGAAAACATGAATAAAAGGTACACTCATTGTGCTAATGGGTGTGAACCTTTGTGAACCTTTCCTTTGGACAGAAGATATGGAAGAAGCCAAATGTCTTAGCATGAATGGGGGAAGGATACGGTTAGAGTGAAACTTAAATATGATATTTTCGATTAATTTCAAAAGTAGGATTTATGCTTTATGAATAACTAGATTGAGCTATATTGCTTATTCACATACAATAAAATCAGTACAAAGTAAAAATACCAATCAATGTTGTACAGTAAAAAATGATAATCATATATGATGCAAAGCATTGGATTCCATTTTTCTGATGTCATTCTTTACAAGAACGATTCAACTTGTCCTCAAATAAAGGACTATTTTTTTTTTGTCAGAAGAATTAAGACCAGTAAAAGAATAAAAAAGAAGGAAACACTGGAATCAATGAGACCCCTGGGTGTTGTTCAATTCAGATTATTTTTATTTGTAACATATTTGTGAATAGCAAAATTATTTCTTTTTATGCTCAATATTTAATGAAGTTAGTGGTAGAGAGGAAAATAGAGGGGAAGTGTGATTTTTAAAATTAATTTTCCTCCCCAGTCAAAAATCATATTTCCTTCCTGAGAACTCAAATACTACTTTGTTGGTCTCTTATGTATTTAATGTCTTCTGTTTTATATTATGTTATTGCATTATGTTATCTGTATATACTTAATATGTCCCCTCCTACATTGTAAACTTTATGAAGGTATGTTTAGTCATCTTTTCCTTTTCCCCAATGCCTCTAGCATAGAGCATTGTGCAGGACAGAAGCGTCAAACATGCTGCCCAGGGTTTTCATGAAACCCACAACACTCCCAAGCATGGTCTGAATCAGATTAAAATGTAATTGGGAAATATCTAACAAAATAAAGAAAAACACAAAACACAATAAAACATAGATAGTATTACATTTAAAAACTAGGCCAATATGAGGTGCACAGAAAGCCTTGTGTACAGTTTAAGTGTCCCAACTTCTACTTGAGTTTGACCCCACTAGGGCAGGGCACATTCTTAGGGTAGAATGGGAGTTACTTTGCTTCCAGCTAAAGAAAAAGGTAAAAAGATGATGGGAATGTTGTTTTACAATTATTGTCTCATTTGACTCTCAAAATGACCCTGGAGAGTTGGTAATGTTATTATCTCCATTTCACAGATGAGGAAAATAAAGCAAATAGAGATTAAGTGACATGCACAGGATCAAACAGCTAGTAAGTGGGAGATCAGATCTGAACTCAGGTCTTCCTGACTTTAGGCCCAGCACTTTATCCACTGGACCACCTGCTTGCCTCATCCCCATTTTTTTTAATCCAGTCCTCCTATCACACAAACGCAGAATCTTTCACTATATTGGTCATGATATCCAGGGGTTTGGAAGCTGTGGGCTTGAGGCCACTGTGGCCTTCTAGGGACTTGATTGTGGCCTTTTGACTGAGTCCAAGTATAAAAGAATAAATCTTTTAATTAAAGGGACTTGTTTTGTAAAGTTTGGATTCAGTCAAAGAACTGCACTTGAGGACCTAGATGGCCAAATGTGGCCTCTAAATTGCAGGTTCCCCAACCTGTATCTAGACTTTCTTCATCTGTTTAATGTGTTTTAAAACTGTGGTACTCAGAAAATTAATTCAATATTCCAGATGAGTTCTGACTAGGGCAGAATAGAGTGGTACCATCACCTTCCCATTCCAGGAAGTTATATCTTTCTTAATATAGCCCAAATGCATATTCATTGTTTGCTCATTTATTTTAGAGGAGCTGCTCCATCACACATCTGACTCCTGCAGAATTTACAGTTCACTAAAACCCCTAGATCTTCTTTTTTCTCACACAAACTACTATATAGCCCTGCCTCCCATTCAAAGGAAAGCTAGATGATATGGTTGAAAGAGTGCTGGATTTGGAGTTAGGAAGACCTTAATTTTGATTCTTCCTCAGACACTTATTAACAACAAATCACTTCATCTCTTTTAGCCCCTGTATTTCTCATCTGAAAAATGAAGAAGATGATGTCACCTGCCTTACAAGGCTCTTGTGAGGCTCAAATGATATGCACACACACACACACACACAGTACATATATACAGACACACATATATATGTATACACAGATGGATAGATTTAAAACCTTAAAGAGCTTTATAAATGCTAGTGATTCTAATTACTTGATTTTTTTTAAACCAAGTGGAGGGAGTTAATATATAGGGTATAATTCATTCTAACAGAATCAGAAAATCTTCATGTCTTCATAGCAACCCATTCTTTCCATTATGTGTCCCTCTTGTCTAACACAGAATCTGTCGCTTACAAGGTGCTTAATAAATCCTTGTTGATTGAGTGAAACAAATACAAATTAAAATTGTCCATTAGTCTTATGTTACTGTCTAAAAGGAGGCAGAGGGGAGCAATAATTGTACAAGTTTTATACAAACTATGGCTATTAATTCAATTATTTATGCTTTGAATAGGAGTTTTTGCCCAAATACCAATAAGTTTATAAACTCTTAGAGGAAATGAACCAGATGAATATTGGCAATCTTGCTGCAAACAATCATGTATGCCATAAGGAAGTTTTTGTTGAATGGAAGGATGACTCACAGGAGTTGGAATAATTGTTTTAACTAGATATCCAAGACAACAAAGACCAAGATTTTATATACATTTCGTCATTACTACTTGTGCGATCAATGGAAGTAAGTAAATTGCCATTAATCTAGTTGTAGCTTATGTAACATCATCTATTATGTGGGGTGAAGAAGAAGGGGAATTCTATTAAGACACAATCAGCAAAAAAAAAAAAGCAAAATCAGCATGTACATAATGCTCAATGACTTTAAAGTGAAGATGTCTATTGGGAATGATGGTAATAAATATATTGGAAAATATGATTTAAAATTAAGGATATAAAAAAATCACAGATTACTCAGAAGCTTTATACTTGCACATAATGAAAACTATATTGGAAAAAAGTATAAATATATGGGGCATGGTAATTATCAGAAAATATCACAGAAATAAAATTGACTACATTTTAATGAACAGGAAATGGCTGGTTACTGAAATAGTATCAATTTCTGAATCAACTGTGTGCAATCAATGACCTATCCAGTAAGCAGCAAAATTAATATGAAACTAGCAAAAAGATGAAAAGGAAAATAACACACAGCATTAAATTATAGTAAGTCACACCTGGGAAACAGAAAACAAATAAGAGAAAGACATCATTTCTAGTTTTTACAATGTTTTAAGAGAGATTTAACTGATACGTATTTTTTAAATTGCCTTAATAGTGGGGCCCCAAAGAGACCAAAACAAGCAATATAGAACGTGAACTTATCAAATAAAGTTATGACATCTGGGGTGAATTCTATTTTCGAATATTGGCTCATTTGCAAAATATTACAAAGGAAGAAGCTAGAATATTACAAACAACATTTTCTCAAAAAACAGTGAAAATATACAGGGAAAATGAGGCTTCAGAAAGCTTGAAATGAGAACCAGTTAAGTCAAATCATCTTGAGAGCTCTAACAGATGAAACTGGAAGGAAAAGAGCAAATAGACAAAAGATATAACAGGTATATCAGCATTTTTATTGTAATCTGTTCTCACCATCAATGGCAACAGAATTTCCACACTCAGACTTTGTACTTAATGAGTAATGGGAAATTAGAAAGGGCACTCAAAACATAAGGTAGAGAAGCGTAACTGGATGTGACCAAATATGTCCAGAGGAAACATACTAAAAGACAAAGCAATTTTAAAGGCATTTGAGACCTGATTGTCAAAATATTGCAAAAAAGAGACCATTATAAAAAAGAAGGAAAACGATCAAGGAGAGTAAAACTAATCAAGTCAAGAAGCATTTATTAGACACTTGTGATGTGCCAGACATTGTGCTAAGCACTGAGGATACAAAGAAAGACTTAAAAACCCAGAGTCTGCTCTCAAGGAGCTCATAATCTAATGGAGGAGACACCATAGACATCGTGAACAAACAAAATACAGATGATAATTAAAGCTAATCGACAGATAGCACCAGTATTAAAGGGGATCAAGAAAGGCTTTTTGTAGAAGATGAAGTTTAAGTTAAGACTGGAAGGAAGCCAAAGAACTTAGGAGGTAGAGATGAGGAGGGAGAGAGTTCCATTCATGAGGGACAGCCAATGAAAATGCCTGGAGCAAGGAAAAGGAATATCTTGTGTTAGGGACAACAAGGAGGCCAGTGTTACTGAGTTGAAGGATACAAGGAAAGGAGGATAGTATAAAGGGACTCTAAAGGTAGGAAGGATAGAGATTATAAAAGGCTTTACAAGGTAAATACAGGATTTTACATTTGATACTAGAGGTAATAGGAAACCATCAGAATTTTGGAATCAGTCATGGTCAGACCTGTGCTTTAGGATCACTTTGACAGTTCAGTGAAGGATGGACTGTAATGAGGAGAGATTTGAAGCAAGGAGATGAACCAAAAGATTCGTGCAATAACCTAGACCTGCACCAGGGTAGTGTCAGGTCAGGGAAGAAAAGGGGGAGATATAGAAATATGGATAGATACATACATACATATAGATATACAAATATACCATATATACATGTGTACATATATACATACACACATGCACACACACACATTATATATATGTATATATTCATTCATTCCTTTATTTATAGGAAATGTCACTGAGAAGACTTTAGGACTTGACAACTGATTGAATATGGGAGTAAGAGAGAGTGAGGAGTTTAGGATAACATGTAGATTGTGAGCCCAAGTGGTGGTGGTGACCAGGAAAGTTAGAAAAAGAAGAAAGTTGGAAAGGGCAAAAATAATGAATTTAGTTTTGGATATGTTGAGTTAAACATGTCCATGTAACATCCACTTCAATGTAACAATGTAACATCCAAAAGGCACTTGGAGATTAAAGACTGGAGGTCATGGGAGAAGTTAGGGAAGGAGGGAAGGAAGGAAGGAAGAAAAGGAAGCAGGAAGGAAGGAAATATTTATTAGACACCCTATTATGTAATACTAAACAGCTGTGAATCCCGGAAGACCACAATTTCAGAAGAATAAAAGTCACTTGTGAGGAGAAGTCAATGGGTAGATAAATATACAAAATCAAGAATAACTTAAAACAAGAATGACTTGGCACAATAATTGATTCTTTTCAAAAGACTTCATCAAGAACATATAGGATTATGAAACAAGGTGGGCCAGTTATGTGGCTAAAATGAGTGATAATAGACAATGTATCATAGTTGCGTCCACAAAGTATTAAAAGACCCAGAACAAGGTGTAAAGTTCATTGATAAATCCTATATGCAGGATTTATGAAAGGACAGGGACAAGAATCACGCAGATAAGTTATAAGCTATACCAATGGAAAGAACATCCATACTACTGAGATCGCAGATCCATTAAAATACTGAAGAGGCTTAGTTAGCAATGTATTAATTTTGAAAGCCAGATCAATGGCTATAACTATTCCCAAAGCATGGTTTAAATAATAAATAATAAGAATAACTAGCATTTACAAAACTCTTTAATATTTGCAAAATGTTTTACATATGTTATCTCATTTGATTCTTAAAACAACTATGTGAAATAGGCACTATTATAAGAGTACTATTATCCACATTTTCTAGACGAAGACATAGAGATTGACTTGCTCGGGATCACAGAGCTAGCAAGTATCTAAAGAAAGATTGGAACTTGAATCTTCTCAACTCTAATTTGGGCACTCAATCCACTGCTCTACCTAGGTGGGTTTAGTCCATAGCAGTTTTGTAGCAAACGAACAATTTTCATGCAAAGGAATGTTCATCCTTCCTTGTCTAATTTTGAATTTTTTCTGGAAGTAAAGATAGGATACTATTCGAGTATACATGGGC
This sequence comes from Bettongia penicillata ogilbyi, assembly GCA_023548195.1. Lineage (NCBI taxonomy): Eukaryota > Metazoa > Chordata > Mammalia > Diprotodontia > Potoroidae > Bettongia > Bettongia penicillata. The sequence continues at coordinate 66,684 of JAJHZJ010000602.1, read as the reverse complement.
AATCCACTGCTATTTCCAAGGAGTCATTCTATGTGACATACTATGAAATCTAAGCAATTTCTTTGGATATTAAATATTTTGAAATCAGCCTATTTTGGCTTTTTTTTTTTTTACAAAGAGCTGTTTTGTTTCTATCTTGATGCTAAGAAGACAGAGGTCTGAACAATAGCCCAATTTCTGTTCTCTAGGCATTTTATATGTCATAATGAGATCTCAGTGTGATCAACTGCTGCAGTCCTTGTGGCCATTACTTCCCCAACCCAACAACCACAAAAGAAGAAAGACAACAAATATGGAATAAGTAAAGTTGAAACAAAAAAGACAGAAACCTCCCTATCCAATATACAGCCTTTTGACAGAACAGTAGAAGACCCAGTTGCCTACAGATCCCACTTACTCTAACCTCCCTGATGTGTCCCTGTGTTCCAGGCAGAGTCAAAACAAATAACCTGATAGATTGTCTTTAAACACCTTTAGTTGAGGTAGTCTCAACACTGTGTCCTCAGAGAAGTGTCCAAGTTTATAGCCTCCCACCTTACTCCAATACTTCAAATACAAGAGATAGAAAACTCCTTCTGTCTGGTTATGTGACAGAAAGGAAGGGCAAAGTTCAAGAGAGGGAAGATGTAGGCAGCGCACAATTACCAAATACGAATCCAAATGGAATTCTCTCCCTCCTCATATTCAACAAAGGATAGTAGAAAGACAGATTAAAAATTAATTGGAAACTAAATAATTTAATCTTAAAGAATAAGTAAGTCAAAGAACAAATCATGGAAATAATCAATAATTTCATTAAAGAGAGACAACAATGAGACAACATACCAAAATTTATGGGATGCAGCCAAAGTAGTACTTAGGGGAAAATTTATTCCTCTAAATTCTTACAACAACAAAACATAAAAAGAACAGATCAATAAATTGGACATGCAACTGAAAAAACAACTAGAAGAAGAACAAATTAAAAATCTCCTATTGAAAACCAAATTAGAGATCCTGAAAATCAAAGGTGAGATTAATAAGATTTAAAGTAAAAAAGAAAACACTATTGAGCTAATAAATAAATCTAGGACCTGATTTTATGAAGAAAAAAATCAGTTAGACAGATAAGCCACTGATTAATTTGATTTTTGAAAAAGAAAGAAGAAAATCAAATATTCAACACCAAAAATTAAATGGGTGAAAATCACCACCAAATGAAGAAGAAATTAAAACAATCATTAGGAAACTTTTTCCTGATTATATGTCAATAAATCTGATAATCTTAGCAAAATCAATGAATATTTACAGAAACATAAATTACCCAACTTAGCAGATCAGGATATAAAATGCCTGAACAATTTCATCTTAGAAAAAGAAATTGAACAAACTTAGTTGGACTCCCTAAGAAAAAGTTCCCTGGACCAGATGGGCTCATAAGCGAATTCTACCAAACATTTAAAGAAAAATTAATTCCAATATTATGCAAACTATTTGGAAAAAGAGAATAGGTGCTTCTACCAAAATCCTTTTATGATATAAATATGGTGCTGATACTTAAACCAGGAAGAGCTAAAATAGAGAAAGAAAATTATAGAGCAATTTCACTAATGGATGTCAATGCAAACATTTTGAACAAAATACTAGCAAGGTGATAATGGCAATATATCACAAGGATTAAGGGGCAGTTAGGTGGTGCAGTGGATAAAGGACCAGTGCAGGAGTCAGGAGGACCTGAGTTCAAATCTCCCCTCAAACACTTGACACTCACTAGCTGTGGGACCTTGGGCAATTCACTTAACCCCAATTGCCCCGTCCTGGGTTATTTCTAGTCATCCTGATGAATATCGGGTCACTGGATCCAGATGACTCTGGAGGAGAAGTGAGTCTGGTGACTTGTACAGCCCTCCCTCACTCAAAACAAAGTCAAGTGCAAGTCATGCCATTATTTCTCTGATGGCATGGTCTTCTTTGGCAACGAAGGATGAACACACACACAAGGATTATGCACTATGATAAGGCAGAATTTATACCAGGAACAGAGAGTTGGTTTGATATTAGGAAAACCATCAACATAACTGATTATATCAGTAACAAAACCAATAGAAATTATATGATTTTCTCAATAAATACTGAAAAAGCTTTTGGCAAAATATAGCAACCATTTCTATTAAAAATAATAAAGTACTTAGTAATAAAGGGAGTATTCCTTAGAATGATAAGCAGCATATCTGAAACAATCAACAAACATTATTTATAGTAGGAATAAACTAGAATCCTTCCCAGTAAAATCAGTGGTGACACCGATTGTCACCATTATTCAGTATGATACTTGATACATTAGCTTTAGCAATAAGAGAAGAAAAAAGAAATTAAAGCAATTAGAATGTGCAATGAGGAAACAAAACTGTCAGTCTTTGCAGTGATATGATGATATAATTAGAGAACCCTAGAGAATGAACTAAAAAACTAAAAAAATAATTAACAATTTTAGCAAAGTTGTAGAATATGAGATTAACTCATATAAATCATCAGCATTTCTTTATATGACCAACAAAGCCCAGTAGCAAGAGATGGAAAACAAAATTTTCTTTTTGTACACAATATAAAATACTTGGGAGTGTACCTGCCAATTATATAGACTATATGGATTATGTGGACACAATCACGAAACACTTTTCACGCAAAGAAAGAGCTACACAATGGTAGAAAATTTAATTGCTCACAAGTAGGCTAAACCTATATAATAAAAGTGATAATTTTACATAAATTAATTTACTTATTCAGTGCCATACCAATCAAACTATCAAAAATTATTTGATAGAATTAGAAAAAATAATAACAAAATTCATCTGGAAGAACAAAAATATCAAGAATGGCTAGAGAATTAATGAAAAAAAATTCAGTGGAAGGTGGCCCAGTGATACCAGATCTCAAACCATATAATAAAGCAGTAATCACCAAAACTATATGATACTGGCTACGAAATAGAGTGGTGCTTCAATTGAATAGATTAGGTACACAAGACAAGTACTCAATGACTATAGCAACCTCATGTTTCATAAACCCAAAGATTCTAGCCTTTGGGATAAGAACTCTATGTTTGACAAAAACTGTTGGGAAAACTGGAAAACAATGGACACAAACTAGGTATAGACCAACATCTCATACCATCTACCAAGATAAGGTCAAAATGGGTGCATGATTTAAACTTAAAGGGTGGCACCTTAAGCAAATTAGAAGAGCAAGTAATAGTCTAACTGTCAGATCTATAGGGAAGGGAAGAATTCATAACTAAATAAGAGACAGAGAGCATTATGAAATATAAAAATAGATCATTTTGATTTTATTAAAACAAAAAGCTTTTGTACAAACAAAACCAATACAACCAAAATTAGAGGGAAAGCAAAAAGCTGGAAATCAATCTTTACCGCAAGTATCTCTGATAAAGCTCTTATTTCTCAAATATATAGAGAAATGAATCAAACTTATAAGATTACAAGTCATTCCTCAATTCATAAATGAACAAAGGATATGACCAGGGAGTTGTCAGATGAAGAAATCAAATCTATCTATAGGTATATGAAAATGTGCTCCAAATCACTTTGGATTAAAGAAATTCAAATTAAAACAACTCTGAGGTATCACCACAAACCTGTCAGATTGGCTAATATGACAAAAAAGAAAAATGATAAATGTTGGAGACTATGTGGGAAAATTGAGACACTAATGCACTGTTGGTGGAGCTGTGAACTGATCCAAACATTCTGGAGAACACGTTGGAACTATGCTCAAAGGGCAATAAATCTGTGCATAACCTTTCATCCAGCAATACCACTAATGGGTCTGTATTCCAAAGAGATCATAAAAAGGGGAAAAGGACCAACGTGCAAAATATTTATAGTTGCCCTTTTTATGATGGCAAAATATTGGAAACTGAGGGGATGCCCATCAATTGAGGAATGGCTAAAAATGTCATGGTATATGAATGTAATGGAATTCTATTGTGCAATAAGAAATGATAAACAGGCAGAGTTTGGAAAAACTTGGAAAGACTGTACAAACTTGTGCAAAGTAAAATGAGCAGAACCACAATGTACACAGTATCAGCAAAATTGTGTGATGATCAACTATGAATGACCCAGCTCTTCTCAATAACACAGTGATCCAAGACAATTACAAAGGGCTCACAAAGGAAAATGTTATCTACATCCAGATAAAGAACTAATGGACTTTGAATGCAGATTGAAGCATATTTTTTCACTTATTTTATTCTTTTTTTTGTCTTTTTTATCTGTTTCTTCTTTCTCAACTGTGACAAATATGGAAAGATGTTTTGCATAATAGCACATATATAATCTATATCAAATTCCCTATTATTTTATGAAGAGGGGAGGGATGGAACAGAGAAAGAAACATTTGGAACTCAAAATCTTCTAAAATGAATGCTAAAAATTTTTTTGACACGCAATTAGAAAAAAAATAAAATACTATTAAAAGTTTCTTGTGGGCAAGGTCTTGTCCTGGTCTTTTGTGTGTCCCCCTCCCCCAGCCTAGTTCAATACTTTGCATACAATATGTGACAAATCAATATTGTCTGGCATCATAGTCACTTCCTTTCTAATTGTTTGGAAAGCAACCCAAGCAGTAATTCAGTTACAAAGAAGCTCATGAAAAGAAATTTTAGTAAACCCCATCTTAGTGACTTGGAAAGGAGACAGGAATCACCAAGAAAAAGAGGAACCTGCAGTGTGGGAAGCTTTTTCTGCAGCTTCCCTAACAAAATTTTCTCCCACAACCCCTCCCCAAAACATCCCTCTGATGTTCTGATATTCCGTGTCTTCTGTATGTACCTTGAAGGATTTTAGTCATTCTTGGAAATAGATGATTAGTGTCTACTTTCTCCATTTTCTTATATTTAAATGCATGATTAATGATCAATAATACAGTCAAACATTGGCTGCTCTTGTGTTAGAAATATCTGAATGCCCTTAGGGAACCAGCATAGATCAATTTCCCAAGAGCAAAATGGGAGTCAAGGTGCTAATTACGATTCTGTCACTGATAGTGCCCCTGCGTCACTTTCAGCCTTCGCTGTTTCATCTTTAAATCTAGTGAGAGATAGGGAACATTTGTTCAAAGTACTAAGACGCTGCTGCATAGGAAATGTAAATATATATGCATTGATACCCAGAAGTTGTCTTTTCAGGTTTCTATTCTCAGCTCTTTGCTTCCTGTTACTATTTTCTCTCTTTCCCTTTCCCTCCTCCTCCATATTTGGTACCACACTTTTTACAGGTGTCTTTTCTTCAGAAAGGGAATCAGGTGCCACATTTCATATTCCTCTTGTCACTTCCATAGAAGAGGGGAAAAATTTCTTTCTCTTGTTGAAATGAGTTTATCAGACCCTTTCCTAATTCAACATTTTATGAAGAAAAACCCTGAACATCTCCCTTCACCTCTCATCTGGAGAACGAGACTCGTTAGCCATGTATTGCCTAACTCATTGGGAGGCTTTGAAAAAGGTCTTTTATAAACCTTGAAGTGTTCTACAAATTAGAGATGCTTATGGAATTATAGATTCTTGTTATAGTACTGATGATTATAAACTTTGGAACCAATCCTAGGCAGCCAGACCTTATTTATTTTCCTGCCTCCTCGCCAAGTTTCTGAAGGTCTAGGGTCATAAAAAGACCATTCCCTGTTTATACTTGCCCTATGCAGCCCTAGAAACTCCATTATTTCCTTCTCACAGACTTTTGGACATTTTGTCCTTCTCACAAGACACAGCAACATTGCCTGCTAGAAGACCCTACATTTGAGGGAAGGAGAAAATGAACCTCTTGAGCACCTGCCTTCCTCAATGGACCTCTTCCCATCTACTGAGATTCTAACTGGGCTCATTTCTCAATAGTTAGCATACACTTACCCGTTCTATTTCCCTTTATCTCTGTGATACTGAACCTCAAACTACAGAAGAACATCCCCCTTTCTCAATACTGTCTGTTCGCTTCCTCATTCCTACTCCCCCCATAATCCATTGCATTTACCTGTCTCTTTCAGTGTGACCTCTGGAACTCCTGCTCCGAAGTTAACATATTCCCTTTCATTTAAGATGTTTAACCCTCCTTTCCTTTCCATATTCTGATATTAAGACTTGGCTACCTCCATAGAGCTAATAAATGACTGAGCCAGGATGCAAACCCAGGTTTTTCTGACTAAATCCACCATTCTGTGCTGTCTCCTAAAAAGAACAGCTCCTCCCCACTTAGTCAATGCTTCCTGTCTCTTCACTCCTACAAAAAGGAATGGAATTTCACCCTTCATTCTTTCACTAGAGGAAGAAAAATAGCATAATTCATATGTGTGAAAAGATGGGGCCCAAACCACCCCATCCCATGTTAGCCTTGCTATCTCAACTAGGTAAGAACAGTTTTTGAGCAATCAATCATAGGCTTTATAATAAATGTAAAACTGTCCTTCTAATTAGAGTGACTTTGTAAAATATTATCGTTTAGATAGGTCAAATAAACTTGGCCATGATCAAAGTATTGTATATAAACTCTGTAGTTCATTAGAGATGCAATTATTCCAGATATTATGGAATTCTAGGAAACTCATGAGAAGAAAACACCTTAGGAGTGCAGTAGAGAGAAGAGAGTTCTCAGTGTCGGCTTCCCTATCACTTTGGGTGGAGAAGAACTTCATCCTAGCAATATTCTCCAATTAAATGAGAGTTGTGCCTGGACTGAGAGCCAAGGATATAGATTCACAACACCACAGGAATCCCAGCAAAGCAACTCTCAGAGGAACTTCTTGAGTACCCCATAAATGGGGTAAAGGATTTCCAGCAACCTGGAGCTACGAGTTACACCTTTGCCACAGGTGTTCTCTTAGCTTAAACATAATCTCCTTGGACTCTATATATACTTGTAGGATATATTCATGGAAGAGTTTATCACAAAATTATGGGCATATGTTTTCTACCAACTCTTTCAACTGAGTAAATACTTGTACTAAAAGCTAAAAGCTGGCTTACTAAATTGATTCTCAACTGATAGTCTTGTTGGGATGCATACCAGTGGGGGCTCAAAACAATAGTGGTAGAGAACTATGCCCAACTTTTCAGGATATGCCTCTAGACCTCTGAGAGGGAAATGTAGCTAAGTGATAGAGTGGATAGAGTACTGGAAGAAGAGTTTAAATAGAGCCTCAGCTCAGGACACTTTGCCTCCCCTAGCTTCAGTTTCCTTAATCTATAAAATGGGGAAAATAACGGCATCTATATTCCAGGCTCTTTATGAGGTTAAAATGAGATAATATTTATCAAGTACTTTGCAAACCTGAAGATGACATATAAATCCTAATCCATACTACTACTACTATTGCTACCACTATTACTATTACCACTACCACTACTATTACTGTTACCACTATTGTGTAGTTTTATTTCAGGATACAAGACATCTGTGAATTTGTGAGTGGAATTGGAATGAGGCTATCTGAGAGATCATATGAGCTACAAATACATGAACCAGTAGATTTTAGAACCTTGGGGAGAAAAATAATGACTTCTTTCAAAGGACTGGCAAACAAAGATAAGACATTTGTTTTGAAAAGTAACACTTCAATTGTTTAGCATAAAATCTAGGACATCTCAAAAATATTAAGTCCATTTTATGATGAATTAATAAAAACTCCCTTTTAAAAATATGCATATCATAGTGATGTGCTGATTAGAAATGAAGATGTATACTTTATCATCTCTGTAACATTAAAAGGTAACACTATCAATGAACTGTTAAGCAAATTCTTCTTTTTGTGGTAGATTAGTATATTACTATGTTATAAAGAAGGACATATCCTTAGAATGCATATATGACTAATGACTTTGGGGAAACCAATTAATTTCCTTAGTTATGTGCCTGAAGCCACACATTCTGGATATGATCATCCCCAAAAAAGAACTCTTCAAATCCAGTAATAGGAAGTAAAGATTATTGAGCCTGGGATTTATAGGGAAATGCTGCTTCTGAATAAATCACCAGCATGGTGCAGTGGCAAGATTGCAGAATTTGTTGACAGGAGACCTAAGTTTGAATTTCTGCCCACTACTTATTCCCTGGGTGACTGTGTCCAAGCCTCAATGTTTTCATTTGCTAAATAGTGATAAGATAAGACTTTGAAAGGAGGGAAGAAATAGTGAAGAGAATTGACTTTGGATTCAGGAGGAGATGAGCAGGAATCTTGCTTCTGGCACACTGACCGTGTGATCCTGGGCAAGTCATTTAATATTTCAGTTCCCCAAGCAACTCTCTGACACTAGTAGTTAAAGGACAGTTGTTGATCTTCACAGATAAGGGATTTTCTCAACTGGAATTTCCCTACACCAAGGAAGTCCAGTGACTTCCCCCACTCCCCAAAAGAGGACATCAGCTAAATCACATTTCACAGATGTGAAAAGTGCTTTGAAAATTACAAGCCCTACTTAAATGTAAAGCACCATTTAATATTGATAAATATCAACCAGGCATTATACATCTTTTAGTATATACAAATATGATAATCCATGACTTCAACAAGCTTCCATTCGGAGAACAAGGACAAACTTTTGCATTCTCAAAGCATATACTTTATCAAGTCTTTTGGTTTAATACTATACACTAGGAACAACGCTAAAAGAATAAAACATAAAATGGATACTAAGAGCTCAAAGGGAAGGGACAACTCCTCCCCACTTCAGGCCTCCCAAAGAGGATTTTCCCTCCACACACAGGGAAAAACAAAATTGCTGGGCCATCCTAGCAAGAACAATGATCTAGGCTCTGCCTGACTCAGGCCAGTCTCCTGGTAATTTATATTTTATATGAGAATGGAGGGAATACTTGTAGGACATTTAACATTGTTAAGTAAAGAAGATGAACTTAACTATCATAGGAAAAAGATTTCCACAGGGAAAGGTACCAAGGACTAACATTGCCAGATGGGGCTGGTGCTGCTGCTACTGTCCTTAGGGCCCACACTGCTGGGATGTAGGAGAGGAGGAGAGAGGGAGAGAGAGAGAGAGAGAGAGAGAGAGAGAGAGAGAGAGAGAGAGAGAGAGAGAGAGAGAGAGAGAGAGAGAGAGAGGAGGGAGAGACAGAGAGGAGGGAGAGACAGGGAGGATATGATTTCAGGTAATCCTACTCCATATTTAGGGCTCTTCCCCAAATGCCAACAGTTAAAGGAATAGGAAGCAAAATACAAACCAAGTGAAAAGGGATAGGATGAGAAATGTATCTAAAATGAAAGACAGGGGAGGAGCGAAGATGGCAGAGTAGAAAGACTCACATATGCTAGCTCTGAACCCACAGTCCATAAATTTCCTGTAAAAAGAACTCCGCACAAATTCTGGAGCAGAGTAAGCTGCGCAAGAATGCAGTGGAAGAGATTTCCATTCCAGAGAGCCCTGGAAAGCCGTCCCCAGGGGTCTGTCGTGTTCTGGACAGCGGAGCCCACCCCTGCGCTGCCCTGGCCACGTGGCCCCAGAAAAGTAGATCCGTGCAGGCTTCAGGGATGGAATCTCCAGTGGCTGTGAAGGTCCCTCCACCCAGAGGTGCTACAGGTCAGTGAGAGAGACTTCTGGGCTGGGAGAGGGGAGCGGGGTGTCTCCATGACTCGGGCCCCCTTGGGAGGCAGCGGCAGAGGCAGCAGCTGGCCAGGGGCTCCCGAAGCAGACAGGGGCTCGGGTCCATTACCAAAGGTCTGCGCATAAACCCCCCGAGGTAACTGAGCCTGGGAGGTGGCCCTGCCCCCACTCAAGCACCAGAACTTAAGTTCACTGAATAGCAGCCCTGCCCATCGCGGAAAGCCCTGAGGCTGGGGAGCAGCATTTGAATCTCAGACCCCAAGCACTAGCTGGGCAGATCTAGGCGGGGGTGGACAGGAATCTCAGAAGTCAAGTAACTGGTTGGGAAAATGCCCAGAAAAGGGAAGAAAAATAAGACCACAGAAAGCTACTTTCGTGGGGGACAGATGTTCCTGTCTTTCATTTCTGATGATGAGGAACATTTCCTACCATCAGGGAAAGACGTGGAGGTCGGGGCCTCTGTATCCCAGACATCTGAGGTGGATGTCCGGTGGGCTCAGGCCATGGAAGAGCTCAAAAAGGATTTTGAAAATCAAGTTAGACAGGTGGAGGAAAAACTGGGAAGAGAAATGAGAGAGATGCAAGAAAAGCATGAAAAATGGGTCAATACCTTGGTAAAGGAGACCCAAAAAAATGCTGAAGAAAATAACACCATGAAAAATAGGCTCACTCAATTGGCAAAAGAGGTTCAAAAAGCCAATGAGGAGAAGAATGCTTTCAAAAGCAGAATTAGCCAAATGGAAAAAGAGGTTCAAAAGCTCACTGAAGAAAATAGTTCTCTCAAAATTAGAGTGGAACAGATGGAGGCTAATGACTTTATGAGAAACCAAGAAATCATAAAACAAAACCAAAAGAATGAAAAAATGGAAGAGAATGTGAAATATCTCATTGGAAAAACAACTGATCTGGAAAAAAGATCCAGGACAGACAATTTAAAAATAATGGGACTACCTGAAAGCTGTGATCAAAAAAAGAGCCTAGACATCATCTTTCATGAAAGTATCAAGGAAAACTGCCCTGATATTCTACAACCAGAGGGCAAAATAAGTATTCAAGGAATCCATCGATCACCACCAGAAAGAGATCCCAAAAGAGAAACTCCTAGGAACATTGTGGCCAAATTCCAGAATTCCCAGGTCAAGGAGAAAATATTGCAAGCAGCTAGAAAGAAACAATTCCAGTGTTGTGGAAATACAATCAGGATAACACAAGATCTAGCAGCTTCTACATTAAGGGATCAAAGGGCGTGGAATAGGATATTCCAGAAGTCAAAGGAACTAGGACTCAAACCAAGATTCACCTACCCAGCAAAACTGAGTATGATACTTCAGGGGAAAAAATTGTCTTTCAATGAAATAGAGGGCTTTCAAGCATTCTTGATGAAAAGACCAGAGCTGAAAAGAAAATTTGACTTTCAAACACAAGAATGAGAAGAAGCATGAAAAAGTAAACAGTAAAGAGAAGCCATAAGGGACTTACCAAAGGTGAACTGTTTACATTCCTACATGGAAAGACAATATTTGTAACTCTTAAAACCTTTCAGTATCTGGGTAGTTGGTGGGATTACACACACACACGCGCGTGCGCACGCATGTACACACGTACACACGTGCACGTGCACACACATACACACATGCACGCACATACAGAGACAGAGAGCAGAGAGTGAATTGAATAGGATGGGACCATATCTTAAAAGAAATTAAGGTAAATGGTGAGAGAGAAATGTAGTGGGAGGAGAGAGGGTGAAATGGAATGGGATAAATTATATCTCATTCAAGAGGCAAGCAGGAGACTTTTTAGTGGAGGGAAAAAGAGGAGAGTTGAGAAAAAAAACATGAAGTTTACCCTCATCACATTCGACTAAAGGAAGGAATAAAATGCACACTCATTTTGGCATGAAAACATATCTTACAATACAGGAAAGTGGGGGAGAAGGAGATAAACAGTGTGGGGGGGATGATGGATGGGAGGGCAATGGGAGGAGGGAGCAATTTGAAGTCAACACTCTTGGGGAGGGACAGGATCAAAAGACAGAATAGAAACAATAGGGGGCCAGATAGGATGGAGGGAAATACAGTTAGTCTTACACAACATGACTATTATGGAAGTCATTTGCAAAACTATACAAATATGGCCTAGACTGAATTGCCTGCCTTCCCAAAGGGAATGAGTGGGGAGGGAGGGATGGGGAGAAGTTGGAACTCAAAATTTTAGGAACAACTGTTGAGTATTGTTCTTGCTACTAGGAAATTAGAAATACAGTTAATGGGGAATAGAAAGTCATCTGGCCCTACAGGACAAAAGAGATGGGGACAAGAGAAGGGAGGGATGATAGAAGAGAGGGCAGATTGGTGATAAGGAAAATTAGAATGCTCAGTGTATTGGGGTGGGGACAGGGGAGAAATGGGGAGAAAATTTGGAACCCCAAATGTTGTGAAAATGAATGTAAAAAGTTAAATAAATAAATTTATATTATAAAAAAAGAGAGAGAGCGAGAGAAAAAAAAAAGAAATGTGAAATAAAAAAACCAAAATGAAAGACACAAAAAGAAAGCACCAGGCCAGGATGAGAAAGGGGTTAGGAATCAAAGGATTGCCAGAAGTATGCAGTCAGTCAAGGTAGAAACAGGTTATGTGATGCTGATTTTGAAAGAGAGGTGGGGAATCTTGTCTCCTCCTACCTTGGCCTCCTCAAGTCCACATCTACTCTGGGATCCAACACTTAAATAGCTTTAAGTTGTTACTCCTAATGCCTGTAGTTTTTCTGTTCTATACTACTTGTTGGGCACAGTGGATGGAGCCATGGACAGAGAATCAGTAGGATTTGAGTTAGACACTGATTAGCTATGTGGACCCTAAGCAAGTTACTTAATTTTTCTCTACCTCATTTTCCTTGTTTGTAAAATGGGGATTAAAAAAAAACCTGTTTATGTTCTGTCTCACCAACTAACCTGTAAGCCCCTTTGGAATAGAGACCATAACTTATACCCACAGGGTCCTATGCTTGGCAAAGTACCCAACACATAGTAGGTTCTCCATAAATATTCACTTACAAGAAGGACACTGATTTGTAAACTCTGCCAATTCATTCTCATCGAATTCCACTATGTCTGCCAAGGGATGCAATCTCAATCAGGAAACATCTTGCATACTTATGGGCATAAAGTTAAGTTCCAATATAAGCATTTTCCTCATAAAAGTTGCATCGCCACTTGGCTTGCCACTCTTTCAGCTGTTGGAGGCCTTTCCTGGGAATAATAAAACAGGCTCTTTTCCAGAGTTAATGGAAGTTCTCTGGCAAAGGGTAACAATTTCTATGTAAATATATAAGTAATTTAGATTATCATGTGAATGACAAACTTCTTAGTGTGTTGACAATTTTCTCAAAGGTGATATCAGACTTTAAAAAAAAAGAAAATATAATCAAGCTGATTAGGATTAATATTAACATGTGGCATCTCTCTATCACATTTGTATTTTATTCTCTTTTCTGGTTTCTATATGTTTACTAGAAGATTCTGCTGATGGGCAGCACATGATATTAGAATTTATTCTTATGATACTATTTATTTCTAGTATAGGACATTTTTACTCTAAAAGACTCATGGGAGATTTTTCGGTTTTTCACTTAAACAGAGAAGATCAGTGGCAAGGAATATTAGCATACTGTGCTTGCAAATAATATTGGGTATGGAATCAGAGGACCTGGGAGTTAATCTTGGTTCTGTGTGATCTTAAGAATATCACTTCATTTCCCTAGGCCATAGTTTCTTCATTTCACTCTCTGGATTTTGCCACCATGCTTCAGCTGCCTTTTTCTTCTACTCCCTTAGTTTCTTTTGCCTATCTCCATTTTGAGGAAGTTCTCAGATCAACCATGCTTCTCTCTCCAGACTTTAGGAATCTCATTCTCCTGTTCCCATCACACACACACACACACACACACACACACACACACACACACACACCCTTCAGTAACTTTATGTGCTGTCTATCCCCATTAGAATTTAAGCTCCTTGAGGGCAGGAACTGGCTTTTGGCTTCTATTTATATCTCTAGCATAGTATCTGGAACATACTACATGCTTAATAATGTTTATTGTTTTGAACTGACATTCCTATGTTACCTTTCATACCAAATACTTTCTCCAGATACAAAGATCCCTGGTCTGCTTTGAGAACTTCTTCTGTGTTTTGTTGCCTCCAAAAGGGTGGAATCTCAGAACTTTATTATTTAACCAAACTCCAAGGAAGATCACCAGCTCTTTTTAAAAATAATCTGTTTTACAAGTTTCGAAAATATTCAATTTTTTAACGTAGTAAAAGATACATACAAAAAAGCTCTAAATCAGAGTCCAGAAAAAGTTAAAAAAACAAACAAACACAACAGCTGGCCATTCTTGCCACAAGAACAGTAATTGTGTCGTGAGACTGATTTTTTAGACTATGATTCCTCCCTGCGTATAGAGGGCTCTGGATGCCCTCCTTCTTGGGTCACCTAAAAGAGGCTTCTGCTTTGTATTCTAAGTCAGGTTATGAGATTCCATCCCATGTGCCTGCTCCTTTGCTTAGCCTTAGGCAGTATGCTTCCCATTCACCAGGGCACTTTCCACACTACTTTTTAGAATGGCATGCTTATAAGTTTTGTGTTCATTTTTCTACTTTCTCTTACCCTCGAGGGCAGCTGGGCTGCATATGCAAATCAATCTAGTCTGCTTCTCAAAAGAACTTCCTGCAACAAGTAAAAGGAACTAACTTTGTTAGCAACCCTGTTGTGAGGGTAAAGATTTATGTCCTTGCTACTAGAAAAAGGAAAGTGTTAGACTACTGACCTCTAAGATCTTTTCTAACTTTAAAGACTAAGATCTTATCCCAGGAGCACCACCCTGAAGCGGCGACAGGCATTTGTTCTGTTGTTTGTTGAATAATCTATACAGCTGAGACCTTTCAAAGGAGGAAAGGAGGAGTAGTGCCCCAGACTCTACTAATTTGGCATCTTGCGAAGATCCCTAGCCATTGTGAAAGTCATCCTTCAGTTCTCTATTAGCTTAGCTAAGACAGTTTTCATAGTTCTCACATTTTATTGGGTACCTGTAAAGGTAAGTAAATAAGTTGGGTAATTATCTTTCTGAACTTTCATTTGGATAACCTTTTTTTTTTAATGTAGAAATGAATGTTTCATATGAGAAAAATACAGTATAAACTTCATTTTGTTACATAAAGATGAGTTATTAATTGAAAAGGACATCATATAAAAATGTGCTGGATTTTATTATTCTCCAGTTGAATGATAGTGGAAAGGATAATGAACCCTGAATCAAAAAACCTGTGTCATAAGGTTACACAACCTTAAGCAGATCAATTAACTTCTAATGGTCTCAATTTCTTCATCAATAAAGTGAGATTGTATTAAATATTGTTGGAGTTGCCTTCATATTTTCATATTCACTGTTTTTGTGATGCTTATCAACTTCCTTTATACTTCTATTCACATTTGAGAAACCTCCCTCAGAGAATCCTAATGGAGTCTTCCAGGATTTCACCACATTGCCTGATATAATGGCCTTGCCTTTCCATTTGCATCATGTTACAATTTCCAGTGAAGAGGGTTGGTCTTTGCAAAGACTTGATCCAAGAGCTACTGAGTGAGAGTCTCTAACAACTTGACTATCTGTTCTCCATTCAGCTATCAAAGTGATTTTCTACAAGTGCAGCCCTGACCATATTACCCAACGGAATTGGTTTTTAAAGCCTTTAACCACCTGGTTCCTTCCTGCCTTTCCAGTCTTCTCCCTCTTTTATTCTCCTCCACATACGATCCAGGAAAACTGACTTTCTTGCTGTTTTTCCCACAGGATCCTTTGTGTCCTTTTACTAGTTGTCCCTCACTTCCCCTTGGAATGTTTTCCCTCTTGCTTCCCTGTCTTCCTTCACATCTCAGATCCTACCTTATGCAGAAGGCTTTTCCTGCTTCTCTCCTCCCTGTAAAACCCCTGTACCTCTGGGATTATCTTCTATCACTCCCTATATAACTTGTATGTACACAGTTGTTTTCATGCTGTTCCCCTCATTAGAACATTAGCTACTTGCAGATAGGGTCTGTGTTTTTACCTTTCTTTGTTTCTCTAGTGCTTATAAGAGTTCAGTCAAAGTGTTGCATTTGAGGGCCTAGAGGGTCACATGTGGTCTCAAGGTTGTGGGTTTCTCTCCCCTGGAAACTTTGCATGACACATAGTAAGATCTTAATGTTTATTGACAGACTGCTTGAAAAAGGTTATTACAAATGACTTAAGATGGTTAAAAGTAGAGGGAAGGCTATTGACATGCAGAGGATGTCTTCCATGCTCTTACTCCTTTGTTCCATTTCTAGAAGACAGAGGAAGAGTAATTCATTGCAGCATTGGTATACTCTTCCCTTTGCCTTCCTATTTCCCTTCTCTGTTTGTGTGTAGGGCTCTAGAGAGGTATTAACCAATAATCTCTATCTTTTTTTCAGGAATGCTGGTATATATGATTTACAGGAGCCTAAGAAATTATATGTATGTGTATATATGATGTATATACTATAAATTATATAACTAGATACTATAAATTATATATACATTAAATTTATAGCATCCATTTTGATAGATTTGCCTTTTTAATAAATGACAATTTTTTTCTGAAAGTCCATATGCTTGAAAAAATCTTTTTTTCTCTTTCACCTCTTCTTTTGAGCAAACCAGTCTTTTTCTTCAGTGGAGTTCAGGAAATCTAACATCCTAGAATCTATTCACATCATTGTTTATGGTTGATAAAGGGAAACCAATATGCTAATCCTTTCCCTAAATAAAAGTTTGAAATCTGGTGAGTCATATGGGCACAAAGTATTTAAAAAATAGAAATGTTTCAAATATCTAGTCCAACCTCCCATTCAAAGTAGGAACCCCATTTAGCACCCCTAACATATAACCATATAACCTCTGTTTTAGGTACAGTTATTCAATAAGCTGGAAGTTAACCTCAATGTTCTATCATCCAGTCCAACCACATTCAGACTGAATTCATAAATTCAACAAATACTTGTTAAATGTCTATTGCATGCAAATACTTCTGTTGGTCAGTGGGGGTTAGACGTAGGTTAGATAAGATACAATTCCTATATTCACGAAGCACAGTTGAATAATAATACGATAATAAAGCTTTGCCAAAGGCTCTTTTGAAATCAAGATATACTATAGGTAGCATAATTCAGTGGAAAGAACAATGTGAGTTTGAGGAACTCGGTTTTTATCCCAGCTTTGATAATAATTAATTATATGACCTTGAAAAAGTTGTTTAGTCTCTCTCTGGACCTGTCTTCTTATTTATAAGATGAGATGGTTGAACAAAAACAATATACAAAGGTTCCTTAGTGCTAATATTTTGATTCTGTCATTGTATTTCTACAGAATTTCCTCTCTACCTGTTTCTAACCTTATCAAAAAAAAAAAAAAGAAAGAAAATGAGGTACACTTATCATAACTTGACAGTGAACCTATGTTGGTTTCTCATGATCACTGCTTTCTTTTCTAAGTGCTCATAAACTACCTTTCATATAATTCATTCCAGAATTTTTTCCTAGAGATATATGTTAAGATGATCAGATTCCATCATTTCTTCTTTTTTGTAAATTGTAACATTTTTCTTTCTCCATCCTTTTGGCCTGTTTCATAATTTAAATTCACAGGCAACCCAAAATCCTTCTATGATCATATATGCAAGTTTTGGTTTTTCTTTGCTTTGTTTTGTTTTTATACTCTGTAGTATAAGTTATCTCAATCATGTACTTTTTAAACTCAGCTTCTTAAGAAGAGAGACTGTCTTTTCTATTGCTTATAGTGCACACTTAATAGATTCCTATTTACTTATTTTGACTTAGAGGAGGGAAGTTTTTTTTAATTATCTTGAATTTAAATTGCCTATCTAATCTAGCTTTTGTTTTCCTTCTACAGATTGTTTTAATGATTATACTCCTTGAAGAAGATACTTTCATAAAAATCATTCCCCTCTCATTAGCATCAAGTGAAAAATATGCAGTAATTGTTTTTACTGATTTTTTTTTTAAAACAGAACTTTGTGTTTCCTGGTATTGCTTCTGAACATGAATATGAGGTTCTTGCAATATTTTAAGGACAGTTATCTCTGGAAAACCTCCACACTCCCCAAAAAAAAAAAAGATCATTGATTTCAGGAGGATACTAAGAATTTAAAATGACTTAGAATGGCTCAGATTTTTCAGTACATCAACTGGATGCTTTTTATGAGAAAAGAAAAAGAGGTTGACTAATGAATATCCATTTTCTGACATCCATTCTTTTCTCTTTCTTAAAACCTTTTTCATTAAAACCTCAAATTTATCACCTCAAAGTGATTACAGGAGTTACTCCAGGGAAACTGTAACATCAGAATTCTAGCGTAAAGTGAAACTTGACACACCATCACTAGTCAGGGATGCTTCATAGTAAATCTAAACCACATCTTCTCCTTGGAACCTTAAAAGGATTATTCTATCATAACTGGTGATGGTATGATAGTGCTTCAATAGTTTTTCTGCTCATTATGGAACAGATATTACAAGGGCTAAAAGGGGTCATACATTATCTGGACGAGATCCAATTATAGGAAAAACCACAGTGGTCTACTTGGACAACCTGAAAGCTCTGCTAAAGCAATCACATGCCTGCACATTAAGAATGCAAAATGCTAGTTACTCCTCCACCCCAGCAGGATTGTTTAATTTATTCATGCCAGTAAAATTGTGATTAAGGAATTCATGCAGTCAGATTTAAAAAAAAATACAGTGAACTTACCAGATACCATCTATACCAGTCTGTCCATCAGTATATTTCTGCCATAGAAAATTCTCTTTACATTTTCTACTTGTTAATATGACCCCTAATAAAACTGTTACAGAAATATAAATTTTGGGAACTGACAAGTAGGTCATTAATTCAAGAGACTAATTCAAGGTTAATGCCATTGGAAGGTTCAACTTCTAATCCTCCTGTTTTTGAATGGGACTATGGTTTCACCCAAACTGATTAACACATTCTAACCAAATATACATATTATGTTTTTAAAATATATTATGTAGCATGTCCAAAATGTTGACATATGTACAGTCCACTTAAAGGTATAGCAAAGCAAAGCAAACATAGATCAGCTATAATTGATCATTGATCCTTCTTTATAATCTCAGTGCCCCAAGTTTCCTCACTTGTAAAAATGAGAGTTGGCCCTAGCTTCAAGGGTTTGAATAAATCACTTTTCCTCCCTTGCTTTATATTTCCCATCAGTGAAAGAAAGCATTACTACTAGATCATCACAAAGGCACCTTTCAGTTCTAATATTCTAGGAGACCAATGAGAAATGATCATGGCACTGGGATACTATAAAAACAATTGTTAAAAAAAAAATACAAAACAGAGCTTGATTTAGTTACTTCTCATCGTCACAGCTGATCAAATAACCTAGTATATGTGAAGCATTTTGCAAATATTAAAGCACTTGATAAATGCTAGTTATTGTACTGTCATTTTTATTAACATTTCTAAAAAATACCAGAATCGTAACTAAGAATTCAGGATTGCTCAGAACAAATCCAATTCAGCAAAGTTTAGGGAGGAGGAATGTTGAGTAGACATTCTACAACATAAATTATTCAGTTGACTCCTGTTTAATTACACATCAAATAGGAATCTCTCAAGATAGTAGATAAATTCGTTCATTTTCTGGTGGAAGGAGGAAAATAGGAGGTGCTGTCTAAACAAGTAATTTTTGTATAATTGATTAGCTAGGCTGCACAGAGGACAATGATAACTTATATTCACATAGAACTTTGAAGTTTATAATGTACTTTTAAAAATAAAATCTCAGCTAAGAAGTACAAGTACTACCTCACAACAGGAATAGGGACTCAACTGATTAGTTTATGGAAGCCCTAGGTAAGGAACTGCAACTACTAAGGCAGGTCAGATCCTTTTCTCACTTAGTTTCAAGCACCTATTAGAGCACAGAAAGGTTGTAACTTGCCTGGGACTATACAGGAAGTATATCTCCAAGGAGTAAATTGAGACTCAGAGGAAAATGATCTACAAATCAAGGTCACCCTCCTGGCAAGTGACTGATTTGGTCTTGAATTTAGACATTTTGGTTTCAAATCTAGCACTCTTTACATATTCTAAAATTTATTAGAAAGTAATCTGGGGCAAAAAAAAATGTTATTTGTCCTTACTGCATCAAAGGCAGAATATGAACTTGGGTCTTTCTGACCCCTGACCCACAACTCCAACTATTATGTTATGCAGCATCTCTGATATTTCATTTGCCTCTACCTTCTCATGTCCCACATCAATTTTTTGAATTCTGACTTTTACCTTGAATATTAGAAAACAATCATTCTTTCTAATATGATCAAAAATTTCCTTACCGCTAACTCCAAAGTCCAATCTTTTTTTTTTCCCTTTTTTGACTTCTCTGTATAGAACTGGACCCTGTTAATCACCCCCTTCCTCTGGATATTCTATTGTCCTGAGGATTTCGTGACACATTTATGTCATAGTTCTTTTCTTCCCTGTCGGATTAAAGCTTTTTCGTCTCTTTTGCAGGCTCATTATTCACATCTCACTCCCTAAGAATGAAGGTACCCCAGGGCTCTATCCTGTGCTCTCTACGAGAATCACTCTAAACTCAGCAAATTCACAAATTCTCATGTATTGAATTTTCGTCTCTAAGCAGATGACTTCTGCATGTACACATCCAGACTTCATCTTCCTCCTGAGCTTTAGTCTCATGTATCCAAAAGTGTATTTAGTATTTCCACCAGTAATCATTCAGGTTGGCAATCTATAGCATCTTCAGTTCACTTTCCCTTGTCTTCCTTCCCTATCTCCAACCAGTCTTTCAAATTCTACTTCCCTAACATCTATTCTTTTCTCTGTATCTATACTATATCTACCTTAGGGCAGGTTCGCATCTACATTATTGTAGTAGACACCTCACTGGTCTCCATACATCCAGTCTTTCCCTTCTCTAATCTATCCTCCGTACAGTTTGATATTCCTATAACTGTCAATGACTCCCTATTGCCTTCAGATTAAAACCTAAAACTCCATTAGCTTGCAAGCAAATGCTTTCCTAATCTAGATTCATTCTCTTTCTAGACTGATGACACATTACTCTTGTCAGGTACTAGATGTTTCAGTCAAACTGACCTGATTGCTCTTCCCATCTCTACACCTTTGTATAAATTATACTCCATATTTGGAATGATTTCTCTCGCTTTCCACCTTCATTTCCTGGAAACTGTTGTTCCCAGCTAAGATATGAACTCTTTCAAGAGACATTTCCTCATTCCTCCAGTTGTTAATACAATAAACCCTCTCAATGTGCATTTATATATATATATATATATAATATATATATACAGTTACTCTTAAATATATATATATATATTTAAGAAAAACTAGAAGAATGTAACTTCCTTGAGGACAAGCACTACTATATTTATATATTTGTTTATGGAGGACTCCTGGTGAGTAAATGCCTTATGCCAATGAAGCTTAGCACCTGCCTACAACTCAGAATCTCAGAGAGTTTCCTGGAGGCACTGAGAGTTTGAGTGATTTATGGAAAGTTATACAACTTTTGTCTCAGAAAGTTTTGTCTCAGAAGTTGTTTAGAAACCAGGTTTCCTGACTCTATCCACTGTATTTATCCTGTATAGTGTTGCTTTGTACACATATTAGATTGTAAGCTCTGAAGGCAGGGACTGTCTTTTGCCTCTTTTTGCATCCTGAGTACGTAGCACAGTGCCTGGAACATAGTAGGTGCTTAATGATTATTTATTGATTGATTGTACCACATTGCTTATTTGCTGACACCTACTGGTGCTTAATAAGTACTTGTTAATATTTGATTATATTATTATTATTATTTTGATGTTATATTATTTTACTAGTATTAACAATGTTTTTTTTTAACGTTGTTAAATTCTTACCATAGAATCTTTGTAATAAAGCACAGGTGAGCTTAACAAAGCAAAGTAAAACTGACTATGCCAGATGTTTTGTAATGGACTACTGAGGCTTTCATGGAATTACATTCGTAGCGTAACTAAAGAAGACCTTAGTTTAAATGAAAGATGAAAAATATCTTTGTTATTAATTTTTAGCAAATAATTTGAAAGTTTTAAATGTTGATTTGTACACCCTTCTGAGTTTAAGAAATACTTTTTTACATAACATCCTATCCTTCATTTTATAGTTACAGTATTAAGTCCAATTTGCATTAAAAGTTAGGTCATCATTTATTAGATGGCTATTTGCAATAACATATCATTTTACAAATAGATGCATTTTTTAATGTGCTGTTATGCAGGGAAATCAATGAGGATCAAGTGAGGTAATATTTGTAATGTGCTTTGTAAACCCAATAGCCCTATATCAATGTCAGCTACTATCATTATGACTATTCTCCAATAATCCAATGAACCTATCATTTTTATCAGCATGGTATTCCCTTTAATGATGCAGATCATAGCACATACATGGCTGTCTGTGAATAATTATAGCTTTAATAATAAATCATTTACTGTAATTGTTCATACTCAAATTAAAATCACAATTTTAAATCAAAAATTACTTATTGAGTATTTACCATCTCTTCAACATTTCAGAAAATGTTTGAAGAATCAGTCATCGAGTTTTGAGGCTTAATGGGGTCCTTAGAGATCATAGGAGATAGTATCTGGATGGTATAGTGGATAAAGCATGAAACTTGGAGTCAAGAAGACATGAATTTAATGCTACCTCAGATTCGTACTAGCTATGTGACCCTGGGCAAGTCAGTTAAACAAATCTATGCCTAAGTTTCCACATCTCTAAAATGGGGATAATAAGAGCATCTATCTTATAGGGTTGTGAAAATCTAATGAATTAGCTATAAAGTAATTTACAACCTCAAGTTCAATATAAATGCTAGTTTTTTAATCATCATTATCATTATTAAAATCCAGCCATTTTATTCTCTACATAGTCACTGTGCACAAAATCTTCATACCTAGTTTAGTCAGAGAACACTCATGTGAGACAGGGCAAATTCAATGCCAAATTGGGTAGTTACAGATAGCTGGTAGAACAGTTTTTGTAGGAGAACACTAAGTGCTGGGGAGTGAGTTCTCTAGCAGGAGGAACGGAGAAGATGGATCTTGGAATGTTTGCTGAAGGATGTGTAGGATTTAAATAAGAAAAAAGAATACATCCCATGAGTGAACATAACAAAAGGCAAAGGCAGAGATAAGGATGAGTGTGATGTGTTTATGGGATGAGACAGTTCTGATTAGAGAAAAAGGAAATGATGGGGAACAAGTTTGTATGGAGAGATTATAGAAGGCATCTAAAAAGCAGGCATGGAAGTTGACTTGATGTAATAGGACATTGGGAGACAATTCCAGGACAGTAACATGATGAAAAAGAGTAATCATTTATGTAGTGAATGAATTTCATCACTTCAAGAATGCTAATTAAATGAAATTGGGATGAAGGGGAGAATCTTCCAAAATAGACAAGCTAGTGGGGAATATGGAAGTAAATAACATAACAAGAAAATACTTTGCAGAATATTGATTTAATGCATCACTTAAGCAACAGAATGTCTCCAACCTGCATTATCCATGCTCTACTTCCTCGTATTTTGGACAGCTTATCTGTTCACCTCTCTCAAAGGAACAGACACAGTTTTCTACATGAATTGTCTGCTTATGATGTATAGTTTTTAACAGTATGATAAACTGCAACTCAAAGAGAATTCAGCACTTTTAGAAGTTATGTATTTTTTAATATGTCATGGGTTAGAATGCCATGAATAAAAATGACTAAAATTAAATTTAGACCAGCAGAGGATAACTGCCATCATCATCATCTGTTGAAAACATATCACAGCAAAAGAAATCCTTTTCAATTCTCACAAAAGTTTGCAAATTGCAATTTGACCTCATTGTACAAATTTCAATAGTCATCTGAAACATTGAAATAAACCCATTTAAAATAATTACGTTGATTCTGAATTGTGCATTGCAATGGGATGCTCAGTTCACAGACTGGAAAAGTGATGAGAACCCATGCAAGAAAACTAAGGCAGAAAGCTGAAGCTAGCTATTAAGGCTATTGTTCACTTTGAAGCACAGGTAAAGAATTCCTAATGTTTCTTTTTTAAAATTAAAAAAAAAGCAACAGGTCTAGAAATAAATTATATTAATGCCCCACTAAATTTGCCCTCATTTAGACAAAGCTAGTCATTGGGACTTTTAAAGCTCTATGAAGATCTTTTAAAGAGATAAATAATAAGTATTCCATTCCCTCTTGAGAGAGGAGAACCTGTTGTGACTACCATAACTGCCCCATCCCAAGTAAAATGTAAATTTCTTAAGAACAGGGATTACTTCATATTTATCCTTAATTGTCAAGTATATAGTATCTGTTTTAGTAGTTATTCAATAAATGCTTGTTGAATTGAATTGGATTGAATTAATATATTCAGGAAAAGTACATGGTATGACAGATAAAACATGTTAGCTATTTTCAGTAGTGTGATATAACAGTCAAAAATAGCTAATGAAGTCTTGGGCTCCTGGAAGAGAAATGTAACTTCCAGAAATTGGGAGGAGATCCATGCTACTCTACCCTGCACTAATGAGAACTCATCAGGAATACTGTGTTCAGTTCTGGGCACCATGGTTTTGGAAAGTCACTGATGTACTGGAAGAACATCCAGAGGACAACCAGGATTGTAAAGGGCATGGAATCTATGACACATGAGAATCAGCTGAAAGAACAGGGCATATTTCACTTAGAGAAAAAGAGAGTAAGGGAGGACATGATTGCTGTCTTTAAGTACTCAAAATGATGTCATGTGGAAGAAGGGCTAGACTTTTGACCTCAGAGGGTAGAACCAGAAGTAATGGGGTGGAGGTTGCAAAAAGGTCAATTTAGATTTGATAGCAAGAAAAATTACCTCACAATTTGAACTGTCCAAATGTAGAATGGGTAGATTCCCCTTCTTAGGAGTCTTCAAGCATGGGACAGCTCCTTGTTGGGCATGGGATAGAGGAGATTCTTTTAGTGTGTAGATTGGACTGTCATGGCTGAAGTCCCATCCAACCCTCAAATTCTGTGCTTCTGTATATAAACCTCTTACCCTTCCAGCCTCAAAGACCTCCATTCAAGCAGTAAAGGAGCAAGAAGAAGAGGAGCAGAAATAGGAATGGAAATTGGGTGGTAAAGAGCCTGTTGTTTTATTTTCTGACCATTATTTGAAGAGGTCAATATTTATGGGATAATTCCCAAGGGGTATGGCTTTTTTAGTTTGTGGCTCAACCCTTGAAATCAAATTTCACTTTGGATTGAGATGTTTGATCTCCTTTTTGCTTTCATGAATATATGGAAATAAGAAAACTGATATCATACTATTTCTAGAACTAAAATTTGGATAAACTTGGACCATCTTAAAGTTTGAGGTCAATATGAGATGAAACTCATAATTCTCAGAAGATCCTCCTTCCTTTAGGTTTTGATTTGGCCTGAAACTCAAAGATAGGAAGCCACATAAATGAAGTGTGTAAATTCATAAAATTCCCTTGCAAATTAATAACATTGAGCCTCAATCATGCCAAGTCACCAGGGAACTGTGGAATCAAAGCAAATAAACTAAAAGAGATTTGCATATCAAATTCTGGACACATTTCTTTAATGTTAAATAGATGTTAAAACAAAGGTAAAATTGATTTAACTTGATCTCAATTTCTTCTTTCTTTTAATTTTGTGATTTATCTTTTTAAATATGTATTTGATATATATGGAGGGTAGAGCTAAGATGGCAGAATAAAAGCAGGAACTTTTTAGAGTTCTCCCCACAAGCCCAATAAAATACCTGTAAAAATGACTCTAAACAAATTCTGAAGCTACAGAACACACAGAATGACAGAGTGAAGCAAATCTCCAGCCCAAGACAGGGTGGAAGGTCAGCAAAAAGTGTCCATCATGCTGGGTTGGGAGTAGAGAGCAGTCACTGTGGTGGCACAGATGGGACCTGAGTAGGCCTCAGGAGGACTGAATCATTGGCAACTGTGCTGTTTTCCAGACTTCTAGACCCCAAATTTCTGAGGATAAATTGGAAGGTCAGTGGAAAAAGACCTGTCAGATTTACGTGAGAGAGTAGAATGGTCTAGCCCCAGCCCAGGGAAGTCAAGGGGGTGGAGGAACCCACAACAGCAAGGGCAACAGCAGGGGCTGTTTCTGGAGCTCTAGGTCCACAGATCATCAGGCACTTGAGTGACTAACAGTATACCACCACCACCCCCTATCCCCACTGGAAACAGAGAACTACTTTGACAAAGAGCTTAAAAGTCAAGTGATTGGCTAGGAAATGAGCAAAAATAGAAGAAAAAAAAAACCAGACCATAGAATCTTATTTTGAGGTAGAGGAAGAGCAAGACATGCAACCAGGAGTAGACAACAAAGCCAAAGCTTCCATGTCCAAAGCCTCCAAAAGAATATGAATTGGTCTCAGGCCACAGAAGAGCTCAAAAAAGATTTTGAAAATCAAGAGAAGTAGAGCAAAAATTGGGTAGAGAAATAAGAGTGATGCAAGAAAATCACAAAAAAGCAGTCAACTGCTTGCTAAAGGGGACCCAAAAGTACTGAAGAAAATAACACCTTAAAATAGACTAACCCAAAGGGCAAAAAGAGATCCAAAAAGCCAATGAGAAGAAGAATGCCTTAAAAGGCAGAACTGGTCAAATGGAAAAGGAGGTTTAAAAGCTCACTAGAGAAATAATTTCTTCAAAATTAGAATAGAGCATATGGAAGATAATAACTTTATGAAAAATCAAGAAATTATAAAACAAAATAAAAAATAGAAGACAGTGTGAAATATCTCATTGAAAAAACAACTGACCTGGAAAATAGTTTAAGGAGAGACAATTTAAAAAATATTGGACTATCTAAAAGCTGTGATTTTAAAAAAAGAGCCTAGACATCATCTTTCAAGAAATTATCAAGGAAAACTGTGCTGATATTGTAGAAAGAGAAGGTAAAATGGATATTGAAAGAATCCATTAATCACCTCTGGAAAGAGATCCCAAAAGGAAAACTCCTAGGAGTAGCATAGCCAAATTCCAGAACTCCCAGGTCAAGGAGAAAATATTACAAGCAGCCAGAAAGAAATAATTTGAGTATTGTGGAAATATAATTAGGGTAACACAAAATATAGCAGCTTCTATGTTAAGGGATGAGAGGGCTTGGAATATAATATTCCAGAGGTCAAAGGAGCTAGGATTAAAACAAAGAATCACCTACCCAGAAAAATTTGGGGAAAAAATTGGTCATTTAATGAAATAGAGGACTTTCAAGCATTCTCGATGAAAAGACCAGAGCTGAATAGAAAATTTGGAATAAGTACCTATTACATGCTATGCACCATGCTGGCCCTGACAATATACAGGAAAAATGCATATGTGCGTACACATATATATATGTTTGTATGTGTGTATGCATACATACATACATATATATACATATATACATATATACATATATATATATATATATATAACTATATACACTAAGGAGAGGTGAGATAATACTTTTAGGGGAGAGCACTATAACTGGGAGGAAGGAGAGATCAGAACAGGCTTGATGTTGGGACTCCCTCTTGTCCTGAAACACTAAAAGATAGGTCCAACTCCTTAGGTTCTAAATCTCACAGAATGAAATCCATGGGAGTAATGTTAGCTTACAAATGCAGGCAAGTAGGACTAGAAACCCAAGACCACTGTGAGCACCGTTGTTTCCTAAACTGGCTGACATTGCTACTTCCTGGATTACTTTTACATTTCCTCCCCAGCCCTCCAACCTCAGCAACCTCACATGCTAGAGATTCCTCCCCTCATAGGGCCCCTTGACATTCCTCCCTGGAAAATGCATTTGAAGAAATGCCAGTCATGCTCACTCCTAATCCATCACAGCTTCTGAATGCCTAGACTGCTCTTTTACTGGGCACCTTTCACTTTTCTATCCCCAACCCATTCCAGCTCTTTTTTATGTGCCTTCCCCCTTTAGAACAAACTTTTTTAGGGCAGGAACTGAAGAATTACCTTTCTGCTTGCATTTTTATTTTCAACATTTCACCCAATACTGATATTAATAATGATCTAGCTTCCTTACTTGTGTGACACAATATATTTTTCTGCTACATAAATAAACCACCTCAGGATGGTTCTCTGCTATGCTTTCACCAAAAACAAGGCAGCTTTGCATAAGATCTCCAGCATCCAATAGATGCTATCTTCTCTATCATTTTATATACATCTAATTTCAACCAGTTGTCCTGGAAAGGAATTTGGAAACAATTTATCTCAGCCACCAGCTGAATTGCTGTGAGCCGAAGGCTATTTATAGGGAGATAACCACACTTGCCATATCAGGTATTGATATATGGCAATCTTCACTGAACTCTGAAGTTTGTTCCTCCTGCTCAGCATCAGACACAGGATTTGACAACTCCTCTATAGTTGCTTTCCTCCTGAAAGGCACTCCTGAACTACTATCTCTCATGAATGAATGCAAAAGTGAAATGAATGGATGAATTTATTAAGCACCACTATGTGTCAGGTACTGGACCAGGGTAGGGACATAAACACAGGAGTGAGACAGTCATTTCTGTCAAGTGCCTAACATTCTTGTGGCAAGAGTCAACATATAGAGAGGGTTACACGCCAGAGAAGAAAGTTTAGTCTGGGAATAAAGCAATAGGGGAGCTGATTATCAAACTATTTCATGAAAAAAAATGATAGTATTACTTTTTTAAAAAAAATTTGTTACTCTGTACATGACAAACATCAATCATCATCATTTCCACTCTCCCAAAAGGCTTGTTCACGATACTATAATTCTCTATTCTACATATTTCACATTTTTAAAAGAATACAATTAATTTAAAACATTAATCTCAAATCTGTCCTACTTAGTGTGTACTTCCGAGTCTTCTGTTTTCTTCTGTGCATTTTTAAAATGATCCTCTGTTCTTTTTCTTTTTTTAATTTGAATTCATATTGATAGTTCCCCTCTCCTTGCCAAATTCCATCCTCAAAGTACAGAAAGAAAACAAAACTTCTCCTTTATAAAAAAAAAGTAATCAAAATAAATTCACATATCATGATATTGATTTGATATTGTTTCCAGAGCAAAAGGTAGAGAGAGAAGGATGGTATATTATGTGTGGTGACAAGACAGATATCTATCCTAGAGATAGGTAGGACAGACAAGTAGATGGGATGGTGCAGTTTTCTTGGGATTGTGGCTCTCTCCTAAAATTACTCTGCACCTGGAAAGTACTTTTCCCAAATTGCAGAAACAATGGCCCTTCGCCAATGGCCTCAACCTTCCTTGAGTTCATCCAGAGGTCAGCAACCTGCATCCTGTAGGGCCAAATTTGGCAGCCATCTGCTTTTGTACTGCCCATGAACTAAGAATACATATTTAAATAAAGTTTTATTGCATTTAAAATGCAAAAACTATTCTTAGATCTCTCCAAGAAAACAATTTGGATTTAGCCCTTGGGCTAGAGTATGTAGACCACTGGTTCATACATTCATAGATTTAGAGCTGGCAGGGCTGTAAATCATCAATTGAAGGAATCATACTTTCCTGCTTATAATGAAAAGTGAGATAGGAGAGTGAGCCAGTCTAGAGAAAATGTGTCCTCCTCTCTGCACTTCCATTTACCATTTTATCAGAGAGACTGGATGATAAGAAACCATGCTTTCATCCAAAAACTGAAAGCACTAAGCTGAGAAAATGTAGTTTCAGGGAGCCTCTTTGAGTGGCAGAGCCATGCAGCTTCAGGATTCTTCAGCAGTTAGGTATGGCAGTGGATAGAATGCTAGGCTGGGAGTCAAGAAGACCTGAGTTCAAATCTAGCCTCAAACGCTTACTAGCTGGGATTCTAGGCAAGTCACTTAACCTGTGCCTGCTTCAGGTTTCTCAACAATAAACTGAAGATAATGGTGGTACCTACTTCCCAGGGTTGCTGTGAAAATCATATAAGATAATAAGTGCAAAGCACTTAGCATAGTGCCTGGCCATTACTAGATGCCACATAATTAATTATTCCCCTTTCCCTCCTTTTTTGAATCTCAGGCCTAGAAAAGAGAGCGACAGATACATCTCAGAGGAACTTTATGGGGACGACATAAAAGGAAGAAAAAAGACTTCCAAAACCCAGAGGGTGTGAGGCTTTTTGTGAGGCTCAAATGAGATAATATTTGTAAAGCTCTTGGCACACAGTTCCTGGCACTTAGTAGGTGCTATATAAATGTTCCTTTAAAGCACTTAACGTTGTGCCTGACACATAGTAGGCACTATGTAAATGTTAGCTGCTATCATCATCATCACCATCATTATTATTATATGCTTTCTAAACGTGAATCTACTTTTCACTGGTCTCCATATACAATAGTGGGAGAACGTGTCTCTGACTTGTTTTTTTCAGGGGTAATGGACGTTTATGTACCAAATGTTCTTACCATATCATCTTAGTAAATACCTCCTTTTAAAATTTAATTAACTTTGGTTCCCTAATTGATACTGAGAGCATTATTGGATGGAAGTCTGTATGAAATAGGACTAGAGGAACCCCTAGGACACTGAAGGAGGACTATCACCTGTCCTTTGGGACCTGAGCTGCCCATACAAGAAAGAGTGTGGAAAGCAGACTCAGAGGGGTGCCACACATGTGTGTACACACAAACACATCACCGAATACCATACTTCCCAGGAAGCTCCTCAATGTAGTTAAGTAATTTAAAAATTTTCCTAAGCAATATGGCTATTAAATGCCCACTATGTGCTTAGTGATGCAGGTATAAAAACGAAAAACACCACAGTTCCTGCTTTCAAGGACCTCACTTGAAATATGAAGGTAACGACTCCATCCCCAGTTGCTGACTATTTTTTGAAAAATTGTCACAATATTACATCCAGCATGGCACAGTAGATGAAGTGATCTCGGATCAGTAAGAGCTGAATTCGAACCTACCTATTAGAAATACTGGCTAGTGATCCAGGGCAAGTCACTTAATCTCAATGTTCCCTCTAGGATTGTAATTTGCTCATCTGAATTGTTCACCTAAATTGATAGAGGTGATATAGTTAACAATAATAATAATAAAAACAATATGTAATAGCAGAGGTAGAAGTTAGTAGTAGTAGTACTTTAGTAGTAGTAGTAGTAGTAGTAGTAGTAGTAGTAGTAGTAGTAGTAGTAGTAGTATTTACATAGCACTTGAAGGTATGCAAAGTGTGTTAC
Source organism: Bettongia penicillata ogilbyi (assembly GCA_023548195.1). Taxonomy (NCBI): domain Eukaryota; kingdom Metazoa; phylum Chordata; class Mammalia; order Diprotodontia; family Potoroidae; genus Bettongia; species Bettongia penicillata. Next base: position 35,692 of record JAJHZJ010000602.1, on the reverse strand, counting down.
AAATATTATCCTCACAACAACCCTGGGAGGTAAGTGCTATTCCCATCTGATTGTAGGACTAGGGGATGGAGTGCCAAATTCCTCCCAATGCCTTCCTTTATAGATGGTAGAAACTGGACTTTATAGTTCACTCCACTCTCTCTGGTTTCAGCTCCAGGAATGAAATGGCCCCTAATCTCACCTCTCTACCTCGTTGCTGCCTCTTTCTGTATATTGTCTTCTCCCATTAGATGGTGAACTCCTAGAGGGCAGGAACTATCTTTCTTTTTCGTAACTGTATCTCCAAAGCATAGCATAGTATCTGGAACATGGTAAGAATTTATTTCATGTTGTTGGATTAGATTAGATTTTACAGATGAGGAAACTGAGGATAGGGAATGTTAAGCGACTAACTCAGGGTCCCACAGCTATTGAGTAATCTGAGGTCAAATTTGAACTCAGGTCATTATGACTGCAAGTACAGACCTCTATCCAAAGTACCATCTCGCTATCTAATTTCCTCACAGATGAGGATTTCCCAACACAAATCAAACACATCTTTAGAATGTGTGTGTGTGTGTGTATGTGTGTATCCACCCTCAGAGAAAACAGCTGGATGTGATTGATATGCTCCTTTTGAAAGCAGTTGAAACACACATTAATTAGATTTTGAGTAAAAATCTGAATCTTTCTGTAGGAAAATTCCTTCCTCAGAAATATAAAATATTAGACCTGGGAGGAATCATATGGAGTACTTAATCTAATATATTATTTGACAAAAGGCAAGACTGATACTTATAAAGATAAAATCACTTGCCCAAAGTCATGATGTCAGCTGGTCTCTGATCCTGGACTAAATTCTAGTTTTTCCAATTTCTAGACTAATGAACTTTAAACTGTATCATGGCACTTCCTAGCTAGTATTACAGATTCCTATTGTCGCACGTTGCTGTCACTCTCTAGTACTGAGAAAATCTCTTTGCCTGAAACTCTATAATTTCTAAAGCAAATATGCTTAAGGACTTTTTTTTTCCAAAGAAGAAAACTGCAATTTTTAGTTAGCATTTATGTATTCATTCTTGTAAAAACGTTTTGCCTTTCAAGCTTCACTGAAAGAACTTTCTTCTTAAATTATTATTCTAATTTAATTTAAATTTTCATAAGTTACTAAGGGAGATTGCATTTGAGTAGCCAAGTATTAAATTTGGCATCTCCTAATGCAAGGCATGGTGCTGATGTAGAGTCTTTGGGGTATTAACTTCCCTTAAGTAAAGCATAAAATAATTTTGTTCATCAAAGAAAAAAATGTGGATGGCAGATGCTTTTCCAAGGGTTTAATGAATTATCTCAATTTTAGACCACCCAAGAGTTGAGAGAGGGATTGGAATTGGTCATGTTGGTAGAAATCACATACACTGAGTCATCTGAGCCTAGCAACCCTCATAATTGAAGATCTTAATAGGCAATGAGGAGTGCCCATTAAAAATATCCAACTAGAAATATATAGTAAATTCCACTTCTCAGAACAATTTTCTGTGATCATAGGATTCAGAGGGCCACCCAAAAGTGATTTGCCAGTCAGCTGTGAGTTTCTCCTTTTCATTATATAATGAATTTGAGATTAAGATAGTTATTTCAAAAGAGAGAGAGACAGAAAGAAAAGCTCGCAACAAACAAAAAACCCAGAAATAAACCAGAAAACAGAATGAAAGCTACCTAACCCTTAAAGCCTCACATGTGAACTAACTATGCAAATGCATAGACCATAGTAGGGTGACAGAAAAGTACATTTCATTAGGTGAGTATATTTTCATATCTAAGGAAACAAAGACCTAATAGCTGGGTTTGTATGGCACAAAACAGACCTCCTTAGCCAGAATAATTTGAATAAAAATTGGCAGTTACAGAGACATTGTCTCCACGATTTCTTAAGAAAGTTTAAATAATGAAGAGGCCCAAAATCCTTGGCCAAGAACATTTCAGACTTCATTATGAGACAGAACAACAGGCAAGTCAAGGGCAACACTTCTTTAGAATATATTAATTTCTGAACCACTATTGAGAAGATGATACAAACATGAACACCTCACAAAACAGATGAAAACTGCTCAGGTTGAAAAAGAGCCTTTCAGGGATCTTCGTTTGATAGTCAATTAAATTAAATAATTCAAATAAATAATTCCGTTAGCAGGCAGGCAACAAATAGATGAGAAATGGAATAGATCTGCCAGTATTTTTTAAAATAGAGATGTCTTCTTATCAGATGAAACAATCAAATTTGGATTCTACCACATCAGTGTCCAAGAGTCATTGTCACTTATAAAGATGAAATCAGGAAGAGCACTTAAAACTGGGTAGATACATACATGATAAATTTGTGTTACTGTTGACAAAATTTTGAAAACAATTTGATCCATCAATTAGGGAAATTTATGAACAAATTATCATATATGAATACAAAGGAATGCTTTAGTAGAATTTAAAAAGATAAAAGGGATGGCTTCTGGACACAAAAAACATGGGAAGAATTGTAGGAACTGATGTCAAGTGAAGTAAGCAGAATAGAGAACAATCTATGACATCAATATTGTAAATAGAAACAACTTTTTAACACTTAAGAAATTTGATCGACTCAATGACCAATTATAATTCTAGAAAACCAATGATGAATCATATTAACCATGTCTTCAAAGAGAGGTTGTTGATTCAAGATGGAGAGTGAAACATTTTTTCCGACAAGTCAAAAGTAGAAATTTGTTTTGATTGTCTAGGCATATTTGTTGCAAAGTTTCCTTCTTTTTCTTTTATTCTTTCTCTGTCTTTCTTTCTCTCTTCCTCCCTCCCTTCCTTCCTTCCTTTGATTCTTTCTTTGTTTTTTTATTTTTTCTTCTTCTTCCTTCTTCCTTCCTTCCTTCCTTCCTTCCTTCCTTCCTTTCTTCCTTCCTTCCTTCTTTCCACCTTCCTACCTTGCTTCCTTCCTTCCAGGAGGAAGAGGACTAGAACAGGCCTCCAGGGCAGAATCCCCAGCAGGGAGGGTCTCAGATCCCTCAACCCACAAGTGCCAAAGAAAGCTTCAAAGGCCAGTGAGAGGACTTTCCCAACTGGGTGAGGGTGGGCAGGGATCCCCCAGCATGGGCCCCAGGCAGTAGCAGCAGCAGGGTAGCAGCTTCCATTGTGGGAGTGGCTCAGCTTAAAGCCCCTGGGGGAATTGAACAGCTGATCTGCATCTCATCCCTGAGCATGGTCCTGTGGTGAGGAGGAACACTAGGACCCTTCTACGGACAAAGGGTTCAAAAGTCAAGTAACTAACTGGCAAAATGCCTTAAAAAGGGAAAAAAAATAAGACCATAGAAGGTTACCATCTTGGTGAACAGGTATTTCCTTCCCTCCTTTTGGATGAGGAAGAACAATGCACACCATCAGAAGAAGTCAAGGTTTCTGCATCCAAAACCTCCAAAAATTAATATGCAATGGGCCATGGATGAGCTTGAAAAGCAAGTCAACAGCTTGCTAAAGGAGACCCAAAAAATGCTGAAGAAAATAACACCTTTAAAAATAGGCTAATTCAGGGGCGGAGCCAAGATGGCGGAGTAGAAGGACGCACATTCACGAGCTCCGAGCCCACAACCCATGGAATTGAGGTAAAAGAAGAGCCCCATAAATTCTGAATCTCTGCAGGGGGTGCACAAACATAGGGGAAGAGATTTCCGTTCCACTGAACCCTGGAGAGCCGTCCCCGGGGTCCATCGCAGCCAGGAAAGCGGACCCCACCCCCACCCCTGGCCGCGACCCAGAGAAGCTGACCTGAGCAGACTTCAGAGAGGAAAGCTCCGGGAGAATCTCCGGCAGCCGGGAAAGTCCCTCTGCCCACAGAAGCTAAAGGTCAGTTAAAAAGAAGCCTGCGCTAGGGGAGGGGAGCGGGCCCCCTCGGGAGGAAGCGGCGGCGGCAGAGACGGGGGCAGGAAGCGGCGGAGGCAGAGGCGTGGGCGGGCGGCTGAGGCGGCAACGGCCCGGGACTCAGGAATCCCCCAGCAGCAGGTAGGATCTTCAATACTGAAGGTCTTTCCAACCTGAGGGAGCCGAGCAGGGGAGACGGCCCTGCCCCCACCCTGCTCTACTGCTGAACGCCTCTGAATAAAACCCTCAAGGGAGCTGAGCACAGCAGGCGGGGTCCCCCACCCCGCCCCCATCGGCTCTGTTCCTGAAAGTCTCTTCAGAAAGCCCCTGAGGGCCCAAGCTAGGAAGCGGCCCTGCCCCCACCCTGCGCCAGAACTAAAGCTTGCCGCAGGAAAGCGCATTTGAATCTCAGAGGTCAAGTACTAGCTGGGCGGATCCAGGCGGAGGTGGAAAGGAATCTCAGAAGTCAAGTAACTGGCTGGGAAAATGCCTAGAAAGGGAAAGAAAAATAAGACTTTAGAGAGTTTTTTCCAACAAATGCAAATGATCCCGACCTTCGGATCTGATGGGGAGGACGAGGACGTATTTTTCCCATCAGGGAAAGATGTGGAGGGCGGGGCCTCAGTACCCCAGACACCCCAGGGGGGTGTTGGGTGGGATCAGGCCTTGCAAGAGCTTAAAAAGGATTTTGAAAAGCAAGTTAGACAGGTGGAGGAAAGACTGGGAAGAGAAATGACAAAGATGCAAGAAGAGTATGAAAAAAAGGTCAATATCTTGGTAAAGGAGTCCCAAAAAAATGCTGAGGAAATTAACACCTTGAAAAATAGGCTCACTCAATTGGCAAAAGAGGTTCAAAAAGCCAATGAGGAGAAGAATGCATTCAAAAGCAGAATGAGCCAAATGGAAAAAGAGGCTCAAAAGCTCACTGAATTTAATAGTTCTCTCAAAATTAGAATGGAACAGATGGAGTCTAATGACTTTATGAGAAACCAAGAAATCACCAAACAAAACCAAAAGAACGATAAAATGGAAGAGAATGTGAAATATCTCATGGGAAAAACAACTGACCTGGAAAATAGATCAAGGAGAGACAACTTAAAAATTATGGGACTACCTGAAAGCCCTGATCAAAAAAAGAGCCTAGACATCGTCTTGCATGAAATTATCAAGGAAAACTGCCCTGACATTCTAGGACCAGAGGGCAAAATAAGTATTGAAAGAATCCATCGATCACCACCTGAAAGAGATCCAAAAAGAGAAACTCCTAGGAACATTGTGGCCAAATTCCAGAACTCCCAGCTCAAGGAAAAAATCTTGCAAGCAGCCAGAAACAAACAATTCCAGTACTGTGGAAATACAATCAGGATAACCCAAGATCTAGCAGCTTCTACATTAAGGGATCGAAGGGCGTGGAATAGGATATTCCAGAAGGCAAAGGAACTAGGACTCAAACCAAGAATCACCTACCCAGCTAAACTGAGTATAATACTGCAAGGGAAAATATGGTCTTTCAATGAAACAGAGGACTTTCAATCATTCTTAATGAAAAGACCAGAGCTGAAAAGAAAATTTGACTTTCAAACACAAGAATGAGAGGAAGCAGGCAAAAGTAAACAGCAAGGAGAAGTATTAAGGGACTTACCAGAAATGAACTGTTTGCATTCATACAGGGAAGGACAATATTTCTAACTCTTAAAACTTTTCAGTATCTGGGTGGTTGGTGGGATCACACATACACATGTACACGCATGCACACACATACACACATGCATTCACATGCAGAGACAGAGAGCACAGATTGAACTGAATAGGATGGGACCATACCTTAAAAGAAATTAAGGTAAATGGTGAGAGAGAAATGTAGTGAGAGGAAAGAGGGGGAAATGGAAGGGGGTAACTATATGTCATTTAAGAGGCAAGAAGGAGATGTTTTTAGTGGAGGGAAAAAGAGGAGAGCTGAGGGGAAAAAAAACAAACAAACAAACAAACAAACAAACAAAAGTTTACCCTCATCACATTTGACTAAACGAAGGAGTGAAATGCATACTCATTTTGGTATGAAAACCTATCTTACAGTATAAGAAAGCGGGGGAGAAGGAGATATTGGGGGGGGGATGATGGAAGGGAGGGCAAAGGGAGGAGGGAGTAATTGAAAGTCAACACTTGGGGAGGGACAGGATCAAAGGACAGAAGAGAAACAATGAGGGGCAGGTTAAGAGGGATGGCAATTCAGTTAGTCTTACACAACACGACTATCAGGAAGGTCACTTGCAAAACTACACAGATATGGCCTATAATGAATTGCCTGCCGTACCAAAGGGAATGGATGGGGAGGGAGGGATGGGGAGAATTTGGAACTCAAAGTTTCAGGAACAATTGTTTAGTATTGTTGTTGCAACTAGGAAAGAAGACATACAGTTAATGAGGAATAGAAAGTCATCTGGCCCTACAGGAGAAAAGAGAAGATAGAGACAAGGGAAGGGAGGGATGACAGAAGAGAGGACAGATTGAAGATAGGGAAAATTAGATTGCTTGGGGTATTGGGGTGGGGGGAGGGGAGAAAAAGGGAGAAAATTTGAAACCCAAAAATTTGTGAAAATGAAAGTAAAAAGCTAAATAAATAAATTAATAAAAAAAAAAAAATAGGCTAATTCAATTGCCAAAAGAGGTCCAAAAAGTCAATGAAAAGAAGATTTTAAAAAGTAGAATTAGCCAAATGGAAAGGGAGGTTCAAAAGCTCATTGAAGAAAATAGTTCTTTAAAAATGAGTGTGGAGCTGAGGGAAGGTAATGACTTCATGATAAATCAAGAAATTGCAAAACAAAGCCAAAAATGAAAAACAGAAGATAATGTGAAATATCTCATTGGAAAAACAACTGACCTGGAAATAGATCCAGGAAAAACAATTTAAAAATTATGGGACTACCTGAAAAAGAGCCTAAACATCATCTTTTATGAAATTATCAAGGGAAACTACCCTGATATTCTAGACCACCAATCATCTTCTGAAAGAGACTTGAAAATAGAAATTCCTAGGAATATTGTGGCCAAATTTCAGAGTTCCCAGGTCAAGGAGAAAATATTAAAAGCAACTAGAAAGAAACAATTTGAGTATTGTGGAAATACAATCAGGATAACACAGGATCTGGCAGCTTCTACATTAAGGGAGCGAAGGGTTTACAATAGCATATTCCAGAAGTTAAAGGAACTAGGATTAAAACCAAGAGTCACCTACCCAACAAAACTGAGTATAATAAAAAAAAAATGGTCATTCAATGATATAGAGGACTTTCAAGCATTCATGATGAAAAGACTTGAACTGAAGAGAAAATTTGACTTTCAAACACAAGAATCAAGAGAAGTATGAAAAGGTAAACAGGAAAGAGAAATCATAAAGGATTTTCTAAAGTTGAACTGTTTACACTCATACATGGAAAGATAATATTTGTAACTCTTCAGATTTTTCTCAGTATTTTGATAGGTGGAGGGATTGTACACACACACACACACACACACACACATACACAGACAGAGAGTGCGAGTTGAATCACAAGGGATGATATCTATAAAAAATTAAAATTAAGGGGTGAGAGAGAGGAACATATTGGAAGGAGAAAGGGAGAAATGGAGTGTGGCAAATTATCACTCATAAAAGAGACAAGAAAAATCTTTTTCAATGGAGGAGAAAAGAGAGGCGGTAAGAGGAAAAGTGAAGCTTATTCTCTTCACCTATGGCTTAAGAAGGAAGTAACATGCTCACTAGGTATGAAAATCTATCTTACACTACAGGAAAATAGGAGAGAAGGGGACAAGTGGGATTAAGGGGATGATAAAAGGGAAGGCAAATGGGGGAAGGAGTAACTAGATGTAAACACTTTTGGGAAGGAACAAGGTCAAATGAGAGAATAAAGTGGAGACAGGGTAGGATGGAGGGAAATATAGTTAGTCTTACACAACATGGCTATCATGGAAGTCTTTTGCAAAATGACACATATATAGCCTGTATTGAATTGCCTGCCTTCTCAGTGGGAATGGGTGGAGAGGGAGGAAGGGAAAGAAGTTGGAATTCAAAGTATTAGAAATGAATGTTGAGAATTGTTATTGCATATAACTGGAAAATAAGAAATACAGATAATGGGGTATAAAAATCTTTCTTGCCCTATAAGAAAGAGAGAAGATGGGGATAATGGAAGGGTGGGGTGTGATATAAGGGAGAGTACATTGAGGGAAGGGGTAATCAGAATGCAAGGCGTTGAGGTGGGGTGAGGCAAGAGATGGGGAGAAAAATTGGAACTCAAAATTTTGTGGAAACAGATGTAATCTAAAAATAAAAAAAAAGAAAGAAAAGACATACAAGCACATTTCTTTTAACAAATATTCACACTCAAGGGAAATTAATTTCCCCAAAGGTTGTACATAAAAACATACTTTGTCTCATTCCATATCCTAAAACCATCACCTGTGTGAAATCAATAATGTTTCATAATCAGTACTATAGAATTATAAATTATCACTGTATTAATCACAGTCTTTCCAGGTTTCAAAGTTGTTTTTTTTCAGTTATTTTCAGTTTTCTACATTCACTTCCACAAGATTTTGAATTCCAAATTTTCTCCAAATCTCTTCCCTCCTCCCAACCCAGGACAGCGTGCACCCCAGTCATCCTTTCCCCCAATCTGCCATTCTTCTATTTTCCTCCCCCTCCTATCCACATTCCTCCCTGTCTTCCTGTAGGGTAAGACAGATTTCCATACCCAATTGAATGTGTGTTATTCCCTCCTTAAGCCAAATGTAATGAAAGAAGGCTCACTTATTCCCTTTCACCTCTCTCCTCTTCCTCTCCATTGTAAAAGCTCTTTCTTGCCTCTTTTATGTGAACTACTTCACTCCATTCTACCTCTCCCTTCCTCTTTCTCCCAGTACATTCCTCTCAACTCTGAATTTTATATTTTAGGTATCATCCCTTCAGATTCAGTTCATGCTGTGCCCTTTCTCTATATATCTATATACATATACATACATACATACACACACATTTATATATATGTATACCCACACATATATAATATACACATACATACACACACACATATATATTTTTCTTCCAACTACCTTAATACTGAGAAATGTCTCATGAGTTACAAATATCATCTTTCCATGTAGGAATGTGAACAGTTCCACTTTATCGAGTCCCTGATGGCTTCCCTTTCCTGTTTACTTTTTCATGCTTCTCTTGATTCTTATATTTGAATGTCAAATTTTCTATTCAACTCTGTTCTTTTCAACAAGAATGTTTAGAAGTCTTCTATTTCCTATTTTTGTCCTGAGATATTATACTCCGTTTTGCTGGATAGGTGATTCTTGGTTTTAATTCTAGCTCCTTTAACCTCTGGAATATCATATTCCAAGCCTTCCTATCCCTTAGTGTAGAAGTTGCTGAATCCTGTCTTATCTTGATTGTGTTTCCACAATACTTGAATTGTTTCTTTCTGGCTGCTTATAATATTTTCTCCTTGATTTGGGAGCTCCAAAATTTGACTACAATATTCCTAGGAATTTTCCTTTTGGGTTCACTTTCAAGAGGTGATTCATGGATTCTATTCATTTCTATTTTATTCTCTTGTTCTAGAATATCAGGGCAGTTTTCCTTGATAATCTCTTGAAAGATGATGTCTAAACTCTTTATTTTATCATGGTGTTCAGATAGACCAATAATTTTTAATTGCCATTTCCCTCGGGCTTGGGCTGGGGCCAGACAATGTTTCTCTTTCACCCAGATGAGAGAACTTTGCCACTGACTTTTGAAGCTGTCTTTGGTATTTGTGAGTTAAGAAGTTTGGAAACTGCTACAGCTACTAGTGATTCAGCACTCTGAGACCTGCTCCAGTCCCATCTGTACTGACTGGACTGTGGTCTACTCCAAACTCTGTACAATAGACCCCTTCTGTCGACCTTCCAGATTATCTTGGACTGGAAATCTGTTTCACTTTGTCATTTTTGTGACTTCTGCTGCTCTAGAATTTATTCAGTCATTTTTTGTAGGTGTTTTGAAGGGTTTAGGTAAAAAACTCAGGTAGGTCCCTGCTTCTATACTGCCATCTTGGCTCCACCCCAAAGTTGTTTATTTTTATATTGTTATTATATAAATTTTTCTCCTGGCTCTGCTCATTTAATTCATCATTAGTTTGTAAAAGTCCTTGAAATAGTTCATTTTTATAAAATGAGTTATAGTATAATTTTTTTCTAGTTCTGATTCAAGTGTGCATCAGTTCATATAAGTCTTTCCATGTCTTTTTTAAGTTATTTGTTTCCTCATTTCTTATAGAACAATATTATTCCATCATACACATACTACAACTTATTCATCCATTCCTCAATTGTTTTACATCCTCAAAGTTTCTAGACTTTCTTTTTTTTGCCTCCACAAAAGAAGCCTATATATTTGCATGTAAAGAATCTTTGCCTCTTTCTTTTATAACTTTTTATTGTAAGTCTAGCAGTGGCATAGCTAGGTCCACAGGCATAAACCATTCAGTAAGTATAATTCTAAATTGCTTTCCAGAATTATTATAACCAATGGTCCACCATCACCAATATACCTATTGTCTCACAATTCCTCCAGTATTTATTGTTTTCATTGTCTATCTTCTTAGATACTATGATAGATGTGAAGAAGAATCTCAGAATTGCTTTGATTTGCATTTCTCTAATTAGTAGTGATTTGGAACATTTTTTCACATGGCCATGAATAGCCTACATTTCTTCCCTTGAGAATTGCCTGTTCCTATCCTTAGATCATTGACCAATTGGAGAATGTCTCCTTTTCTTATAAATTTGAATCCTTTTCTTATATGTTTTGGAATTTGGACTTTAGCAAAGTAACATGCTGTAAAGATCTCTTTTTGTTTCCTTTTAAAATGTAGAGTTATTAGATTTAAAACATTTTAATTTTCTTCAATCAAAATTATCAATTTTATCTTCTATGACCCTCTCTATTTTTTGGTCATGCACTTTTCTTCTATCCATTAATCTAATACATACATTTTTCCCCATTTTCTGTAATTTATTTATGTTGTGACCTTTCATATTCAGGTTTTATATATATATATATATGTATGTATATATGTGTATATACATATATATGACATATATACGTATATATTATATATATATTTGAAACTTATCCTTATATAAAATGTAAGGTGTTGATCCAAATCTAATTGTCCCATGTTGCTATCTAATTTTTCTAGCAGTTTTGTCAAATAGTGAATCTTTATCATAATAGTTAGGGTCTTTGTGTTTATCGAATACTAAGGTATTAAATACATTTTCTTCTTCTGTGTAGAATCCCTAATTTATTCCTCTGATCAAGCTCTCTATTTATTAACCAATAAATTTTTTCTTTTAATCATAACATCTTTGAAGTATAGTTTGAGACCTGGCACTGGTAATATCATTAGTTTTGATTTCTTTTCATTATTTCTCTTGAAATTCTTGACCTTTTTTCCCTCCTTATGATATCAATATAAACCAGCAAGAAGAGCTAGAGGCATTGCATTTAAAATTACTTCAGGTGGTATAAAATACTTATGAATCTACTTTACAAGATACATACAAGGACTATGTTAATACAAGTAGTGGGAAAGCTAGGAAGTGCTGTGCATTGAGCCTCTGCCCTGAAGTCAGGAGGACCTGAGTTCAAATATGACCTCCAGCACTTATACTAGCTGTGTCATTTAATGCTGATTGCCTTCCAAAAAAAGAATAAAATAAACAAATACAACAAAAACAATTACTTATAGAAATAAAGACAGACTTAAAATAAGAAAAAAATATAATTGTTCATGGGTACGATGAATCGAAATAATAAAAATTTCATTACTACTTATATCAGTTAAACTATTCACTGTTTCATCCATCAAATTGCCAAAAAAAATAATAATAGTTCAAGTCCCTTTAGCCTAGATGGAGAAATTGAAACAAAGATGAAGTGATTTGTCATCAAAGGTGGTAGGGAAACTATACATATATGGCCTCTATTGAATTGCTTGCCTTCCCAATGGGGATGGGTGGGGAGGGAGGAAAGAAAATAAGTTGGAACTCAAAGTTTTAGGAACAGCTGTTGAGTATTGTTCTTGCATACAACTGGAAAATAAGAAATACAGGTAATGGAGTATAGAAACATCTTGCCCTACAGGACGAAAGAGAAGATGTGGATAAGGGAAGGGAGGGTTGTTAGAAGAGAGGGCTGATTGGTGATAGAGGTAATTAGAATGCTTGGACTTTTGAGTGGGGGGAGGGGAGAGATGGGGAGAAAATTTGGAACTCAAAATTTTTGGGGAATAAATGTTGAAAACTTAAATAAAAAATAAATTATTATACTAACTTATTCCTAGTCTTTTTCACCACATGGTACTAAATATTGGAGTTGAAAAAATGAACATCTTAGTAAGTAAATACTTTGAAAGTCTATTTATCTCTACTTAGATGACTGACCCCCACCTCCACCCTAGTTTAGGCTTTTAACAGCACTTGCCCAAATGATGAAAAAATATCTTCTTAATTTGTCTCCTTGTCTCAGGTCTCTCTTTTCTCCTGCCTATTCTTCACTTAGCTCCCAAAGTGATATTCTTAAAGCATGATTCGGACCATATACTCACCATAGGGCACTCTTCCTCAGTTAACTCAATTGGTTCCCAATTACCTTAAGAATAAAATAGACTTCTTTGCTTGGCATAACCCACCTACCTCCAACCTACTTTTCCAGGTTTATTTTCTATTCACAGATTCTCTTGTCCAACCAAAATTGCCTGTTTTCTATTACTTATACAAGGCATGACATTTCTTTTCTCTGTGATATTGTCTAAGCAGTGTACTCCATCCCCTCCCCGCATGGCCTGGAATGTATCCCTTTTCTTTCCCCCTCTTACGATGCCATGTTTTCATCAAAATTCATTTCAAAAGCCACCTTCTACATTGGGCCTTTCATGATTCCCCACAGCAGTTACTGCTTCCTCCCCAACCTACTACCTATAATTCATGTGTGTGTGTGTGTGTGTATGTGTGTGTTCATTCCTCCTAGAGAATAACGTTTCTTGAGGACAGGGATGGTTTCCTTTTTTGTTCTTTGAATAACCAGCACCTAGCATAGTCCTTGTTATATCATACATGTTTAATGCAGGCCTTTTGACTGATTGGTTGATTATGCCAATCATTTAGTCATTTCAAAGGTTAAAAGATGGATAGCTGTAATGCTGAATTGGTAAGTTAAGTGTAAGTCAAAGTCCTAGACAAAGGCCTCTACTGCTTAGTAGGTCTTCTAGGGAAGATTTATAATGAAGCATGGACAAGATTTGTGCAGGATGAGAAGAAATGGGTTGAAGTACCATCATGCCACACTAGCCCTGGAGTAAGGAATGCTAGGTTTGTCTTGGTCTTAGGCTCTTGATACCTGTGTGATCCAGAGCAATCAGCCACTCTTGACTTTGGTCACTTTACCTGTTGGACTTAATGACTGATAAGACCTATTCCAGCTGTAAATCCATTATCCTGTGGTTGTTTTTAACTGATCTATAGCTTTGAGGACAGTACAGACATTGATAAGAGCATGAGTAAATGGAAGAACTATGTTTAATGAGTTATTGTGGACTTGGTTACTTGGTTATGCATTTTAGGGGTGGTTATTAATCGGTTACTTTATTATGAAATCATAAATTGCCAATGATAGTATCATTTTGCACTTTGAGCTTTTTTACATCTTAACAATGTTTTGAGATGACCAAATTCAATAACACTTGAACCAAATTCTAATAAAGGTTTTTGTGGCACATTGACAGAACAGACTATAACAGAAACACCAAAAGAAGATTATTTCATTTTTCCACTATCAAACAAATAAGAAGTCTCTAAAACCATAATAATGAATTATTCTAAGGTCTTCTGGCAAGAACATTTTGTCATTCAGTCATTCAATCATGTACAACATAAAAACATTAACCACTTTCAATTAAGTCTTTGACTTATTTTATCAGCCTCTTTGGTTTCTTTTCTTGGTGCCTTTAAGGTTGGGTGCCTTCCTCCCCCAACATGATCCCTGATTAAGCATCAGAATAGAGTATAAAATACTGGGTTTAGATTATAAAGATCCAAGTTAAATGCCTGGCTTTGTTATCTGTGTTCTGTGTGATTATGATCAAACCACCTCACTACTCAGAACTTCAGTTTCCTCATCTGTAAAGGGAGAGAATCATAATTACATCAGGTGATGTGATTTAGAGGATGGTTATTTTGAAAGTGCCATTAAATCACCAGACAGGAGGAGGATAAATTAACCTTTGCCCTACTTCTTGGAGCTACAATAGGATAGCAAGAACTTTTTGAATAGCTAGACAGTTCTGAACTTGCAAATGGAAAAAGCATGCTATTAGAGCATTAAGCCCTGGAACATTCTTTGGGACTTTTAGGCTACTAAAAAGAATCTCATGACCCTTTGGGAAAGGGTGAATGTAGGCACCAAATCTCTGCTCCTTACTGTTTCTCTTCTCCAGGGGACCTTGGCAGGTACTTTCTTTGAAAGATGGAAACTGAATTTGGCTCTCTATGGTATCTAGAGATGTAAGGGAGACTCTCACAGTTGCCTGGTACCCACAGGGTGTGGTGCATGCTGAAGTCCAGATCAAGACTTACAACCCAACTTGTAAATTGTTGAGCATCTTAGTCATAAGTTGGCAGCAAGTCAGTATGAAATAGACCTCTAATAAATGGTTAATAATAAAGGTCCTCATAGGATCAATGATTTAGAAATAGAAGTACCCTAAGATGATATCTAATCCAGTTCTCTCCTTTTACAGATTGAGGTCGCAGAAGTACGAAATAACTTGATAAGAGTCACATAGCTAGTAAGCATCAGATACAGAATTTCAACCCCATCATCCTAAGTCAAAAGCTGCATTCACTATAACACCTTGCCTCATTAGAACTGAAAGTAAGCAATCCTAAACACAACAGGATAGGTGCAGCAAAAATCTCTTGCCTGTTTCAAGGTCCTAGGGCTCTCTATTTGGATTCTCTGGAGTTGTAGTGAGTCAGTATCCTTCATTTCACAAAGCTCAGTCTTATTCTCAGATCTTTACCTGACTTATGACCCGCATTTCTACAGCAACATTTAAAAAGGAGGAGTTGTATAGGAAGTCAAGTCAAGGCAGATCCATTATGAGCCATGAAATGAGATTCTCCCCCAAGATTTCATCACCTCATAGGAATTTTCTGTTGGAAGCATGTGGGAATCATCCAGTCCTTCATTCAACAGATGAGGAACCTGAGGTGACATGATTTGACTAGATTATAAAAATAGAAGGGAGCAGAGCTTTACATTTGATGCATGTCCTGTAACTTCCAATTCAGTGCTTTTGCCACTGTATCATGATAATCTCATGGAAAGGGTGTGCTTGGATCTGGGTCCGGGGGAGGGGAGAAAGAGAGAAAAAGAGAAAGAGAGACAGAGACAGAGATATAGTGGGAGAGGCCGAGAGGATGAGAAAGAGGGAGAGAATGAGGGAGAGGGAGATTTAAAAAGAGCTGTTCATGAATGTGGAATTTAAACTTATACCAATTTCATCCAGGCCTTTACATTTTAAAAACCTATCTGTATGGTGACTACCAAAAAAAAAAAAATACTTCAAACATATTAGAAACTGAAAGACAAAACTGCCTCACATGCCAGCCAAATTCTCTGCCAAATTGAATTTAATCCAAACAATTACTTATGATTCCCTAATATCTAAAAACCTTAAAACCAATCCAATCATGTACTTTACATTTCTGTCTGCCTTTTTTGTACTAGTTTTTGACCAATGAAAGTAATTATTTTGACCTTTCTGCTAGGAACCATTAATTTCTCATGATTACATAATTCATGTGAAACGAAACTACAACTACAGCCTATATTTTTTAAAAGATAAAAGTCTAAACCCCATACTTATTTACTTAAAAATAAAAGCCATATTTAGCCTTTGTCTCAGAACCAAGATATATTAATTCAAATGTTTATTTTCTCCTAGAAAATGTGTATGCAAGTCAAATAATTGAAAACAATATCTTGAAGTGTTAGCCAACAAATAATAAATCTTAAATAGTGGAATTATAGGATATTCAGAATTACAGGCTGATAATAAAATATTACATTGGTTTTGAACTGATGAGTATCTATGAATCATGTAATTAATACCATGCATTTTATATTAAATAATTGATCAACAATTCTCCCTACCCAATCCTTAGCTTTAAGTGCTAGGTATAATAATGATGAGAGTTCCATAGACATCACTACTGCCAAAGCTCTTCCTGATTTTCTACAACAAAGTTACCATCAGAATGGATATATCTGCTGCCTGAAGCTAATTTCTGTAACTCTATGGTGTTACTGTCAAGTCAGCATTTAACCATAGGCCCAATTTATTTCAGGACCCACAGATACATATCTTTTTACACCTTTTTGTGCACACATCGAGGTACCCAAAAGGAACCTTCCACTTATTTGGGATTTCAAGAGTGAATTTAAATATGAAAAAGACTTGTCTAGGCCTACCTACTGAAGCACTCAGATTTATATCTCATTACTGGTTATACTTAGTTCATCAGGGAAGATTGCAATATCTTCATGAATTCCCATCCTTTATTATTTTTGTCCCGGTGCTTCAAAATTCTCCACAGAGAATTTGTTTGGAGGTTTTCTTCTCATTCTTTTGCTATCTGGAGGGTATCATGATAGAATTTGGGCTATCTCTTGTCTTTTAATATAACATTGCCACTCCTCCTTTTTTCATCATGCATGTGCTTGATGATTTTATGTCATTTTCCCTTGTAAATATTATCACTGATAATGTGATTCAGCTACCTTATACTCAACATATTTCCATTGCCTAACAATGTTGATCTTCTGAGATGATAGCTCCTGATGATATTCTGTCATAGAGGATTCCAAGGTGAATATTGGCTTTAAAGGAATGCATTTCTAGAGCAGCAAGCAACTTGGGATCACTGATCACAGAGACACAAACCAACTAGATTCATTCTGAGCACTTATTAAATGACTACTATTTGTGAGAACTGCCACAAAGTCCTCCTCTGATGCCTTCTTGTGTAACAGAAAATTCTGGGTTCTCAAAGGGTATTTGAAGGGACCTCAAAGTCCTACCACACCAGAAAGATCTCATATGTTGTCTGAGCATTATACCATTCATTAAACAATTATTAAGCACCTAGTGTATCTCAATCACTGTGTTAAGTTCTTGGGAGGCAAAGAAGGAGCTCACAGTCTGGTGGGAAAGACGACATACAAACAACTACGTATCATAATAGGTTCTTTACAAATACTTGTTGACTTGACTTTATCCTGAAAACAACAGAGAACCACTGGAATCTTGAGCAGGAGAGTAACATGGTTAGCTTTGTGCTTTAGAAATACCAATTTGGCAGTTGTATGTAGGATGATTCTACACACACGTTAAAAGTATCTTTAATTGAGATATTAGAAGTCAACAGGCAGGCTTTCACAAATGATATATTACAGTGGACCACATCTTTATAATCACTTAATTGACTGAAAGGTATAGTGAAAGCAAGACTCACCATGCTTCTTTTTAAATAGAAAAAAAAAGTATGATTTTGATAGACCAGAATGTTACCTTAAAGGTTCTTTCCATATGCAAAGGTGTTCTTTCCATATGTCAAAATCATTCAAGATTTGTTCAAGATGTAAAAAAAAGAAAATTTATTTACTCACCTTCTGATGTAATAAATATGAAATGAGGCATAAATCATGAAACTATAAATCTATCAAAGTCCTGTGGTTACTAAAGTATATAGGTTATCCAAAGCAGAGTCTAAACTGAAGAGTGCTGCCCTTTCTATAAATGAGGAAATTGAGGCTTTGAAATGAAGTGATTTATCCAAAGTCTTACCACTAAAAAGCATCAAAGATGGAATTTGAATCTATATCATCCTGACTCATAGTCCACTACTCTTTCCATTATACTACCAGATTCTACCCCTTCTCAGAAGTATGATATGGAGAAATATAAAACATATTTTAGGTCCTTTAGACTGTCATAAACTGTATAGGCAGAGCAGTTGGAGGTTTATTTACATGATTTATGAAAGACTATAGGGAGGTTCTCCTATCCCCAAACATCTCACTTATTTATCTGTTATTGTGTCTGAATTTTTTCCATGAGATTCACTGATTTGGTTTAAATTGTTGCCTCCTGAAAGTACTTTCTTTCTTAAAAGAGAGAATATTCCTGAGAACTAGTTTTGTCAGAGATTTTTTTTGTTCTGGTCCATAGTGGACCCAATATACCAGATCAGGGATGCAGTTTGGGGTCGGAAGCTGATAGCAAACTGTCCACAAAAGGATACTTCTGCTGGGTGGAGAGGGGACATGTCCGGTGGGAAACAAACAACCACTGCTTCTTGTCATGACTTGCCTTCATAGATTTTTGCTGATTTTGTATAGCTGCTCAACCTCTGTTTTACAACTCCTGCCTGTTATCATGAATCTTTTTGTCTCATTGAACTCTTTGGCTAGGTCTTGCCTTGACATTCTGTGGGATGAGAGTCTTACACACAATGCGGAACCTTTTGAACCATGGCTTGGACCATACATTCCCCCCCCACCCCAAAGAAGGATTTACCTTAAAGGATGTTACCCTTTAAACCTATGAATTGCTTCTCATCACCAGGTGGGCTGGGACCTGATAATATTGTCAGTTTACCAGATTGCTTTCCACACTATGAGTTGATCACTAATGGAATCCATTCATTCATTCAACAAGTATTTATTGAGTGCTTAGCATATGCAAAGTGCTGTCCTTGTCCCTCAGAAGGATACAGTGATGTATAACCCACAGTCCTCGTGATCCCCTACAATATAGTTGAAGAACTGGGAGGGTGGGGTGGGGTAAAGAGGAAGCAATAATTTTAGTGTGTGAGTATCTCCTGGGAAGGATAGATTAGATATCTAGAGAAGCTGCCTGAAGGAGCTCCAGGGACTCAGTTGTTAGCATGAGGACAGTAGATGACTAATATCCCCATGACGTGGGGATATGATAAAGAAAGAAGAGATGAAAAAGACTCTGAAGGTAAACTTGCTTTTTTTTTTCCCTTATGGCCAGCCTAGACTTAATTTAAGCATTAACCACACCTATTTTTGTATGTCACAGAACTAATGCTACCTCTGCATCTGCTAGGAAAAGATAGCATGGCAACAAGCATGCCCCAAATTTCCCAGACAACATACACTGTCTTGTGACATGGTAGCTGCTGTTGTAGTCCATAGCCATGGGTATTCTCTTTATTTTCTGGAGAAATGCAAATAATCTCAGAGAGATTCAGGTGGCTTGCTAGCATAATCTCAGTCCCAGGAGCAGTTTCTATAATCCCCTGTTCACAATCAGTGCAATGTATCTTATTCTAAATCACATTATTATCGTTATTCTGCAATATGAAAATCCAGCAAGCCACTGAGAAAATCCTGACCAGGTTCTGTGGGAGAGTATTGCTGGTATAATGAACCACTCTTGAAGACACAGACATGTGCATTTAGTTTATGTATAACTCTGAAAATAAGTTTGCATGGAAGACAAGTATGGCAGCTGTGTCATGATTTGTAAAAACAACAGCCAAAATCCCCAGCAACAAAAACAACACACACACACACACACACACACACACACACACCTTGAAGCTTATTGGATGTTATACAATTTACAGTCTTGTATGGAGATTGTAAAGCAATTTATTTACCATACTCTTAGATATCATAAAACATTGAAGGTAGGGAATTGGAAGAAAAAGGTAAGGAGAAGTCTTTTATGTCATCCGCGAGATCATTTTGTTTCATTCTGTTATCCAATCAGGCAAATGAAGAAGATTACTCCATAATTAAAAAAAAAGTAATAGTTTTCCCTATTTCTGGCTGGTTGAAATTATTCCACTGCCATTATCACATTGTGCATATCTAAGAATGGCATAGAGATGCTTCAAGTTCCTGCTTTCTAGAACGCTAACTATCCACAAAGGAAGTGGAGTTTAGGGTAGTGAAGCTAATGAACACTGGTCAGGCAGTCTAGAACTTCAGTAGAACCAGAGCAAGTCATCAAAATATGATCGATTTGAAATGACTTTCTTGGAAAATATTAAAAACCTTACATTAGGACTGAATTCTCTGAAGGCAATATAATCCTGATTTTCTCGCGTTCTGCTGCGGCCAAAGTTAACTGCAAAAGAAAGCTTTCCTGATAGGCAAAGAACAGGCAAGACTGCAAAAGAGAAGGTGTGTGTGTGTGTGTGTGTGTGTGTGTGTGTGTGTGTGTGTGTGTGTGTGTGTGTTGAAGGGAGGGGGATACTTGGGGGGAAAAAAAAACAACCCAGCCTTCCAATCCCCACCCACCAGTCTCTGTGAAAGATGACTTCAGTCCCTTTCTTAACTAATTCTGTCACTGTAAAATCCTACAGTCATTCTTCCACACATAAAGGAAAATAAGCTCACTAGGTGGACCTAGATGCTTTCAGTTTTAACTATTAACCAATGGTGAAAAAGGCAGAATGCCTAAGTTATGTCTTTGTGGCCAATAGGGTAGCTGTGTGTGTCCCACATGACTCCCTTCCCCTGTCTTTCACATGGGCTGTAATTTAGTTCAATTCAGAACTGCAGATAGTACAGCTTTCACAGAAGCAATGGGATGTCTGAGCACAAGTGGCTGACTTGGGAGTGACTTTATGAAGCACTTTTCTGCCTTCCTTAGGCAGAAAAAAACTGGAATTCTGCACCTGCATCAGAAAACGACCAGACTAATTCTGCCACCCAGTAGCAAGAAATTCACACAGCTAACTGATTTGAAATTGTAAGTATGATTTTTCTTTTATAAAGTGCCCTTATTTAAATAGTTTATATGCTATATGCATAAAGTATATGAGACTTAAAACATCTCTACCTGTGACTGTGGATATTAATGAGAATGCAAATTACTAGAAAAATCATTTCTGGCCAGATGTTGTCTGTTTCGGTCTAATAAAGATAAAAGAACAAAAACTAGAAGTCAGTCATCCCTTAGGATAGCTACATGAGGGCTGTACGGCAGAACATAGCTATGTGCCGCTTTGTTCATAAGGAAAACTGAAGGCAGACACATATGTATTTTGTTCTTCTCTATTTGCTCTCTGTGTCTAATCAGGTTTGATCTGTCCCCAAGAAAAATAAAAGACAAACTTTGCTGACTCCTCTGACAAGGGCACTGTAGACTTTCCAGACATCTGACAGTTATTATAATTAGCAGTGAAAGACAGCTAAGGCACTTGGGGGCAAATAGCTCTTAAATTTTGAACAATGGATCCAAGCCAGGGCTGGTTTTCTATTTATTTTTTTTAACCGCTCTCTCCATTTTTATAGCATTTATAGTTGTGGAAGGGTTTCAGAGCTTATTTTTAAAATAAGAAATAAAACCCAAACAGTTCTATAAGAGTCTGAAATTGGTCAGCGTAATGGCAGACTGGAGGGACAGCTTTAATGTCTCAGATTCCAGCCTTCCATGTATAAAGAAATTTTTCCCCCTGAAATTCTTAATAGGGTGGAGTGAGGAGGGGGAGCGTCTTCACAGCAGATTGCCAGACGGAAAAATAATTTTGGGTCTCTCTTTCATCTTTACTGGCTAGCAAAAAAGATATGATTAGCATCTAAGTTGCTTTCCATGTAAGATTTATGGACTTCAAATAGAAACCAAAAAAAAAAAAAAAAAAAAAAAAAAAGCACTTGGTTTTAACCTTAGAAAAGAAAAGCTAACCAAATGGGTAAAAGATGCTGTTCACTTATCGCTTCTATCCTTCTACACTGAGATAATGTAACCTATCAGGGCATTCTGCTTTTACTTTTAGAATCATCGAAATCTTTTAAAAGTTGCATGCTAAAAGTCTCCTGGGGGTGGTAGTGGAGGGAGGTGGGGGGGAGATGAAATCAAATCTGTTTTTCATGGATGCATCAGGGCTTGCTCAGTAACAAAGCATGGGAAGAAATGAAGAGTTTGTGAAGGAAATGTTATTTTGGTGATTTTTTAAAACGCATATTAACTAATAAAGGAAATTATTGAAGGGCTCCAGACATTCCTAATTATGGCTTAAATAAATCTGCTCCAGCAGAGGCTTGTGTGTTCTAATTGGGAGAGGAGGGAGGCGCTGAGACTTTAGGATTAATTTTAAAGAAGGACTTTGACGTGAATTTTCACATAATCTTTTAAAAATACACCATTTAATTTTCTTTGTCTGCCCTCATGTTATCTACACCTCCCCCCACCACCGCCCACTGTGAGCTGAGACACCTGAAGGCTAGACATAATGATCAACAGAGCTCGAGCCTGTCTGGAGTCCAGCCAGGTTTTTTTTTTTTTTTCCTCCCCTCTCTACAATCAAGAAGCCTGCACGCAGCAATGCATGCCAAGCCTATTCCACTGCTATGTGCAGATCAGGGATGGGAGTCTTACACACACTGCGGAAGATTAAAGACAACAATATCCCCTTTCTCTTACCCTGGGCAGCCTCGATTTTAACCCTTTCATCACCCCTCCCACTATATGCTTTTTCCATCGTACCCCAGGTCTCCAGAGACCCAACAACTCATGTAGCATATCATATACCCCTACCTGACTCATTTGGTTCAGAAACCAATTCCCTAATGCCATTCCACATCTGGATCATTCAGTATTATCAATACATTTCTCCACAAGGAATCATTTGCCTATAAAAGCACAGTAAGGGTGCTTGAAATGAACTCTGCAGTAAGAAACCCGCAAAAAGTCCGAGGTTAATGGGGAGACTTCCAAGTCTTGCAGGAGATTACAGCATAGCTGATGATGCCGTTCATGAAGGCATGAAGCGCTCTCTCTCTTCTCTCTCTCTCTCTCTCTCTCTCTCTCTCTCTCCTCTCTCTCTCTCTCTCTCTCTCTCTCTCTCTCTCTCTCTCTCTCTCCCTCTCTCCCTCCTCCCAACTTCTATTCCCCCCCTTTCCTCAGTCTTCGCACATTCTATTTCTCTACCATCCCTCTTCCTCTTCTCCTCCTTCCTTCTCCCCAAATATTCATGTAGTTACATCAGATGTCCAGATTTTCAGGTGATGTCATCACTCCCCCCAAATTTTGCCTTCGTAGGAAGCATTTCCAAGCACCGATGTCCGTCAGTTGGGTGTGTGCCCATAAGAAGTTCAGGTATTTGTGGGGTTAAACTACACACAGAGAGGCAAAGCGTATTAGAATCTTGGCCATCTCTTGAAGATATGTCCATATGGCATTATGGTCATGTTTATCACAATAAGATAATCAGGCTGCTTCACTGGTTCTAGAGTGCTTTGTTAATATAATGGTTGAGTGTTCATTTCCACTCCAGAGGTGATTGAATTGCAGTGACATAAATAGGAAGAAAAGGTTTAAAAAATAATTTTCAGGTTTTCTGAAATAAAAGATATCAAATACAGTGAGATTTATTGATTTGATTTCGCTTTTTCTTGCTATGTAAAATTGGGAAATGCTTTAAAATATACCTTGCTAAGGGCCATTTCCATAGAGGGAGAAAAATGTTATGTGAAATGAGTTGTAAAGAATGATGATTTCATGTTTTACTATCTGCACATATTCTGATTGGATAGTGGGTGGATTAAATTTTTCGTGGGCTGGTAAATTTCTTGTATTTATCTTCTAGCATTTTTAAGGATCTTAAAATTTACAGATGCTGTTTGCATTCTTGTGTCTTTTGATAATACATATTTTTAAAAGTGCAACAATATTATTTTCCTAAAAGTGCACTGAATTTTACTAATATATTATAATGCACATGTATACATGATTATAGAAAATGCTATGTAGAAGTACCAGAAAATAATTACTAAATATTATGAATGTACATATTTGATTTGGTTTTTAAATGTTAGGGTGTAATCTCAGCATTTTATGTTTTATATCTATTGCAGAAAGGCATATATTTTTAATAGAACTTTCAAAGTATTTGTAAAGAGTGTTTTATATGTTAAAGAGATCAACTTTACCAAGTTGATGTGATCTTTAAAAATTAAAACATGCACAATTTTCCCGTTTAATATTGCTTCTAAATTGAAAAAACTTCCCTAAAACATAACTTTATCAGCGGGGACATTTTGAACTTAGGCACAGAACAGGTCACACAAGTTAGGTGACATTCTATGTGGGAAGACTCTGAACTAATATGTAACTTTTTGGACAAGCACCTAGGTATCAATTTGTAATCTCTCCATGAGCAGTTTTTCTAAGAAAGCCTCAAAGTTCTGCTTGTGAGAGCTGCAGAACTCATTTGGATTATTAAAGAAAGAAATATGGAAAAACAGTAGGATTGAACTTTCAGCTACTTTGTGACAACAGCTCACAGAGCCACCCAGTAGGCGTATGGTTTACTAAAAGGCATCTTCCAAAGAAATGAAGATAATGGCCTTGATTGAAATTGTCAGACTACGTAACTCCAGTTCAAGAACAAATAGTTTTTCAGTGCGTTACTGAGAAAGAACAATTTATGAGAGTACAGTTTGCTCTTATCCAATGCTAATGTTTCATATGAAATGGCAGGCTACAAATCACTGAATAGATAAATGCACCAATGCATGTGTCACATTGGGGATATATAAAAAATTCATGTATTTCTTTAGAATGAGTTTTTCCTTATCTATTATTTTCCGCACCTTTCTTAAAGGAAAACTGCTATCCTGTAAAAATACACATAAACTACACAGGTGATGGTTTCTTAAAATAAACAAAGAAGTTTATTTTATTTGGTATGTGGTAGAATAACCAGCCTTTAAGGAGGGTTTTATAGTTCAAATTTCCATATATTTCAGCTGAACAAAATTTGGATAGAGAAATCAACATACTTAGCAGAGAAGCATACCTAAATAGGGAACTAAAGAAATATTTTGATCATTGTGTATTTACTGTGCATTATGCCTCATCTAAAAATATTTTTAATCATATCGAGAGACTGCTGGCTCTAATTATTGCACTCATTAAAAAAATTGAAATATCTCCCCGAATCCAAGTTTTCTTCTCTCCCCCTCATCCCAAAAATTCTTACCATTTTGTTCCTACAAAGTAACTTTACATTTCTAGATTCTTCCTAAAGTAGAGTTTGATACGTTTTTTCTCCTCAGTCTACTCCTTTGGACTATAAACAAATTTGCATTGTGTTTAGAATACATGGGGACATCAAGAGAGTGAAGAAACTTTTTTTTCCCCTAACATTTTCCTCTAAGTATATGTGCAGATTTTCATGAAGTGGAAACAGTTCAAGATTCTTTGCACAACTTTCAGCAGATCTGTTGATACATCCATGGAGCAAAGTGCTCTAAGAATGATTGAAAACTTTGGGGCCAGAACCTCAGTGAAGCTCAGGGAAGCACTGGGGTCAGATGGGCTCATGCATCACAGATAGCAAATGGACTGTGCCATGCATTTTCCTCGATTTTTCTTTAAGCGCACACATTTGGGTTATTTACTACAAACAGATTTGGGGTTCATTTTTCAGTATCATCTTTCCAAACATCAAGACTACAAGCAAATGTAAATGAATTTCTGCATGGTATAGCTAGACCAGATGGCCACGTGCTCCTTTCTTATTTAGATGAGACTTTTCCTTTCAATAACATCTTTCTTCCTGACCTGCTTAAAAATTCCCAGCGAATGAAATCAGCACAGGATTTTCAATTCTAATTGACCATGTGCAGAGGAAGGGCCAGTAGAGAAATCAGTAGGGCCATTGTGAGATTGCCTGCATCAATCTTGCCTTTGTGTTTTGCCCTTACTAGCCAGAGCCAAAATAATTAAGAATATTTAATTTATATTAGTTTTGCTATAACTACAAAACTAGCTAATTCCCTATGTAAATCACTTGAGTCACTGCTTCTGCCCTTTCAACACCAGTAATCAGGAGATGGTTCTCATACATGTATACACAGTCCCTCTCTCTCAGCCATCTGGGCAAACAGGTTCTGAGTTAATTCTCTGAAATAAAAAAGAAGAAGAAAATTTGGCATACTGCTTGAGGTAGGCTATGAATATATTAAAATGTGATGGATTTCCTGAAGTTGTCACCTGAAATGACTACAGGAAGTTATAGGAAGGGATCATTTGGAAATTTTTTTATATAATTTAGAGGGAGAAAAACCTGCTTAACCAAAAATGTTTACGCCAGAAGCTTATTCCATTCAGGGAGAAAGTTTGGGCCATAACTTCTTCATAATGTTATTACCCAGGCATTTGGAATTAGCTTTAGCAAGTAATAGCATGGTATGCAAGAACGATGCTCTCACTTAATGAGGCTTAACAGAGGAATTCACTTATGCAGTTGAAGTATTCCTAGCTAGAATATCTATGCAGTACACAGAAAAGATTAAAAAAAACTCAAGATTAGAGTTGCTGACTTATGTCTGTTACTTACATGAATTAGATACATAAAAAAGTGAATTAGATACATACATAAAAGTAGTTGCTTGCTTTATAGTTCTGGATAATAATTTACTCAGATAGGTGCTCTGATCTTGATTATTGCTAAAAAGAAACTATGATATAACTTTTTTAAAATTATAAATGAACTTATATGGAAATTTAGGCTGCTCATCAGGTAAAGGCATTAGTTGGACTTGGGCCAAAATCAAACCTAAGATGTATGCTGAATTAGGAAAAAGCCTGGGGTGGAGGGGAATGCTAACACAAGACTAGCTTTGGGAACAATAGGGCAAGAAGTAGTCTCAGAAGTTAGCATTTATATCTCAACTTCAAAATATTTTATTAATATATATGCATCATGTTTGAAAAAAGATGACTGACATATGTTTTTAAGATTTCCATATATTATTTTCCTGCATATATAAAATCACAACTTGAGGCGAAGAGGGGATTGAAGGAGAAATGAATTCTATTTTTAAATTGATAGCTGCTATTGAACAAATCTTAATACAGATATTCAATATTGCTCTCTCAAATTTGGGGGAGGCTTTATTCTCTATCTTAAGAATAAACAACTCCTTGTTAAAAAAAAATTCCATGGCCTTATTCCCAATGTAGAGGAATGTGTTAAATTTTCATTTTGCTTGCTCTTGTAATAATGATGAAAGTCCCAATGAAAAGTTCATCATATAAAAAAATGAATTTTAACAGAAGATAGAAAAGTAGACTCCGGGATTTATGGAATAAACCCTGCATCTGGAATAAAAAAATTTGGATTTAACGTTTGCTATGTCATTTACTCCTAATGAGACGTTGGGCAGGCCATTTACTGACTCTGGATCTCAATCTCTCTTGTATTTGTAAAAAAGAAGAGCATTGGTCTGGAATTGCTTTCTAAGTTTTTTGGTTATTTTTTTTCCCGCCTCCGAATCTTAAGATCCCATGATCTTAAAGCTACCTATATGATTCCAAACACAGATGAATTTTCTTTTAAGGTACCATCTTCTAGCGTCAAAGTATTTATGAAACAGAAGTCTCAACCATTTTGATTGCTTTCTTGGTGCATATATGATGTCGTGCTACACAAAACATAATAAGCCCTGACCTTTATTAAGCTTTTCATTTATTTGTATTACCATGAAGCATAAGGTACCATACATATACTTCTATTGTCAATTCATGATTAAGAGCAAAATCCACCTGGAAAATAAATCCCAACTGATTGTGGGTTTTTTTGTTTTGTTTTGTTTTGTTTTAACTCTGCCTCTCAGAATGAACAAAATATAGTATGAGTCTTTAGGTCAGAAATCAATCAAATGGTGTAAAAAGGAAGTAAGTAGAATGTACAGTCTCATACTGATGGAGCCTTTCTCTTTCTCATTTTTGCTATCCATGGACCAGATTATATAAGTTCATCCAATGTCTAATAGCATTGGATAAAGTGTTTAAAATGTGTTTTGTGTCATAAATTTCATGTGTGTTAGAAGAAGAGTTTTATAGTAAAGTTATATTCTTTTCTTTTCTTCCTGTAGTGTTATATAACAAATATTACTAACCCTAGATCACTTGTAACCAAGCAGCATTATAATAATCCCAGCGGAAAATGACACCTGAAAGTTAATGTTTATTTGTGTCTGGAAGATATTTTTTGCATTTTCATTTGACTATGGTTGTTGGAATTCATAGTTTATGATACGCATATATATATCATATGTACATGTATGATATATATATAGGACAATACATTTAGAACTAGAAGAGACCTCAGAGACTAATTCAAAGCCCTTAGAATCCAACTTAGTTAAATATCTTGCCCAATTTCATATTGGTGATAAGTGACAAAGGCAAGCAAAATTTGAACAGTGCTTTTCCTTTCACCCTGGTCCCAGAGAAAGCTCTAGCCATTCATTCAGTCATTATAATTGCACAATATCTGCCTATGATACTGTCTCCCTCTCTATGGGGAATTAGACTGAACATTTTGGAGCAGATACCAGGGAGTAAGGCTTGTTTACCTCTCCTGAGATATTCATTTTTATCCACTTCCAGATGCTTATTGTCCATTACACAGTTCCTGATGGTCCTACACCTAAAAGGTTTCCCACCATTATCTCAATTCTAACTTTCTGCACTTAGAATTTTAACCTGCCCTTAATGGCCCCTAAGGTTCAGCCTCAATATTTCACAATTATTTTGAGGAAATGTAGCTGCCTGGGAGCTAAAGAAGGTTGATAAATGCTATAGCTATCTTTGATGTCTTGAAATTCACAATCCTTCAAACTAGAGAACAAAAGTCACATTGTAATCAAATGACTGGCCAGTTTCCTCAGCTGGTCCCTTACCACTTTCTTCTCTGTTTTATTTCCACACAAACGTACCTAATCAGTATCTCTTTTCTAGACTTAAGAGATAGTTCACAACTTTCCTGAAGGGAGGTAACTGGTTTGACTTAAAAGGCCTTCTGTTACTGCTCCTGCCTGTCTGACTAAAGTAAACAAAATCTTGCTTATATCAACAAAGAATTTAAGTAAACCAGTAGGTGACAATGTAAATAAGAATTTGAAAGCAAGTTTTGTATTGGTTCATCTGAAATTCTAATAATCTGCCCAAGAGAGATGAGTTTGGAAATATGTTCTTATACATTAGGCTTAAGCCATGGAACTTCTCTTGCTTTAAAACTATCTTTAAGAAAGGCTGCAATTAAAATATATGTGTGGATGTATGTATGTATATGCATACAAACATCCACAGATATATACGTTTTATATATGTGTCTGGATATACGTGTGAATGTATGTATATATACATGTATGTATGGATATGTATATACAACACACATTTACTTATAATTGTATGAATCAGTGCAGTAAATTTATAAACACTGATGTTTTTCAATCCAGCAATCTCCCAGTACATTATTGATAGCACACTGAGGTTTCGTTGAAATAAATTGGTCATTGTCAGTCACTAAAAATGCAGACTATAGAAAGGGAGGAGCTTAAAATGTGAGTGATGACAGTGATAAGGAAAAAAAAACCTACCCTTTTTGTTGGGCAAGAGATATAGAGGGGTTAATTTTTTTTTTTTTCAAATCTCAATGTTGAGTGGAACGAATGAAAGGGATGCTTTTTGCTTTTTTTTTTTTTTTTTAAGGAGGGCTAAGCTGTTGGTGATTTGGTTGTATTTATAGATTACTACATTTTGAAAAGAAGAAAACCAGAGTTGTAAGATGACACTGCAGGGGATGTCTGGACTTTTCAACTGAGTCTAAAGTCTGTTTAATCAGTGCCTTAATGCTTAGTTTTGACCTTTGCCCTCTTCACTCCTCCCTGTTCCAGGTGCAACATTTTTGCAAATACTTTACCATTGGAAATATTGTACAGTTTGCACACACTGTTCAAATAATATTTCCTATGCAGAAAAAAACCTACTATGTAGATCTGCTCCCCAAGTTTGAAGAATTTAAGAACCTGTATCAGCTTGTACATATCCTCTCATAATTAATAAACAGCTTGTATATCTCTGCTTAAAAATAATTATGAGAAATAACTACCCAGATGCAAAAGTTTAATTTAAACTGGCAGCACATTCCCAGTTTGGGTAAATTTTGGCAAGAAGATACATGTACAACACTAAAGAGTGATACGTTTAATATATAAGTTAATTTTCTTTGTAATGAAATGATAAACAGAAACTAGAGAGCATGTTGCTACAAACATATGAAACACAAACTCTGGGTGGATTTTTTTTCCTTTTTTAGTTAACTGATTTCTCCCACTGTTATTAATTATATAGCTTCGAGACTAAAACACATATACCTATAGTCAAAGAATTCGTTTAAGGACACTTTAGACAGCACATTGTATCAATTCCAGAGGAAAAAAATCTTGACCCAGGGAGAGGACAGATGACTTCTCCAAGGGTTACACAGTTAGTTAGGCTGAGGGTCTGCATTCGAACTCAGATTTTTAAGACTGCTCAGCCAGTATCATCTCCATTATATTTGAAGTACTTATAATCCTATTCTGAAATCCAGAAAAACCTTGTGTAAATTTGATTGAATGGTATTCATCTCTGCAAGTGCATATGTGTATGCAAATGTACAAGAACAAGATACGTAGCTACATATATTCTACCAGAAATAATTTTAATTTTAACAAATGATTATCCAGATGGATTCTAAAGGAATAGAAAGAAAAACTGAAAAGATGTTCATCAAGGCTGTGTTAATTACACTACGTATGTCCAAATGAAAAGTAAAAACTTCAGTCATTCCAGATGTTTTATCTACATGATATAAAACATGGAGTTATTTGCACATTTTCACATAGGAGTTTTTTCATTCTTGTGCTGAATGTTTGCTTTTGTGTAAACTTAGCCCAACTATCTTAAATTACACAAATATTGAACACATATTTGAGTTACAGAAGAAATGACACAAGCCATTCCTAACTTTTGAAGACATTATACTTTTAATTACACACATACACACACACATTCATACACACACACACGTAAGTTGCACCTAATTCTTTTTTATGAGAAGAAATAATGAAATTATCAAAATAAGTTGTTTTCTGAAATTCCAAGTATAAAACCATCAATCTAACTTTCCTTAAATTATCCTTAAAACATTAATGGGAGCTCTACTGAAAAACATTTATATGGCTAAAGTCAGTATTTTGAACATAAAAAATTGCAGTTGGTCTAGTCAATTTTGGCTTGATTTTCGTTCATCAAGTAGAATTAACTACATGCTGATCAGATATGACAATTTTTGGAATGAAAGTCTTTTCTTCAGGATTTGTAGAAAAAAGGAACACATGCAGAATTCTATTTTGTGGAATTTAGAAATAAGACTGGGATGAACTTCATGGAAACCATTCAGACGAATTTTTCTGAGGCATGTTCAGCATTTCATATTTGAACTTCACTCCTCCCTCCCCTGCCCCCCAAGCTATGCAAGAGCCTGTTGTGGGAACAGAATGAAGATGGCATCATTAACAATAGCCCTTAGGTAGGTCAGAAATGTCACTCCTTATGAAGACTATGAAGACTATGCACATACGCATATGCCCCACATTGAACAATAGGTTAAAACACAGTACTTGACTTACTCTACCCACTCTAAACAGGGACTGCAGTTGAAACTACAAAGCAATATAAGCAATAGCTGAGGTTAGGCCATTGACACGTGCTGCAGTTTGGACTGAGTGTGAGACTCGTTTCCATACATATTAGCACATATGGATTCCAGAAAAGTTGTTGAAGCAGTTCCCTATGTTGAATAATATTTCCTCATTTTCTTGCACTATGCTATTAGGGCAGGATAGGGCCCCATCTGGACCTCTTTAATCTTGCTGTAACTACTGTGGCATCATAGTAGCCAGCAATATAAGCTTTAGTAAAATAAAATGTCATAAGGAATACAATGGTTATGGGATAATTCAAGATTTCTCAGAAATGAACTTCAGAATTACATGAAGGTGAGTTTCAGTGTGATATATTTCCTCTCCCTGCTTCAGTTTCTCCCCTTCTCTCACCTCCCCATCCCATTCCATGATTTTGGTTGTTGTATGTCAGAGGATACTCCCCCTCAGCTTTAAATCGAAATCCAGATCTGATTGCCTGGAGGTAGAAATGGGCATCTGGATTACCTGTGGTTAGATACTTGAGATTATTATCCACTGAAAACATTTTCAACTGACTTTTCTGAACTATGTGTTCATTCAGGATTGGAAAATTAGTATTTACTACCAGTATTTTACTCCAGGCAAACCTTTTTGACCAACACAGACTAAACAGAAGACAAATATGAAAACAATCCGAATGCCTCCATCTTCCTTCTAAGTAAAAGTATATAGTCCATTGTGAAACCTGAGGAATCTGACTCATTATCCGTTCTACTGCATCTGCAATCTATACATAAGAAAGAAATTTTATTTTGTTTTGACTAAGACCTCTTTTAATTTCATATTTTTAAAGAAGATTTTTGACATTAAACAGTTTCAAAAAACATCTCCAGAATATGGTTTGGATTTTTTTTCCTTTTAAGGAGGATAAAGTAATCAGGGTTTGCAAGTGTAAACACAATGTTAACTTAATTTTCTTTTAAAAAAAATACAATTAAGGGCCTCACAGCATACAGGCAAATGTGAACTAAAAGCACTGTGAGGTTGCTATCCTTTCTGGCCTCAGTGGTCAGCAAGGTACCTTCTGGGGCACATTAGCTGCTGTTAAAGTTCTAAACTCAGCAGTTATCTATATAAAGTTCTTTTTATTGATTGATGTCAAAAGGCACTTACAGAGTTTTGGTTGTCTCAGAGGGCAAATCTTTGTTTGGTGCCAGGATTTACAGTGTACCTGAAAGAAATTGTTGCCATTATCCATTTTTCAGGCCCTCAGCCCCAAGGTATTAGGCAGATCCAGAGTTCTTTCTAATCCATTTCTTGGTACCTGCTAGAGCACTGAGGGTGTCTACACTGAAAGCTTGGAACAACATTTTTTTATCCTTAAAGATCCCAGATTGCTTACCATCTAGTAATGTTGCTGCCATGACTTTCATTTATTGATTTCTTCTTATTCTAGATTCTTAACCCATTCACTATCTATCCTCAGGCTTGTAGTTCATTTTTGATTAGAGCAGCATGACATCATGGATGGTGCTTTGGAATGAGAGTCAAGAAACCTGAGTACTCTTTCCAGTACTTGTATAAATGGGCTCTGTGATTTTGGACAACTAACCTCTGTAAGCCTTAATTTCTTGTCTGTAAAACAGGGGATGAGAATTAGCATGACATCCTGGATAGAGAGCCATCCCTGGAGTCAAAAAGACTTGGATTTAAGGCTAACCCTTGATATATCATATTGGCTCTGTGACCCTGGGTAACTCACTCAATTTCTCGATGCCTCAGGCCATTCCCTAAGGCTAACTTGCCTAGGTGATGCTGACAGGCATTAATAGAGGGAATTCATTCCCCCAGAGTTCCCTATACCAATGGAATCACAGGTTTAGACCAAACTTTCCCCAACCACCACCAAAACCAAGGGGTTTGAACTAAATGATCTCTGAGATCTCTCTTCCAGATTTCTGAGTCAGAGGACATGTAAACTATTACAAATGTAAAATAATAGTAAATTCTGAACTCTAAATAGCACGAGCTTTATAAATCAGAGGTATTATTTCATTACTGCATCTCTATCCCTTTTTGTCTTGTTCACAGTTAAAATTCTTTAGCACTTTTTGTCTGCTCCTTTTATTTCTTTTGATTTATGCACCTTGTGTATATCTTCTTTAAGAAGGTTCTTTGCTTGCTTTTTCTGTTTTCATAGTTTGGATTAAGTGTATAATTTAGAGAATGATAGAGGATAAGGAACCTAGACCATCTAGTCTAAATCCCTTATTTTATTAAGGGGAGATCTAATGCCAGTCATGATACCTGGAGTCTATGCTTTAATGTTTACAAAGCAGTACTTACTTGATCACATTTGATTCTTACAATGTCCCTATAAGGTGAGTATTAGAGGGAATTTTTCCCCTTTGTTTTACAAATGGGTAAACTGAGGATAGGAGAGGTTAAGTCACTTGTTCATGGTTATACAAGGGTTCCACCTCAAGTCTCTTCTTGTTTCTAAATCCATTGTCCTTTCCATCATAGCAGATTACCTCTAATCACAAGCAATGTCATGATGATGACTTCTGTACTGTATGTTTGGGGTCAGCCCTTGTCATCCATAAAAGTTGGATCTCCAATTGTCTAAACCATTTACAATACATGACTAAATAGAAAATAATGAATAATTACATGTATATGTCAGGGCCACAGAAATGTAATGTGGCCATGGGGATTTCCCAGTATCTGGTATGGACAGTGAAACTTTGCGTAAGCGATGAAAGTCATTCAAAATCAACCTACTTTGTCATGTTTTGCACTAAAAAGTAATTGTCCATAGGTATGTGAAGCTAGTCAGATTCTGTTCTCAGTAAGAGAATAATTACTTAGAGTGATAACATATTGCAGATTAAAATGAGCAATAATATTGTCATTGTAGGTATAGCCCTAACCACTAGGAATTCTGGGCATATATATCTTCTGGTTAGAAAAGATCAAAATATATGGTACAAAGTTATATATCACATAGCTAGGTAGATTCTTTACTCAATTAATTGCATAGACCTTCACAGATTAGAAGACAAACTTTATTTAGTAAAAACAATGACAAAATTGAGCCAAAGGGGCTCATGATTATTATTTGAGAATTATATAGAATAAAAAGAATAATAAAATACCAGAGAAGTAGTAGAACTTGATTTCCAATGTGAATTTTAAAAAAGCTGAGGAATGGATTGAACTTGGCATTTTTGAAAAATATAAAATGATAAGCTCAAAAATAATTTCATCATGTCACATTTGGATGTTCTGTATGAGATAGTGACAAATGTCAGAAGTCATACCTCTATTATATACTTATTGGTAAGCTTGAGGCACATTAGTTAGGAATTTATCTTAAGATCACCATTTCTGCTTCATGGAAGTCACATATCTAATAGAATATTTCTCTTTTGTATTAATCAAAATAGGGGTTTTTTTTTTGAAATTTAGGAAATCACTAGCTTGTTACAGTTAACTCCTTGTTTTTGAAAGGATGATAATCTAGTTTGTGAAGAAATAGTAGAACTGGAAATTATCTAATTTATGCCTCCTGTTATATAGATGAGGAAACTGAGAGCTTTCTAACTGAGAAAGGTTAAATGGCCTAGTTAGGACTAGAATGTAGATTTCTCTGAATCCTCCCACAGTGCTTATGATTTAAAAAAAAAATCTTCCCCTCATTACACATACTTTACTCAGTTCACTGTTTAACTTAGACCTAATAAATATGAATATAAATGAACACATTTTATGTTAAATTTAATTTGGACAAATAAAAGATGCTCTGATGAAGAAAGGTTAAGTTTCTTAAATAAACTTTTGCATATTTTCAGTCAACAGAATTTTCATCCTAAATTTTCTTCTAGCAGAATAACTGTACAAATCACTTTCTATTTTTTCCCATCCCATTTTTTTTAATATGTAAAAGAAGGATGACTATTTCTTAGAAAGGATCCTTGTGAATAAGAACAGAATGGATGCAAAATTGGTTAGGGATATAAAATGAGTTTGAAAAGTATCAATCACCTCGTAAATGTAAGTCAGTGACCCTCCTCCCCCCTCAATTTACATAGAGAAACAAGAGGTGAATGTACAAGCCAAAACTCTGTAACAAATTCAATTACCCTGAACATGTCAATCCAACTGGGCATTTAC